>OX451215.1:47201139-47259533 GCA_949628195.1 Phasia obesa
GGAAACTGTAATATTCACAATGTAGTTTGTAATGCTCAACAGCTTTTACGATATTGCAATACATTTTTTGGACGAGGGATAACTGCGTGAAATGTGGTTATTCTTGCGACTTCAAAACAGTTAGATGGGCATCAATTCTAAACTAAAAATGTAAGATGTAATCTGTAGGAACTAGTATTTAAACCAAATAAAAGATCAACTAAATGCGCCAAAAATAGCGGGAAAAGAAGTAAAGACTGTGTGAATATCAAGCACCTCCCTATTACAATTCAAAAGTTAAGATATTTTCACCAACATCCGCTTTTAAGTGGACATCATGCGTAAATATCAAATGTCTGTCTATAACGGTGCAAGAGGTAAGGCCATATACTGCAAATACGCTAGATATGAGGACACCCATTATTATTTTACACTTACACTAACATAGAAAAACACAATTTATTTAAATCTCACGCCTCTGTCTATAACGGTTCCAAAGTTAGAACACCCTTTAATTAACAATTTTAAATTAAAGACCTTTTGTTATAGAAGTTTTGGCCACAAAGATTCTTTGTAAATTTAAACTGTAAATTTAAACTGTCTATAACGGTTCAAAAGTTTGGCCATATAAATCAAATTACATGAGCTATTGGGACACGCTTTAATTTATAATTCTAAATATTTATACTTGTTATTATGCCAGACAAAGTGGACATTCTGCCTAATTTTCAAGTTTTCGTCTATAAGGGTTCAAGACATTGGTCCATATAGGTGAAATTACATCAATTATGGGAACACCCTTTAATTTCTAAATTCAAATTGTATACTTATTATAGCGGTCTTAGCAATACAGGTTCCTTGTAAATTTCAGCTGTCTGCCTAAAATGGTTCAAAAGTTTGGGCACATACATAAAATTACATTAACTATTCGGACACCCTTTTATTTACAAATTAAAATTTTATACTCTTTGTTATTTCGGACTTGAGAATATTGTTTCTTTGTTAATTTCAACGGTCTGTGTACAACTGTTCAAAAGTATGGCAATATACCACAAATTAAATGAACTATTGGAGCACCCTTTAATTTATAATTTTTACTATTTATACTTTTTATTATAAAGTAATCGATATTATGTCAAATTTTCAAGGTTTTAACTATAACAGTTCAAAAGACAGGCAGACAGTCACCTACGGGGACACCCTTTAAATTTTAAATTTATTTCTTTATTACTTTTTTGTTGTTGGTAGTTATAGCAATATGCAATTTTTTAAAGTTTTAAATTCGTACCCTTTACGGTTATTAAAAAACTTGTATATTGTATAGGGACACCCTTTAATTTTTAAAATGGGACCAATCTGTAAGCGTAGCCTTTCAAATAAAGATGAAATTTTTAAAATCAGTTCAGAAATGGCTGAGTTTTGCGGGCACATACATAAAAATCTACATTTAGGGCCTTTCTACTTGAGACCATATGTAGGTTTAAGTGGTCAATTCAAATTCACGACTTCCATGCGGTGTGCCCACTTAATTATTTTTGCGTTTTTGTTCCGTCTGTCCGTCTGCCTGTCTAGCCATCTATCAGTATATCTTAAAATTTATACAGGTCATGTTTAAACAAAAATTATATAGATAAGGGAGTTCACATAGAAGACGTGGTGGGCACTTTTGTCTAGTTTTTTCTTTAACTAAAACTAAAGGGTGCCTTATAAAAGAATAGAAAAAAATTAAATCTTGTACTAAGGGTATGTGTGAATTGGCGACTTTAAAAATTTTCTCGTAAGAGTTATTTTTTTCTAAAATAGGTTGCTTACGTACGAAGGTATTGCTTCAGTTTATTGGTCATAGATTTTGGACACAGGACTTCGGGTCGCAGTTGACCATAGTGGCCAGGCTAAAATTTATTTACAACGTTAGTTGTTGTTGTAGAGTAATATTACTTTAAATGAGATTGAATTGAATGTGATTGAATTCGCTGTGTTTGATAAATGTAAATTTACTTTGACTCCCATTTTAACGCGTTAAAAAGCACTTAAATCTAACACTAATATTTGTGATTTTATATAAATAAAATAATTTAAATATAAACTTTTCGCCAAGCGAATAACGTAAAGGAAGAACTCTGTAACTACTTTGAAAATATTCATGGAAAACGTAATTTCGTGCGCTGTTGTGAATTTACCAACGGCCTGACCTTATTTATACTTAAAACTAAAATAACATCAAGACCAATAATAAAAATCATATTTTATAAGAAATGCAACACCAAGGACAACAACAGCCACAACAACCAATAGCAATGATTGCTCTAGTTTAACGTACTTGAGAAGCAACAGCTGTGATAGCTGTACAGTCATAGAAATCGCACTGCTTTGAGAAGACTCAATTCAAATGCATTACAGTGTGAAATAAAATGAAATCTAGAACATAAAGATTTACAAAATTTTTTGCCTCCCACCAACTTTTCCCATGTGAAAGGGGAATTTTCAGACATAAATGTACTGATGTACGTCATACTAAATGTGCTTGAATTTCCTTAAGATTTTTTCTTGATGACTTTAACAAATTGAATTTTATTTTACTTTACATCTTCTCTTTATTACTTATACCGCAATAACAAGAAGAACAAGAAGAAGAGCTCAAATGATTATTTTCTGGCGCAGTATACACGTACAAACACATTTACTCACACGCTTGCATGAATAAACATTAATAATTGTAAAGTCAAACGAAAAACTTATCTTCATATTTTGTTCGTTCTCTTGCAGAGACTGCTGAATAGAAACTTATACTTCTTTTTTCAGTTGTGGTTGTGTTAAATTGTTATCGCAAAGAAATAAAAATAAAACAAAAGTTTTGTGTTCCATCAAATTTGATTTAATATTTCATTACGTAAAGAAATCATGTTTTAGTGACAAATATTTCAATTTTAAGTGTCAGGAAGATTTCAAGCAGATCTAAAATCACTTAACATTTATAGTTGTTAGATTCGGAAGTGCTATTGACTGTGTATTTAAGACAGTCTAAATATCGGTTTCTTACTAAAAGTGTTTTACTTTTAAGTAAACAAATAAAGATGACATAGCAAGCAGGTGGTTCAAATGATAAAAAATCTTTATAAATCATGTTATTTTAACACCGATAGATTTTTTATTGTAAAATAATTTCCAAAGTAAGTGCTATGCTGCACAAACTGTGCTTTTGTTACCAAGAAGTTTTGGCTGTAATGTAACGCCGCTGTGAGCGTTGATGCAAATTTGTGCAAAAAGTTCGTTATACTTGCTTGGCCCCCATTATTCTACTGTGCGTACGGATAAAAATGTAGCTGCGTTGGCGGAAAGTGTGCTACTTAATCCAAGAACACGGAATCGTTATTGACGCAACTCGACATTTTATGCACCAAAATGTATTTTGCAACAAGAACTCGCATTATTCGCTTAGAAATTTCAATTTTCTTAGCAATTAAATGCCAACAACTATTTTTTCTAACAGTTCGCTTATTAACAAGTAAAATTGCAGCATTTGGAGATCGGTATAGCCTTTTCAAGAAGCCAATGCATTTATAAAGACTAAGAGTTTGGTGTTTGTTTTGAATTGGTTACAGAATTAGATACTGGAAACTCCATTTTATTTAATTTTGTCATTATTGACTTTGTATATCCTGAAATGGAAGATCTGCACTTGGATATTTTTTAGTTTCGGTATTATGGCACACTATATCAAACAGCTCATCGAACAATTAATATTTTAAATTGTCATGTGCACCCTGTGCTATGATAACGCCGTGTAATAATATTTAGAACTTCCGCTGGTAAACTAATATTCCTAGCAGGATGTTTAAAAGAAGGAAGAAGAAGAAGATGCAATAGCTGAAAAGAAGATGCGAAAATCTAGAAAAGGGGCATGTTGGCTTCCCAACAAGGCTTCTTGTTGGGATCCAAACCTGTTTCCGCCTATTTTTCCTTTTTGGATTTCCGGCGAGAAGATGTGACTGAGAATTGGTGGAAAAAAAACAAGAACTTTAAATCGTCGAAGAAAAGCTGGGATAATCTCCAAGTGTATCTTGTGATAAAAGTTAAAAATAAAATACTAATGTTTTGTTCGTGATTTTTTTTTATTAAAACTTTCATAAAAACACATAAAACACAAATACAGCAGCAGAACCTAAAAAGTTTTAAATTTAAAATCAGAAAACCAAACCAATTTAAAGTACGAAGAAAACAACAAGAAAAGTAAATCATAATAAAACTAAACTGCAACAAACCTTCAGCAGCAGTCAACGGGGGACAAAACGCAGTATTTTAAGCAGGCATCACCAGTCATAGGTGGTGCAGGTAACTCACATCAGACTTTTGTGCAGAATCTACAGACGACCTACGGAGGAAATTCATTAATTTGTATATATTTAGTTTGGTAATGTTTAAAATTAGGGAACACATAATTTATTTACCGAAAGAAAATCCAGTTCTCTGGTAATAAAAACCAGTAGTGCGCGTGCTTAGGGTGAGGCCTATTAGCATCCGTTTTATCGCGTCAGGGGTCCCTTGCCCTAAGTTTTATGAATTTTTCTTCCTGATCATACCGTAGAAACCCGTACAAATAGACCAATGGACGGACGGACGATCCTATAACCAACAAAAAGTGGCTCTGCCTCCAAGGCGAAGTACCTGTAACATATCCAAGAGAAGAAACCTGCAAAATCCTGAAAAGAATCCTGCAAAAACCTGAAAATAGAAGAAACCTGAAAAGACAAGATAAAATTGTAAAAAATAGAAGATTAATTGAATAGTTTAATTTGTGTTTTATTTAAAGAAAATCTTAAGATTTGCGAATTTTCTTAATTAAATCCATCTCTTTAGTTAGATTTATTAAATTCCTCTCCAACTAAATACATATGTACTTTTTTTCAATCTGAATTGAAATAATAATGGATGTTAATTTGAAATCGACTCTAAACCCAAAAATAAAACTTAAAAATGTTCCAATTCAATATGAAATAGAAATTTTCACGGTTTTTGAATTTTAAAATGACGGCTTAGGTCCAATATAGTGAGGTAAGTAGCGGGAGGTAAAGTGTTGTAAGGCAGTTTTTGGGGCATCTAAAGCCTAATTTAATTTATGATGCCACGGTGTGGCCTTCTTTTAGCCTCAAGAGGGTGGGAACGATTTCTGGCAGAACAACAGCCAGTGTGTGTGAAAACGAACAGCAAATGGACTGTTAGGGCCTCATTTATGTATCTCTTTTTCATTAGCTCAGCTAGCATGCTATTTTTTTGTAGCTGCAAATAGAACCAGATGTGTTGGCAAGAACCAGCCCAAGACGGCGAGCCCTAGCTGGTGCTAAAACGCCAGCATGCCAGCGCGGCCAACCATCTGGCAACCCATATTTTATTTCTTTTTGCGACAGCTGCTGCTACAAATTCAATTTAATCTCTTTTAATTAAGTCTCTATGGCCATTTCGCTAAGTTTTTAATTTAGCTCATCAGGAAACCTTTACACAAATATTCGATAATCTAAATATGAATTAAGTCAAAGTTATTCAACACAAAGTATTAAAACAAAAACGACAACAGTCAACATTAAATTTACATTTTCTTACTTTATTTCTACACTGGCTGGATTATCTTAACTCTAGTTGTAGTTGAAAGAAGTAAAAATTACTCTAAACCAGAGTACTGAAATTCTCACTCACTTCTCAATCATGTGTGAGTATACAACACTTTCCTAAGTATTTTCAACCTAAAATTAGGCAACAATTTTTTTTTAAATTTTTTGCGAAAGATGTATATTTTTTCACATTTTTCCTTAAATAATAATCCATAAAATCAATAAGCCAAATTACTTTTATTAAAATAATTTTTATTTTTTAACAATATTTGGCTCTTATTATTATTAATATTATTATTCAACAAAATCGTTAAATAAGAAAGTCTAGCGTCAGTAAGTGACATAATTGTAAAAATGGACCACATGGAAAAAATACTACTAGAGAAATCTAGCGTAAAAGGATCGGAATTAATAAATACACTTCCGATTTAAAATGTTTTAAATACTTTTCAATAAGTATTCGTCAATACTCCTATTAATCTTTAATAAGTGATCTTAGAGGTGGAAAAATAAGTTGTATAGGGCTTTTTACCAATTACGTTTTGTTTTTTGTGTTGATTCATTGTGCCGACTGTTAGGCTAAAGAAAAAATTATTAAAAACTAAATGCAAATTTTATAAATTTTGAACTATTTAAATTGAATTAAATAAATGACATTATTAGTCATTATCATTAAATGAATCTTCTTTTATGTGAAGCGTATACTTAATATTAATTTACAAAAAAAAAATATTAACAATACGTCCAGTAAAAACTCTCATGTAAAACTGGGCTCTCCAACTGCAAGGGCCGACGCAGATAGGACTATTTCGGCAATCTATCAGCATATTACGTTTTTTTTTTTTAAATTCATATTGGCTCTCAAAAGTTATTCAGTAATCCCAGATTAATCAAACTTATCAAAAAAAAAAAAAAATATCTTATGGCCTTAGGCTGTTAAGGCTTGAAAATAAAAATTAGTTTTTAAATTTTCTCACACTTTCGTTTAGCAAATACAACTTTTAGGGTTAGCGAATATTTTTTTGAAAAAATAATGTAATTTTTAAAAGAAATGAATTAAATAGGCAGTACTATCACCCCGAAAGGAGAAAATGTGAATTTTAAAAACAATTTTTTTGGTAATTTCCAAAAAATATTAATTTTAAAGCTTTTATGTGGAAGATAAGGTGGCTTCCCAATTTCTAACCAATCCCCACCACCCAAGAATATTAATAAAAATAGATTTTCGTAATTTATTTCTTAATAGAATTTAATTTATATGAAAATAATATATGCGTAACTAGCTGTGTCCGCCACTTTGTCAGCGTTCTTACAATATTTTGTTCGATTTTGCTTCGAAGGAGTCCATTATTCATTAACATTATCCAACTTATATCGCTGAAACTTATCTATTTGTTTTTTAATAATTTATTTGTATTTATATCGTGCAATTTTTATTGCAGCAATTTGTTTACATTTTGAACTTCATAATTATAACTACGAATTCGGGAACAAAACGAATTTCAGGAGTATATGAATATGTGAGTCATTATAAAATCTATATTCGTTTATCTACAAAAAAATATTTCTAACCTTAAAAAGCGTAAAAAGTCAATAAAAACGCATGTTACTTATCTTTCCAATTTATTTAACTTTCCTAATTTTAACAGTGTCCCAAAACGACAAATTTCGAGTAAAAGCCTTAAGAATTCACTAGTCGACGCAGAATTTTGTTGTCTATCGATATCCGTACTTAAATTTTTACCTTTCTTAAACTTAATTTTTGGCCTAATTTCCGTCTAGATTGGTAAAACATCCCTCTGTGCGACGCTTATTCGATAATTATTTGCTTGGTTGCTTAATTTTCCATAACTGGAGTTGAGTATTAAAAAGTGTTGTTCAGATTACATTGGTCTGCAAAAAAAAAAAAAAAAAAAATTGAATAAATATGTGGGATATAGTGATCTCAACTGGTTAAATTCAAATCCGCTTTCAGTTTTTGCGTTCACGTACAATTTTTTGTATGGGCATGGCTAATATTTTCCCCTAAACAAGGCGACCATGCTAACTTATTTCTAAATAACTCTTTAACGGATTGTTCGATTTTAATAAAGATGCGGGATAGAATTACCTTTAAGTCAACTTTACATAATTTTTTCGGAGTTATGCAGAAATTAGTGGCGAATAAAGTAATATTTATAATGAACAAATTTTTTTTTTGGCTTCAAAAACTCGTAAAAAACTTAAATTGGAAATATTTTACATTTTTGTCCTTATTCGGATAGCTAGGTATACTAGAAATGAAATAAGCCATAAGTGATGAAAATCGATGAAAAAATGATGATTTTATTCACAATTAAGTGCAGGTACCTACTTTGACAAACACATTAAGATTATTTATTTTTGTTGTAATAAAAACTTATTAAATTTTATTTGTTTCATATTTTATTTATACATATATATTTGAACTAAAAAAAATTACTCATATCTTAAATCGAAGACAAAAATAAATATACTTGTTAAGTCCAGCAAGTGCTAGACAAAAAAAATGTTATGTTTTACGGTTGCCTGTTAAATATTTCAATTTCAGTATTTTATTTAAATAAGAATATCTCAAAAACTAGACGTGATAGAATCAATCTGTAAACAGATTTGGATTCAGCACATAAAAGTCCATTAAAATCAATCACATAACAAGGTTAAAGTTCCTGACTTTTTTTTAAAGTAAAAAAACCAACTAGTTTAACGCTTTTCACGAAGACAAAGGCACAAGCGGATTCGATGAGATTGAACAGCGATAACATGTTATGGACTAGACATATGCGGCAGAAAGTTGTGGTGGGCTTTATTCTTCTACATGATTCACATGGCTGTATCAAATGCTGGACAACTACATGTAAATAGTTTATGGAGAATGGATCAGTTATTATTTCGAAGAAATATAGCTAAATTTATCTTAACCAATTACGCTAAAAATACTCTTTTCGTCCATCGTCCTGTTAAAACGATTGCGCTGTGTTATTTCCTGTATGACAAATGTTTTTTGTATTAATTTTCTTACACAAACGACCATTGTACAGTGAGACAGAATCAAAATATTTTGAAAAATTTTACATTTGTAAAAATTTGACATGGGCATAGCAGAGGAGTAATTGTGCTTAAGTTTTGAGCTGGAAATTTTAATTATTGTGGAAAAATTCTGAGATTATATCTATTAGGAGTTAAACACTAGAATATTTCAAATTTAAAAATTCCAAAATTATAGAGTTTTTGTGTATTTTAGCCTAAAAAGCGCCATGAATTTTGCTTTATTAACAGAAAATAAATAAAAATTTAATATTTTTGTATAAGCTAACTATATGTACGTATGGAGGACTTTTAATTTGACCTATTTTACATCATAATTTTAACTTTAGCCTCTATGCTGTAAAATGCCAAAGCTGGGATCGGAAAAAGAAGATTGCTGTAATAAAGCTATACATATGTACACCCAATTCTGTTTTTACACAGGTTTTGATTTAACACGGTTTGAAAGTAAAAAAATAATTTTTTTACACGATTTTATTCCATTTAGCACAATTCAAAATCCTTTGGGCTTAGATTTTATTTGTAAAAGTTAAGTTTTGCGAAATATTTTCATATCAAAAATATTGATGAATTGCCTTTTTGTGCATACAAGAATTTTTACTTGTTAGAGCAATTGAAATGTGTTAATATTTTGTGAATTATCAATGCATCTCAAAATAAAAATTTTAGATCGCCTTCGAAATGGAGAAGGCTCAACTTGGCAAAACTTTCGGTTTAAACGAAGCCACAGTAAGAACTACAACAAATTAAAATTCAATTAGGCAATCGTTGATTTCTGGAACGAAACTATCTGTTAAGTCTTCATCATACACTAAAGATGAAAATAAACGGTGCAAATACACATTATACGTACATGCATACATATGTATATGTATGTGTTAAAATAAACATGTTTTCTTGTTCTTTAAATAATTCTCGTTTCTCACTAATTTTAATAGGTTTTAGATATAAGGAACCAATCACCTATTTTTGTATACGATCAATGTCTTTTTTTACACGGATTTTTCAGAAACCAATCTACCGTGTAAAAATAGAATTAGGTGTATATACATACTTTTATAATTGCTGAAAGTATTTCGTGAGACCTAGTTCATATGTGAACTTTATGGGCAAAATAATAAAAGTTCCACTTTTGCGATTTTCGGTCTTTATTTTGGGAATTGTTGGATTTTCTTTACCTTAGTGTTGTTGGCGCTATGAGACCATATAGCGCCCCCCTGGCAAGTGGATGATGCATAGCGTCAAACCTTAAGCTCGAATACTCCCCTGCTATGCTCATGTCAAATTTTGGATTAATCGGTCTAGCTCTTTACAAATGGCTGAGTTATTAGCAAAATATTTTGATTCTGCCCTACTGTGCATTGTGCCACTTTGGATAATATCCACTTTTTACTTTATTAACTTTACCAATAAAATTAAGAAAAAACTGGTTCCTGGGTTAAGCTGATTTTAAAACACAAAAAAAAAAAATATTTTCATCAATTCACATTGAACGAAGTTGCTGACGTGCATCCTTTTTTTGTACTCGAAAATTTAATTTAAGTAAATTTTTAGTGCTAAATTAAAGGTTAAAATACAAGCAGCAAAAGTAATAAATGAAATTGAAGAAATATTATATTAAAAATTTTCCTATAATAAAACTACCAGAACAGAACTTGTTGTTGTTTATTTTAGTATTTGAAAGGACCTTGGTTTTAAGTTTATGGATTTAACCAAAGAAAAGACAAAAAGAAAAAAATAAAATCGAAAGAGGAAATGCAAATCTTTATGTGTGTTTTCTTGTATTATTTTTATTTTTTGTTCTCTGCATTGGAGCCAAAAGCTGCCATTGAACATTTAAAATTTTTGTTCCTCTCACTTGGCAATCACCATCGTAATCATAATCATAATCATAATCATAATCATCATCATCATCATCTTTTTCTTTTATTTAATAGCAGCCTTTGGTTTAACTTGAGCTGACTTGTACTCTGGCGGTTGTGTGTAAATAATAGTTTGGAAAAGAGTTGTTTTCAGTTGTTGATAAATAAATTTCTTTGCTACGAGTCTTTAGGGGATTTGAAGTGGCACGTTGATGACGATTTTGTTGGCATGATTTGCATGACGGAAACCCATTAGTTGACACTTTCGTGCATAATAATTTTTCCTTCACGTGCTGTAGTTCTGTATTTGGTTTTTTATTTTTTATTTTTTAATATTTTTTCTTTTATGTTTCTTCCTGCTGGGTTGAATTTCGTACTGGCTTATTTAATTTAAGTTCTTAACGAGTGTTAGTGAATTGCTTTAAAATTTAAATTTTCTGCTTTTCAGATTTTTTTAATCCCACTGTTTTAGTTTGCTGAAGTGTAAGTAAATGTCGTTAATTTATATAAAAATCAGCAATTAAATATTTCCCAGTATTTAAAAATGAAGCAACTACCAAAACTACAATTAAAAATAAATTAAGAACTATTTGCTTATTTGTTATTTTTGCTGACATTAATGGTTGTACTCGTATGTTGCAGCTTAATTGTATTGTTTTAATGTTTTTATTTTACAGTTGAAGTTTCCTTTTTATTTTACTACCTGCAGTCATATGTACATTCAAGCAATCATCTTTGTTTCTTGCCATGCGTTTTCCAATTGCACCTGTAATCACTCTAGTTTTGCGATAAAATTATTTGTTCTTCCTTTGTTCTATGAATAACTTTTATATTGTGTTGTGTCGTGTTTATTTCTTGTTTATTTATTTAGTTGTGCATTTTTCAGAACAATGTATAACAGCAGAGTAATCAGAAATGAAATGCATATGACGAGAATGTAGAATATTGAATTGTATTGAATTCAGCGGAACATAGTTGATTTAAGTATAGATATAAATTCTTCTAACTCCCGTGGGAGCATAGGGCACTTTTCCCAAAGGTGGATAGTTTGTGATTCTCACCTATTTGGCCATGGCCAGAACGATTCCTTTGTGAACTGCTCAAGCAGCTAAATATTTCCGGTCTATAAACCGGGAAATGACCATGACATCCGCGTTAATTCTAACTACTGTTAAAGGGCGTTACAGTAAGTTATTCTGAATAGACTGGTAGATGTTTTTAGAGGATAGGGGCTTCCGTTAAAATATAATTGTAGCAGCCCTACTGTATTCTATCCTTAACTTTTTTTATAAACACCCCCTTTCTATAATGAGGAAAAATTAAAAAAAAAATATAAATAAATAAATAAAAAGGTTTTTCGTATCCGATTTAGATTTAAGTAAGAAAGATTGCAAAAATATGTTGTCATTCAGGGCCGATTAATCAGAAGTCTAATACACATATTTCAATTACTGGATGAGAAGTAATTAAAAACGCAATTTAATTTTCCAGGAATTGTTTGTTTTGTTGTCATAGGTTCCCTTGCATTTTAGGTGGAATAAATCAAAATTCAGGAATGTGCTAGAAGCATTGTCCGCAAATTGTGGTAGATTTGGTACAGCATCTTCCAGGGGGCTAAGTATAAATTATTAATTAATTTCACCCCCAGTAGCCTTATCTTCAGCTTCACATCCACACCTTTTGCCATCCATCCTGCAATGTTCTTGCAGGGCCAAGGGCATTTAATGCAACAGCAAAACAAGCCCACAACTATTTAAAGTTATTTGGCTTATATTCTCTCTGGAAGCCTCTTACAAGGAAAGGAATTGTTTCCATTTCTTCCACTAATTTTCCGAATTGTTTTGATATTATTATTTTATCTTTTTTTCCATTTTTAGTTTTTTTTTTCAAATCGCCTATAAAAACTAAGACGACAAAATCGTCGTCGACAAAACATAATTTCGACATCACATTTTCTTACAAAATACCAAATAAAAATAAACAGTCATCAATAAATGTTGATGTCGTCAAAGGGAATACCATTTTAAGTCCGTCGACACAAAACGTCGTCGTATTGTGTCGACGACACAAAATATACAATTGTTTTAGAGCATCCAATTAGAAGCAGAATTCAGAACTGTCATTTATGACAGTTGAAATTTTAAGAATTATAATATTTCTCATAAATTATATTTTTAAAATTTTATATTTTTTTACACGGTCATAAATGAACAACAAAAAATGCTCTGCCTACGACCACACATGAATGAGTGTAACTGTTTTTTTTAGCAAACATACATGAACATTGACAAAGGAAGAATATTCGTATTATTCATATGTGATAAGTAATGAAATAGCTCATTCTCTTTTACATAAATGTTTATAATTCTTTCTTTATTTAATTTAAGAACATTTTCATTTATATGTGTTCAATAATAAGTTTCTTATAAATGAGATTTCTAAAACCCTATTACAAAATATGTGCATATACATACACACATACTTGCTTATATACATACATACATACATACATACATACATGCATACATGCATACATGCATACATACATACATACATACATACATACATACATACATACATACATACATACATACATACAAATAGTTATGCGAATGCTTAATGCGAACTTTTTTCTTCCATCTTCTCATTTATGAATATTAGCAAAAACCAAAATATTTTTTCATTTATTCACCTTTGAATAGAAAGGAGAAAAATTAATCAGCTCACTCATGAATGAAAAAACATAAAATATATTATATTCTAGTCTCTTACACATATATAAAAAGAAGCATGATTGAGCAGTAAGTGAGCATTTCGGTACTCCGGTTACAACCACTTTACATTTTTAAATTTAAATTGCGAGTAGTCGCATGTAGTAGAAGAAAAATATTAGTTTCTACAAAACTTCAATGAAAAATGGGCAAGTACATAATTTAAATGTGTCGGAAAATGCCAAAATCAGTGCTTACTGTTTGTAATTATGCGAAGAAACAAAACTAAGCTCGTATATTTAAAAATTTTCAATACTTTTGAATGAAAAAATTACTAAGGAAGGATTCCAACCGTAAAGGGAAAATTATTGAGAACTGCATCAAACTCTTCTCTTTCACAACTAAAAATCAAGTCTAAAGCTGCTATGCAGGCAAATATCTCAACTATAAATAGCGGCATTACATGTTGTGAATACCTGAAATAAAAAACAAATAAAAACTTAAAGCCACTAAATACTGTACTCAAAGAAAATTGATTACAATTTGCTAGGGAGCATATGATATGGGATATTCAAGTAAGAAATTTATTAAATGTCGTTCTTTGCTTTTTAGTAGTGAGAAAAATGATGATACCAGAAGAGAGGAGCTATTTTCAAATTGCCGGAAAGGAGTAATGGTCTGGGGTCCTAAAAAATATTTATTCTCCTACTGATATTTTCAAACTTCATATTTTTAGTTTTGGTTTTCTATGCATTTCCAAGTCTAAAAATTTTAAAAATTTTTAATTTTTTTTGATCATATTTTATTTGATCATATTTAAAATTTTCCAAAGACAAATCATTTCTGATTTGTTTCTAAATTTACTTTATAGAAGAAAACATTTTGTGGTTTAATTGTATCTTATATTTTTTGTTCTCTTTTTATATAAAAGTTTTCATTGTGGTTTGGTTTGCAAAGTATTGCTAAAAATAAATAAAAAGAGCCATCAAATTAACACATGCTGTAATTGTTTCTTAGAAACTTTTCGTTAATACAAACGAATTTTGCATAGGATTTGTCGCAGCTGTTTTTGCGTCTTCCTTTTCGTGTGCCGTAAGATTCAGTCTATTGTTTCTTTACCTTGTGTCAGTTTCATTAATCGATTATTGTTCTAGCTAAGTAGATGATTGGTCTGCTGTAGCCGGTGCTAGGATAATGATGCCGCCATCTGTCGTTGCCTAGAAATAATGCCCTCCATGTAGAGGTAGGAAATCTTGCTATTCTTTGATTCCTACTTTTTTCCTTTTCCTTCTCAATAACACACAGAAAATAATATTTTTGACAATTAAAAGTTTTAATTGGTTTCAGATTAAAATTTAATTAAATAAATAATTTATTTAAATTTTTTTTAATTATAATTTTTTTGTTGTGTTTTTAACAAATGTATATTTGAATCAATTAAAAAATTGATTGAACATTAATTTGAAACTTATTAAAATCTTTAATTGATGCAAAACTTTGTTTCTGTGTAATTAAATAAATATTTTTTTATGTTAATTTACCAAGTATGCGTTTTTCTCTTTTTACGACAGATTATTTTTCTAAAATAGAAGAGGCTAGGAGAAAGTACTCGTAAGGGTTTTCTTAACGCTCTACACCCTTCTTGGACATTCCTTGCATTTATATACTTGTAGAGCAGCTTCAGCATTGTTGATGCGGTGCTTTGTTGAGGATAAGCTGGATATAGCGTTGTTACAGGAACCTTGGATTGTGCACAACAAGATCAGGGGCCTGTCTCAACAGACCGCCAATCTGTACTACCCACAGACCGATAGTAAATTGAGGTCATGTATCCTGGTGCGGCATGGAGTACAAGTAGTACCTATGCAGCATCTCTGCTCGCCGGATTTTACGGTCGGCAGTGGTTCGGGATCATTTCTCATTGCGTCAGCATATCTTCCCTATGAGACACCAGGTCCACATCCTTCACAGGAGGTGGAAAATTTGGTTTTTTTCTGCAGGAAGAGAGGCATGGCGCTGATCATTGGCTGTGATGCTAACTCGCATATTACGGTGTGGCGAAACACAGCTGACAACTACAGAGGACAACAACTGTTGGAATTTGTAGAAAGATGCGATTTGCTGGTGCTGAACAGGGGGTAGAACCCACTTTTGTTGATTCACGAAGGGCAGAGGTGATCGATATCACCCTGTGTTCCGTTAATATGCTAGGTAGGATTAAGAACTGGAAGGTCACGGACAGATTAACCCTGTCTGACCATAGAGCTATTCAGTTCGAATTTCTGTACGGCAAAAGACGGAAACAACCCCGCAGACGTATAAGAATACCGAGGAATACTGATCATACCAGTTATGAGAAGTATTTTTCGGAACATATGCGAAGTGCTCCTTTCCGGGCATCTCGTAATACTGTCTAAATCGAGCGAACTGTGGAGCTTCTAAATTCCACAGTGAAGCTGGCTTTTGAACATTCTTGTCTCTTGACAGTAGTGGATGAGAGGGATCCGACACCTTGTTGGAATGGAGAACTTGAATCCATGAAAAAGGATACAAGAAAGACCTTTAATCGATACATGAGGGAGAGAGACTCAAGCTCATGGGACGATTACAAGGAAAAGAAAAAAGAGCTGAAGAAAACGATACATCTCCGGAAACGGAGTACGTTGAGGGAATCCTGCCGAATACAGAAGATAGTATCTTATGACCCTGTCTCCAAAATTGGACTTATTCGCAAAAGCGATGGTCAGATGATGGAGACTGTGGGTGAGACATTGCACTCGCTTATGGAGAATCATTTTCCTGGAAGCTTCAGGTCTAATGAATCATGGACTCCCGTTATTAGGGGGGCAAGTGAGAGAAAAAGGGCTGAAGCTGAAAGGATAATTACTCTAAATGGTGTAAGATGTGCAATACTATCGTTTGCACCATTTAAAGCGACTGGAATGGATGGAATTTTCCCTGCTCTATTACAGTAAGGTGTTAACACCCTGCTTGAGTGGATTAGGGAAAGTTTCATAGCCTGTCTAGCGATGGGATATATCCCGGTAGGTTGGAGGGAAACAAATGTGGGTTTTCTTCCCAAACCGGTTAAAAGGGACTATACGGAAGCTAAGTCCTTCAGGCCAGTAAGCCTTACATCTTTTCTGTTAAAGACAATGGAGAGGATGTTGGCTGACTTTCTGGAGAACCACACGCTGACGGATAGGCCCTTGAATAGAAACCATCATGCATACAGGGCAGGTAGGTCTACTGACACCGCTCTGCATGAACTTTTCAGGGTGGCGGAGAGAGAAATTTTCAATAGCGACGCTGCTTTGTCCGTTTTTATGGATATGAAAGGTTCCTTTGATAAAATCTCCTTCTTTAAGTTGAGAGGTGCTTTTAATGAGCGTGGGGTTGTGCCCATTATTGTAAAATGGATCAACACTATGCTAAGGTCGAGAGCAGTGAATCTCAAAAATGGGAGTTCTACAATCTGGGGAAGGCTAGTCAGGGGTTGCCCACAGGGAGGAGTTTTATCACCTTTTTTGTGGGATATTACTGTTGATGGCATTCTTTGGAAACTGGACTCAATGAAGAAAGGTAGTCGAAAGACTGCATCGGACACTAATTGCGGTCGGCGTTATACACAATGAGTGTATGGAGAATGACATCAGCATTTTCACTGATGGTTCTCTTATGGACGGTAGAGCAGGAGCAGGTGTACACTCAGTTGAGCTAAACTTGTCCTGTAGTCTCCGTTTGGGGGAGTACGTCTCCGTTCACCAGGCAGAAATGCTTGGGCTGCTACATGCGTTGGATCACCTGTTGTAATGTCGGGTGCAGGGAAGAAAGGTTCTCATTGCACTTGACAACCAATCGGTTATAAAACGCATGAAGCAGGTGGACGTGTACTCCAAACTAGTGCTGAAATGTGTTTTAAAGCTTAACAGATGTTCCTCGGTTAACGAGGTAACATTGATGTGGGTTAAAGGACACATTGGCACTGCTGGGAATGAAGCAGCAGATCAACTAGAAAAAAGAGGATCTGCTGAGAATTTCTGTGGACCAGAACAGAGAGTATCACTGGGTAATGATCTAATACGAGCAAAAGTCCTACAATGGCTGAACTCACTAAACCTGATAAGGTGGAGGGAGGCTACTACATGTAGACAGGCTCGAATGGTGTTCAAAGAGCCCCTTGGCAGCAGAGCCAGCAAGGTTCTTAGATACAATAGAAGTACCTTAAGCGGTATAACTGCGTTAGTGACAGGTCATGAAAACTTCAAGTATCATCTACCCAAGATGAAAATCGAAGAAGATGATACTTGCAGACTATGCCTGGAAGAAGCTGAGACGGTAGCGCACATTGTGTGTGAATGTCCTGCACTGGCTAGCGTAAGACTTAGGACCACGGGCAGAAGCTTGTTAAATATGGATGCCATGGGGGAATCAAGCCTTAGACAAATGCTAGCAATCACTAAAGACACCGTGATGGGAAAGAATGCCGATTGTTCCCAGTCGACACTCTGAAAACACTAATCTAGATTAAAGGCTGGTTTTAGTACGAGACTCAATGATAGTAAGATTGCCCCAAGTTATGTCGGTTGTATATAGTTATTGAGGATGGAAGGGGGTCGAAAAAGGACCCAGTTAGTAGTGGTTTGCTTCGTTATTCCCCCTACATTAGTAATAATAACAAAAATATCTACTTGTAGAATTTAGCCATAAACAAAATTTAAGAGAATTTATTTTAATTCTTCATTACTACCAGTTTTTGTCTCCTTTTTGCCAACTATCTCTTAGCAATCAAAGCAATTATAATCGAATTTATTTTAGTTTTTTCTCCATAATTTCTTCTGATTGTGTTTAAGTACTAAAATAAACTTTTTCAGATACAAAATTCGAACTAAAGCCTAATTTAGAAATTTTTCATTTAACCATCAGCATCTTAAAAATATGTTTTTCACAGAAAGTTTGGTTTAATAATATTATACAGGGAATTAACTGAATTGATAAGAAAATCCAAAATAAATATAATTGATTTTGTTGTTAGGTTACAGTTGACACCTTCCGAAAAGGTGCAAAAAACTATTTTTCTTTAGTAGTAAATAATTCAATCAATAAAACCTTTGATTGGTGCAGGCAGCGTCCCATAATTGAATTACATAATACCAAATTGGTTTTGGGGATCGACTTGAATGGTAGAAGTTTGCAATCCAAGCTTAAGGTAGAGTTTCTGGTTTTCATTTGCGTTAACTTGAAATTTATTTGGCTTTTCCGAGTAAGGCACCGATCATTATATATACCCGGGTATGTAGCGTTATTTTTGCGAATAGGGGGTCATGAGTCCCTACGCAGTGTAAAAGTCATATGACGACTATTTGTGATCAGTCACCTTTATTCTGCATTTCTTAAATCATTTTTCTAAATTGAATATGTGGTCTTGTAAATGTTGTGATGCTGCTTGGGCGTTTTCATACTTTAAAAAAGCTGTGTCATTAGCAAATGATGATGTGTGACTTATCTGATGTGTACAGTAAATATAAAATTTTACCGGGCTGAGGAGAGTTTAAAAAATCTCCTTTCTCTAGTAAATACTTTCGATACGTTCAATATTTTTTTTAAAGAGCTTATAGAAGTTTTCAGGCAAGTTCAGCTTTAACTTATATATTAGGCCTTCGTAACGTACTTTATTCAATGCTTGAGAAACGTCAATAAAAAGCGTAGAACAGTATTTTATTTCTTCAACTAAGCTCGTATATTTAAAAATTTTCAATACTTTTGAATGAAAGAATTACTAAGGAAGGATTCCAACCGTAAAGGGAAAATTATTGAGAACTGCATCAAACTCTTCTCTTTCACAACTAAAAATCAAGTCTAAAGCTGCTATGCAGGCAAATATCTCAACTATAAATAGCGGCATTACATGTTGTGAATACCTGAAATAAAAAACAAATAAAAACTTAAAGCCACTAAATACTGTACTCAAAGAAAATTGATTACAATTTGCTAGGGAGCATATGATATGGGATATTCAAGTAAGAAATTTATTAAATGTCGTTCTTTGCTTTTTAGTAGTGAGAAAAATGATGATACCAGAAGAGAGGAGCTATTTTCAAATTGCCGGAAAGGAGTAATGGTCTGGGGTCCTAAAAAATATTTATTCTCCTACTGATATTTTCAAACTTCATATTTTTAGTTTTGGTTTTCTATGCATTTCCAAGTCTAAAAATTTTAAAAATTTTTAATTTTTTTTGATCATATTTTATTTGATCATATTTAAAATTTTCCAAAGACAAATCATTTCTGATTTGTTTCTAAATTTACTTTATAGAAGAAAACATTTTGTGGTTTAATTGTATCTTATATTTTTTGTTCTCTTTTTATATAAAAGTTTTCATTGTGGTTTGGTTTGCAAAGTATTGCTAAAAATAAATAAAAAGAGCCATCAAATTAACACATGCTGTAATTGTTTCTTAGAAACTTTTCGTTAATACAAACGAATTTTGCATAGGATTTGTCGCAGCTGTTTTTGCGTCTTCCTTTTCGTGTGCCGTAAGATTCAGTCTATTGTTTCTTTACCTTGTGTCAGTTTCATTAATCGATTATTGTTCTAGCTAAGTAGATGATTGGTCTGCTGTAGCCGGTGCTAGGATAATGATGCCGCCATCTGTCGTTGCCTAGAAATAATGCCCTCCATGTAGAGGTAGGAAATCTTGCTATTCTTTGATTCCTACTTTTTTCCTTTTCCTTCTCAATAACACACAGAAAATAATATTTTTGACAATTAAAAGTTTTAATTGGTTTCAGATTAAAATTTAATTAAATAAATAATTTATTTAAATTTTTTTTAATTATGATTTTTTTGTTGTGTTTTTAACAAATGTATATTTGAATCAATTAAAAAATTGATTGAACATTAATTTGAAACTTATTAAAATCTTTAATTGATGCAAAACTTTGTTTCTGTGTAATTAAATAAATATTTTTTTATGTTAATTTACCAAGTATGCGTTTTTCTCTTTTTACGACAGATTATTTTTCTAAAATAGAAGAGGCTAGGAGAATGTACTCGTAAGGGTTTTCTTAACGCTCTACACCCTTCTTGGACATTCCTTGCATTTATATACTTGTAGGGCAGCTTCAGCATTGTTGATGCGGTGCTTTGTTGAGGATAAGCTGGATATAGCGTTGTTACAGGAACCTTGGATTGTGCACAACAAGATCAGGGGCCTGTCTCAACAGACCGCCAATCTGTACTACCCACAGACCGATAGTAAATTGAGGTCATGTATCCTGGTGCGGCATGGAGTACAAGTAGTACCTATGCAGCATCTCTGCTCGCCGGATTTTACGGTCGGCAGTGGTTCGGGATCATTTCTCATTGCGTCAGCATATCTTCCCTATGAGACACCAGGTCCACATCCTTCACAGGAGGTGGAAAATTTGGTTTTTTTCTGCAGGAAGAGAGGCATGGCGCTGATCATTGGCTGTGATGCTAACTCGCATATTACGGTGTGGCGAAACACAGCTGACAACTACAGAGGACAACAACTGTTGGAATTTGTAGAAAGATGCGATTTGCTGGTGCTGAACAGGGGGTAGAACCCACTTTTGTTGATTCACGAAGGGCAGAGGTGATCGATATCACCCTGTGTTCCGTTAATATGCTAGGTAGGATTAAGAACTGGAAGGTCACGGACAGATTAACCCTGTCTGACCATAGAGCTATCCAGTTCGAATTTCTGTACGGCAAAAGACGGAAAAAACCCCGCAGACGTATAAGAATACCGAGGAATACTGATCATACGAGTTATGAGAAGTATTTTTCGGAACATATGCGAAGTGCTCCTTTCCGGGCATCTCGTAATACTGTCGAAATCGAGCGAACTGTGGAGCTTCTAAATTCCACAGTGAAGCTGGCTTTCGAACATTCTTGTCTCTTGACAGTAGTCGATGAGAGGGATCCGACACCTTGGTGGAATGGAGAACTTGAATCCATGAAAAAGGATACCAGAAAGGCCTTTAATCGATACATGAGGGAGAGAGACTCAAGCTCGGAGTACGTGGAGGGAATCCTGCTTTAATATAAGGGATACCGAATACAGAAGATAGTATCTAATGACCCTGTCTCCAAAATTGGACTTATTCGCAAAAGAGATGGTCAGATGACGGAAAATGTGGGTGAGACATTGCAGTCGCTTATGGAGATTCATTTTCCTGGAAGCTTCAGGTCTAATGAATCATGGACTCCCGTTATTAGGGGGACAAGTGAGAGAAAAAGGGCTGCAGCTGAAAGGATAATTACTCTAAATGGTGTAAGAAGTGCAATACTATCGTTTGCACCATTTAAAGCGACTGCAATGGATGGAATTTTCCCTGCTCTATTACAGTGGGGTGTTAATACCCTGCTTGATTGGATTAGGGGAATTTTCATAGCCTGTCTAGCGTCGGGATATATCCCGGTAGGTTGGAGGGAAACAAATGTGGTTTTTCTTCCCAAACCGTGTAAATGGGACTATACGGAAGCTAAGTCCTTCAGACCAGTACGCCTTATATCTTTTCTGTTAAAGACAATGGAGAGGATGTTGGCTGACTTTCTGGAGAACCACACGCTGACGGATAGGCCCTTGAATAGAAACCAACATGCATACAGGGCAGGTAGGTCTACTGACACCGCTCTGCATGAACTTGTCAGGGTGGCGGAAAGAGAAATTTTCAATGGCGACGCTGCTTTGTCAGTTTTTATAGATATTGAAGATTCCTTGGATAAAATCTCTTTCTTTAAGTTGAGAGGTGCTTTTAATGAGCGTGGGGTTGAGCCCATTATTGTAAAATGGATCAACACTATGCTAAGTTCGAGAGCTGTGAATCTCGAAAATGGGAATTCTAGAGTCCAGGGAAGGGTAGTCAGGGGTTGCCCACAGGGGGGAGTTTTATCACCTTTTTTGTGGAATATTACTGTTGATGGCCTTCTTTGGAAACTGGACTCAATGGGCGTCCGACCTGCGTGCCGACGGTCTGGCACTTATGGTTGGTGGAAAGTTTATGTATACCATCCAAGGATGTATGAGACAGGCTCTCATAACAACCGAGGTATGGTGTAGTGAACAAGGGCTAACCATAAATGAAAGCAAATCAGATGCTATGCTCTTCACTCGCTGGAGGAAGGGCATAGAGGGGCAGAAATCAGTTTGTCAAAGAAAGTGAATTATCTAGGCGTTATTCTGGAACTTACCTGGAATGAAAATATTGAGATGAAGACACGGAAGGTAAACAGGATCATGCATCAGTGTAAACGAGTTTGTGTCTCGCCAAAGGCTGCATACTGGATTTACACAATGATGGTGCGACCCATAATAACTTATGCTTCAGTGGCCTGAAGCCTCTCAGACAACAATAAAGCGTAAGTTGGATGGGGTTCAAAGAATTGCTTGTATGAGCATATGTGGCGCAATGCCCACTGCTCCAACGCAGGTAATTGAGGTAATGCTGGGATTGCTGTCGCTGGACTTATTTATTAGATCAACGGATGCAATGGTTTGCGTATGAAGAATGATGACATTTGGCATCGGTTTGGGCCGAAAATCGGTCATAATAGAATCCTGGACCTTATTAGAAAGGAGGTTAGGGAAGCTCAAATGCCGATGGAACGCATTAGTAGAAGAAAGGTAGTCGAAAGACTCCATCGGACACTAATTGCGTTGGGCGTTATACACAATGAGTGTATGGAGAATGACATCAGCATTTTCACTAATACTTCTCTTATGGACGGTAGAGCAGGAGCAGGTGTACACTCAGTTGAGCTAAACTTGTTCTGTAGTCTCAGTTTGGGGGAGTACGTCTCCGTTTACCAGGCAGAATTGCTTGGGCTGCTACATGCGTTAGATCACCTGCTGGAATGTCGGGTGCAGGGAAGAAAGGTTCTGATTGCACTTGAAAACCAAAAAAACGCATGAAGCAGGTGAACGTGCACTCCAAACTAGTGCTGAAACGTGTTTTAAAGCTTAACAGATCTTCCTCGGTTAACGAGGTAACATTGATGTGGGTTAAAGGACACATTGGCACTGCTGGGAATGAAGCAGCAGATCAACTAACAAAAAGGGGATCTGTGGACCAGAACCCAGAGTATCACTGGGTAATGGCCTAATACGAGCAAAAGTCGTACAATGGCTGAACTCACTAAACCTGAAAAGGTGGAGGGAGACTACTACATGTAGACAGGCTCGAATGCTGTTCAAAGAGCCCCTTGGCAGGAGAGCCAGCAAGGTTCTTAGATACAATAGAAGTACCTTAAGCTGGATAACTGCGTTAGTGACAGATCATGGAAACTTCAAGTATCAAGATGAAAATCGAAGAAGATGATACTTGCAGACTATGCCTGGAAGACGCTGAGACGGTAGCGCACATTGTGTGTGAATGTCCAGCTCGGGCTAGCGTAAGACTTAGGACCACGGGCAGAAGCTTGTTAAATGTGGATGCCATGGGGGAACTAAGCCTTAGACAAATGCTAGCAATGAGGAGAAAGAATGCCGATTATTCCCAGTCGACACTCTGAAAACACTAGAGTCTAGATTAAAGGCTGGTTGTATATAGTTATTGAGAACGGAAGGGGGTCGAAAAAGGACCTATTTAGTAGTGGTTTGCTTCGTTATTCCTCCTACATGAATAATAATAACAATAATATCTACTTGTAGAATTTAGCCATAAACAAAATTCAAGAGAATTTATTTTAATTCTTCATTACTCCTCTCCTTTTGCCAACTATCTCTTAGCAATGAAAGCAATTATAATCGAATTTATTTTAGTTTTTTCTCCATAATTTCTTCTGATTGTATTTAAGTACTAAAATAAACTTTTTCAGAAATTCGATCTAAAGCCTAATTTAGAAATTATTCATTTAACCATCAGCATCTTAAAAACATGTTTTTCCAAGAAAGTTTGGTTTAATAATATTATACAGGGAATTAACTGAATTGATAAGAAAATCCAAAATAAATATAATTGATTTGTTGTTAGGTTACAGTTGCCACCTTCCGAAAAGGTGCTAAAAAACTATAATTCAATCAATTAAAAATTGAATTAATTTGTATTTGAAACTGAATAAAACCTTTGATTGGTGCAAAAATTTTTTTCTGTGTTTTTGTGGCAGCATCCTATAATTGAATTACATAACACCAAATTGGTTTTGGGGATCGACTTGAACGGTAGAAGTTTGCCATCCAAGCTTAGGGTAGAGTTTCTGGTTTTCATTTGTGTTAACTTGAAATATATGTGGCTTTTCCAAGTAAGGCTCCGATCATTATATATACCCGGGTATGTAGCGTCTGAAAGCTGCGTTATAATTTGGTTATTTTTGCGAATAGGGAGTCATGAGTCCCTACGCAGTGTAAAAGTCATATGACGACTATTTGTGATCATTCACCTTTATTCTCCATTTCTTAACTCATTTTTCTAAATTGAATATGTCGTCTTGTAAATGTTGTGATGCTGCTTGGGCGTTTTCATACTTAAAAAAGCTGTGTCATTAGCAAATGTTGATGTATGAGTTATCTGATGTGTGCAGTAAATATAAAATTTTACTGGGCTGAGGAGAGTTTAAAAAATCTCCTTTCTCTAGTAAATACTTTCGATACGTTCAATATTTTTTTTTTAAGAACTTATAGAAGTTTTCAGGCAGTTTCAGCTTTAACTTATATATTAGGCCTTCGTGCCATACCTTATTCAATGCTTGAGTCAGTAAAAAGCGTAGAACAGTATTTTCTTTCTTCAAAGGTACTTTTAATTACATTTACTAGTTAGTCTGTGTGTTTGTTGTATCGTACTAAGTTGTTTTCTAAAGCGGAATTAATGGTTCGGAATACATTCTTTCGCGCTCAGAATTGGGTTCAACTTAGTTATTAGTATTTTCTCAAACAGCCAACGATGGACAATATAACTATTGCTACTTATGCAGATGATACCGCTGTACTCATCAACCATAGCTTTGGAATTGGTACAAAACCAATTAAATCTTATTCAAGATTGGTTGCAAAAATGAAACATTAAAGTAAATACCGGAAAATCTGTTCATGTGACATTTACATAAAGAAAATATTATTGCTCTCCAGTGTATTTAAATGGAACTGTTATACCTCAAAATGACACCATTAAATATTTGGGCCTTCATCTTGATTGAGGATTAACATGGAAACAACATGTCCTAAAAAAAGGTGAACACTTAAATATTAAAACAAGAAAAAGATTACGCTCTAAATCTGGATTAAGTCTGGAGAACAAAGCTTTGTTATATAAAACAATCATAAAACCAGTATGGATCAGTATGGTATTCAACGTTGGGGCACAACAAGCAACTCCAAAATTGAGATTTTACACAGATATCAGTCCAAAACACTAAGATTGTTAGCTAATGCACCTTGGTTTGTGAACAACAACAACATACACAGACATCTCAAAATTAAAAAAGTCAAAGAAGAAATTTCTAACTTCTGTCAAAGGTACCTTAGCAGACTTAGCAATCATTCAAATGTATTCGCAATCAACCTTTTAGATGATAGCAATGAAATTCAAAGACTAAAAAGATACCACTTACTTGACCTACCCTTTAGAAAATAGGAAAATGTATTATTGCTATAAAATTGTATTTATATATATTTTTTAAGTTTATTGGAACTTAATATATGTCACTGAAATTAATTACACTGTCCAACAAATTAAGACTTTTTGAATGGAACAGAATAGCGACCCAATAATTCTGAAGGGGTATGTTGAGTAGATCATTTTTGTAGAACAAACTTATGGTTTAGCACGTCTGATTTTTTTTACAGTGGGTCAAAGTTTTCATTTTTTGGTCGAAGGGAGCTTTATACTATATGAAAAAAATGCTGTAAGTTAATGTCTGAGAGAATTCTTATGGTCAGAGTTGTATTGTGGAATTTTATGAGGATTATTTTTGTGGAAGATCTTAAACCTCTAACTGGTCTCTTTATGGTTCAATTTGACCCATTTTTCAAGAAAATCAAAAAATATTCTTTAAAAAGGGCATTTAAGGATTAAAATATTCTACGAAAATGTTTGCTGGAAAATTTCAGTGGGGGTCACCAAAGACACAATTGTTGTAAATAAAGCTTTTTACGATTAATTGGCAAAATTACACGCCAACTTCTATAAAAAAATTATAATTTTGTTTTAATAGTGGTTTATTATAGTATGTCCATATTTATTTTTTTTGCTTCAAATTTTCGAGTAAAAGGGAATTGGGAAATAGCAGTAGTATGACAATGGATTAAAGATTAAACTTAATATGCTCTCCTGTATTTAGCTTGACGTGAATGTTCCGATGGGTCAAGGTTTCTGTACAAGCCCCATACGTATTCAGCAAGCATTACACTTTGGGATTTACCTTTGAATCTTTCTTCCAATACCTTTATATCCTGATGAAACCTTTCACCGTGTTCATCTGAAACCGCTCCAAGGTTTTCTTTAAAAAAATTGAGATGAGAGTGCAGAAAATGCAGATTTAGTGACATCTTAACGCCAATATTGTTAAAACCGATTAGAATGCTTTCAATATTTTCTGCATAGTTTTGTGCTTTTGAGTTTCCAAGGAATTCTGATATCACCAGCTGCATAAAGTCAAATGCTGTCTTTTGCATATCCGACAGATGACCATAAAAATCACAACCGATATGTACTGCTTATGCTTATGTTATGCATGATTTTTTTCTTTTATTTTTTATTATTAATTTTAATAAATATCACACCCGATTTGTAAGTCACACCTGACTCGACTCGAGAACTCAGTGTTTGGCCCAGTTTTTACCTGTTTTGTATATGTTGGTGTATAATTTTACTAATTAAGCGTAAAGAGTTTTATTTACAACAATGGTATCTTTGGTGACCCCCACTGAAATTTTCCATTTTCGTAGAATATTTTAATTTAATTGTCCTTTTTTAAAGGATATTCCACAAAAATAATCCTCATACAATTCCACAATACGACTCTGACCATAAGAATTCTCTCAGACATTAACTTACAGCATTTTTTATAATGATCCCTTCGACCAAAAAATTAAAACTTTGAGCCACTGTAAAAAAATGATGTTGGACAGTGTTATGTATTTTGCTTATTATTTTATTTTTGTAAAATAGATTGCAAGTAAAAAAACTTTTTTTTTTGTAACGAGTAAATAACTAAGAAAAGTGAAAGAGACACCAGCTACAATAAATATATGTAAATCATGAAAGACTCATCGCATAAGTGCACATGCTTTTTGGTAGAAAATTTAAAAGGAAATTAAAAAGACGAGTCTTAAAAATTATTGTGCAAATCGCTTCTAACCAGAGTAGGTATTTCTCTCTTCTTTCATTTTCCATATTCATGAAGAAACTGTTGATATCCTTTTTGTTTTCTTCACTGTCTACGAAAGAAATTTTGTATTGCGTTTGTTTATTCACTGCACACAAATAAGTTTCACACACACATTTTTCATATTCATGGATGTTTGCTTTTCAAACTGTTGACATCTCTTTGTGCATGAGGTAAGTTTTGTTTAGCTTCTTTCTTTTTCATCGTCCATGAAAGAAGCAAAAATTTGTATCAAAAATTGTTCACCACCATTCTTCTTCTTTTTTCCCCATACATTAAATATTGAGTATGATTACTTTCGTTTGTACGAAGTGTGAAACGAACATGAAAGAAAATAAAAAAATGCTTCGTTTATTTCAAAGCAATAGTAAATGTTTTATTGAAAAGGGTTATAAAATGTATGTTCTTACCTACATACATATGTATATGTGCGTTATGTACATATAATTGTAAATATTTAGGATGTGTTATGAAAATGTTCATTGCCCTCTTATTTTTAATTGTAAAAACAAGAGAGCAGGTCAATTTATAACCCTTTTCAATAGAACATTTACTATTGCTTTAAAATATATTCTTTGAAATGAACGACGCATTTATTTATTTTCTTTCATGTTCGTTTCACACTTCGTACAAACGAATGAAATATGCGTCATGAATATTTCATTACGAATGGTGGTGTTCAATTTTTGAAACAAATTTTTGCTTCTTTCATTGACGCTGAAAAAGAAAGAAGCTGGACAAAAATTACTTCATGGACAAAGAGATATGAACAGTTTGAAAACCAAACACCTATGAAGATGAGAAATGTGTGTGTGAAACTTATTTGTGTGCAGTGAAAAAACCAACGCAAAACAAAATTTCATTCATTGAAAATGATAAGAGAATGAACAAAAATTTACTATTCATGGTGAAAAAATAGGTACCCTGCTTATAACTATGGTAAAATTTCGCTTGTTTAAAGATTTTATTTCACTTACACTATGTATTTTATGCTAATTTATTCTTTTTTATATTTATTTACTTGCAGAAATGAAAAACATATTCTAAATCAATGGAAAAAATTAAAATGATCATAAAATGAGTAAACAAACTAAAAATATGTTATAGAGAAGAACTTCATGCAGTTAACAATACACAAAGAAAAGAACCCTTCAACGATAGAATAGAAGCAGCTGTAAACGTGTCATAACAGTAATTACTCCAACGAGAAGAGGAGGAAATATAATTTCGCCTATTTTCCAAAAAAAAAACCTTTTAGCATGTAGTTTAATTTAGACATCTTTCTTAAACATTCATATCCAGTTTAAAATATATACAAAATCCAGAAGTAAGGCACTGATTTATAAACAAGAATCCTTTATAAAACCTAACACAGCGCAGAATATGGGAAAATCAATTTTTTAATATTTAATGCCACAAAACCAAAATTGCTACGACTTGTTCTAAAATATAAAACAAAAGTCTTCTCAGCAATCCCAAGTCCCAGCATATGAAACAAAACAGTTTTTAGTATGACTTCAAGACAACAAGACTGTTGACACAAAAAAGCATAACTTTAAAACTCACAATAACACACAACCCCAACTTGTTGGAGCCTCAAAAGCTCTGGGAACCTGAAAAAAGCAGAAAGCATAAAAACCTCCGTTAGCGTGTCAAGACAACCAATAAAAAAAAAACTGAGTTAAAACTGAGTTAAAAAAAAAAAAAAATTGGTTTCCGTAACCGCTTTTCTACATGACTGTGTTTTTATATGCGTAAGTTAACTGCACTTCACTTCAACCATACTCATACTCTAACTCAAATACAAACACAAACTTCCTACAGTCTAGGACGTAGCTCGTGTGTTTAAGACGGAGTGTGTTGCTTTGCTTTGGTGCATTCAATAAATGTTTATGACAACTTTGTGTCAAGTAAATTGCCTGGAAGAAAGTCACTTTTATACTGCAGTTGTCATATTGTTAAATGATTTTTACATAAATCACAAAAGTGCTTCATCCGTTAAAAATAACTCTACTATCCTTGCGAAAATAATAAAAATAAACTGGAACGTCAGCGTCTAGAGACTTAAATAAACCAGACATTTTATATATTTTTTGTTATTTCCAACAACGTTTAAGTAGTGGCGCATTTATTATTATGGCTCGTTTTATAACAACATCATCATCGCTCAAACCTTCGACACCGACTTCATCGTCATCGTCGTCGACGTCGTCATCGTCATCGACATCGTTGTCATCGTCATCGACATCGTTGTCAAGGCCTAAATTCACATCATCGTTTTCTTCCTTGTCCAGCACATCTAACAAATACCAACTTACATCCAACAATGTTTTTAATGCGTTTGCATCATTAACGTCCTTGTCGGTATCGCAGTCGTCGTCAAATCATTTATACCGTGCTTTTCTCACCACTCTTTTCATATTGTTGCGTATGTCATCGCTGGCATACGGCATAACCGATCGTTTAATTGTGCAAACGACAAGTGGCCCGGTACGTGGTCGTGCGGTAACGGTACAAGGCCGTGAAGTGCATGTTTTCACCGGCATTCCGTATGCAAAACCTCCTGTGGATGATTTACGTTTTCGCAAGCCAGTACCAGCTGAACCATGGCATGGGGTCTTAGATGCAACACGACTGCCAGCAACATGTGTACAAGAAAGGTAAGTTTGAAAAGCCTGTTATTTCATATTGTGTAAGTAAGTTGCATTTATTTTCTTAAAATAAATGAATTAGTTCGTAAAATATAAAGTACTTCATGATTCAGCAAGGGACTTCTTATGTCCTTGACTAAGAAGCTAAAAATAAATGTATTTTTTTAATTTGTTTGACAGATTTATGATTATTTTTACTGCCAAACGAGGCAACTTAAATAACAACTTTTGCTGTTTTTTTTTCTTGGTTTTATTAAAACTAGGCACTTATTTGGGGTTTAAGTCAATGTCACGAAATAAATGTCTTAGATTGCCTGGATCACTAACATCGATTGGGGCTACATACGGTCGATACATTTGGGATAAAATCCCTTTGCAAATGGCCAAAAAATAGATTACATTTTCGGTATTATTCCTCCACAGTAAGTTCGCCGCTAGGTGATTTGCTAGCCTTTAAAAGATTCCAAATGTACGCTATAATGAATAATCTGTCTGTGAAGTCGGGCCGGAGGTCTTGACATTATTTTTCTGGAATGCTATTCTTTGAGATTCCAGTAGCTCTCTTAGCTCCAATTCTCTTAGTCTGTTTTTAAATAGAGCAGAGCTGTTTGACATATACAGAATACATTGAATTGCTTCTAGCTTGTAGTCGGAATGTTGAGCAGATATTTTTTTTATCAAAAACCATAAGGCATGGCTCTACGTTTTCTGGTGTTCTTAGCATTATAATTTCCGTACAATAAGTACTTAGATTAGGCAAACATGTGTTTTCCATATTTCAAACTAATTTATGCATGTGATTGTCGTTGGTGATGCAATCTCTTGTTGGTTGTATATAAAGGGTAAGGGCCGCTGTTGATTTTAAATAAAACACAAATTATTTAGGAAATTATTGTATGGTTTAATTATGTACGGAACAAAATATCGGTCAAATGGCCGGCACTACTCCATCCGATGCTCCAAATTTTCGATGACGCTGAGGTATAATTGAGGTTCCATGCCGTTAATGTGCCGAATTATCTCATCCTTTAGCTCTTGAATTGTTCGACATAGACCTTTTCTTTAAAATAACCCCAAAGAAAGAAGTCCAACGGTGTCAAATAACATGATCTTGGCGGCCAATTGATATCACCACCACCTGAGATAGCACGGCTTGCGCAAAAGAGCAATTGTTTCGTTAGCTGTGCGGCAAGTGCCACCATCCTGTTGAAACCACATATCGTCCTCTTCCATATGTTCCAATTCAGGCCGTAAAAAGTTCGTTATCATCTCACGATAGCGAAGACCATTCACATTAACTGCCTGACCGGCCTCAGTTTCGAAAAAATACGGCCCGATGATGACACCAGCCCATAAACCGCACCAAACAGTCACTCTTTGTGGGTGATTGGTTTTTCGATAATCACTTTTGGATTATCATTCGCCCAAAATGCGATAATTCTGGTTATTGACGAATCCACTCAGGTGAAAATGTGCCTCATCACTGAATATGATTTTCTGCGAAAATTGATCATCCAACGTTGCCATTTCTTGCCACGATAGTGTATCTTTCCATGGTTCAAATTGCGTTAGTCTGAAATTGAGAAATGTTAGGAAATAAAAATAGTTTTATAATATTTAAAATTTTTTCATTCAATTAAATATTATAAAACTATTTTTATTTCCTTTATAAAAAAAATCAGAAAATATATACAAAAAATTTCTGAAAATTAAATTTGTGTGACAAATTGTTAACCCATTGAAGAATGCTTTTTTTAGTTATTTATTTCCTTCAGATGAGACCAAGATTTTTAAAACTAGCATGAATGCAATAGTAGAGCCTGAATAGATTGAAAATGATACGATTTATGTCAGAGTTTGTGCAAACTGTTTGCAGAATTTACAGTGGTAAGGCAGCTGATAGACGAACGTGGACTCAGTTGTGTTGCGTTAATTGTCAGTGAATATGAAAACTTTCGGAGCTAACTGCCACTCGAATTGAGTTTATTTCATTGCAAAATTTCAAATTTTGTACTTTCTGGATTTTCTTTAAAAATATTAGTTAATATTTATCTACTCCAAAACTATATGTATACTCCGTGCACAATTTTATTGTAGTTCAAGTACCAATGAAAAGACGATTTTTGTAAATTTATCAGAGTACAAATGGGTTAATGTTTGGGTTAAGGACTGTTAGACTAGCACACTACCTGCTAGCCTACCGGGGCACCTTAGAATTAACCATAAAAAGATACAGTTGAAATGGATAAACTGATGTCCTGATAACACGTCATTCAAAAATATTAAAGTATACTTCTTTCTAGCGGCACAGAAAATTACTTCCATTATGATAGTGTCTAAAAATTATTTACTCAAATGTATTTTTAACAATCTCTATAATTTTAATTTTACCTATACAGAGCTAAACATAATTTTTGATTTTTAGGATCCCGTACTCAAAGTGTAAAAACGTGTCCCTACTGTTTTCGCTACAATGACTGTCTGTCTGACCGTCTGTCCGTCTAACCGTTAAAGGTAGACTCAAAATTTGCACAAAGCTTGTATTTGCACACAGCAAATACTAACTGCCTATTTTACGGTGTCACACGAATTCGTTTTTTCGAACAATTACATTTAAAACAAAAACAAATTTACAAATGTTGTTTTTGTTTTAAATATAATTGTGCGAAAAAACGAATTCGTGTGACACTCTGAAATAGGCAGTAAAACTTATATGGCGTTACGAAAGTGATGCGCTATTAGAGTAAATGTCTTTTTTAGGGTTCCTTATACAAAGTGTAAAAACGTAACCCTATTGTTTTCGCTACAATGTCTGTCCGTCTGTCCGTCTGTCATCGCCTTTTATCTCTGGAACCGTAATAGATAGAATCTTGATGATGTATAGCTGTTGCCGCTATAGTAACAAATACTAAAACTTATAGGGTGTTCCGATAGAGAGGTGTTATTCACGAATATGTGCCTATTTCGTGAAGTATAGGAGGTATAGACTCAACATTTGAAAACAGTAATTAAAACTCTGTTCGCTATATAAACAAGTATAAAAAAATAAACCTAAAAATTAAAGGGTGTTCCGATAGTGGTGTGTTTTGCATGTATAAGGCATAAGTTTTGAAATATAATAGGTAGACGCTTGAATTTTCACAGAAGGTGTATAGCAGTGTCCGCTATAGTAACAAATACTAAAACTTATAGGGTGTTCCGATAGAGAGATGTTATTCACGAATATGTGTTTATGTCTTGAACTGTAGGAGGCATGGACTCTAGGTTTAAAAACAGTAATTAAAACTTAGTTCGCTTTATAAACAAGTCTAAAAAATAAACCTAAAAATTAAAAGGTGTTCCGATAGTGGAGTGATTTGCATGTATAAGGCCTTAGTCCGCTGTAACAATTACTAAAAATTAAAGGGATTTCCGACAGCGATATATTTTTCACGCATATGGCCTTAATTTTTGACTCTTGATATTTTCATAGAAAGTGTTTCACTATGGCCGCTATAATAAACAATTACTAAAATTTAAAGGGTGTTCCGATAGTGATCCGATTTCCGTTGTTTTAATTAATATTTAAATAACTAAGCGCAGATCTATACAGAGTGTGAATAAAAGATGAAAAAGTGTTGTTGAAAATGTCAGAAATTTACGTTTGTAAACTTATTTTGGAACCGAAATATGTAGAGACTTTAAATCTACATAGATTATGTATAAATTTGTCGGCTAAAACAGGTACAAAAAATAAAACCAAAAATTAAAGGGTGTCTCGACAGTGACACGATTTTACATATATGACCTTATATTTGAACAGTAATAGGCTGACACTTAAATATAATTTAAAATATCTTCTATAACAACAAATAAGGAAAATAAAATTAATATAAATGAAAAAGTTGTTCAATTCTAAACTTATTCTAAAATAGTTCATATTTGTTGATAATAATTTGCTTTGAAAAATTTGTTATAAATATACAATTTCACTTTATATGTTTTGAAAATATTGTATCGAGACCATACCTGGGACTTTTTTTTGAATACATTATGAAAATCGTCTTAATATGTAATCACCGATAACTTTATTTTAATTTATATTATTATTAGTTGCTACTTTGAATATAATTGCAAAGCAAAATAGTGTACAAAAAAACATACACCATTTTCATTACTAACTATTTTTATTAATTTATAACAAAATAAAATCGTATATTGATATACACTATTTTTTAACAATATATTATTTGGAGTCAATTAAAATAGTGTATAGCATAAAAAATAAAATTGTGTATAATGATTTTCACACATTTTGTAAAACAAATAAAATAGTCTAAGTGACATCATAGTACTTTGAATCTCATTTATTTGCAATTTAAGCACTGTTAAATTGATGAAATATCATCTACTAGTAGCCTGCTTATTACACCACATATTTAAATGACCACAACTTCAAACCATCGATTATTTTCTGAAATATTACTGTTTTCCCCGATGTTTAATAAAACAGAAACTTTAAACTCCATTATCTCGAAATGTCGAAATAATTATACACTCTTGTTTTATTAAGGGGACGAGATATATCAATACGTATGATAAAACTGAAACAGGTCATTTTTGTACATGAATAATTTTTTGAAAATATTGTTGCTAGTGCAGATAGTATCGAGCTGAAATAGAAAGTAGTAATTTTTATGAATGTCAGTCACGTAAAAACTACTGAATTATATTAAAATTATAATAAACAAGATTTAAATTTTCAAAAATTAAAAATCGCAGAGCACCGCGTAATCATGTTCACCCAACAAAGTTTGGTTTGATACTAGATTAGTATTAACTAAAAACAAATGTTGGGAGAAAACTAATAAACAAAAATAGCTTTCATTGCTAACCGAAGGTTGGCTGAAGCAATAACAAATGAGGGTGCTGTAGCTTAAGTGGTTAGCATATTGACTACTAAGCAATGGTCACGAGTTCAATACTCAGCCCTGGCATCATACATTTTTCTGATATGTATTAATTTTTCTTTATAATAATGCAGATCACAGCGTCCTCCTTCGCCGGTATTACCACACAGCACTAAATCGCTAGCTTAAAACTAATTCGCCTAAATAATACCAGAGGCGCTGCAATACTGTTAAAAAATAATCATGACGTGCAATTGCAGTGTTACCAGAATCGAAGCTTTACTATCACACTAACCATCTGTTTTATCTATGTACTACTATCCCTTTCCAAAGGAAGTAACACAGGTAATATATTCATTAACTGATTGAGTGGTACTTCTCTTAATATATATATATATATATATATATATATATATATAATATATATATATATATATATATATATATATATATATATATATAAGGTGGTAAATATTAAAGTAAAAATATACAACAAGAGGGAACCTCACCCACTGACGCTTAAAAATTGAATACAAGTTTTCTCGTCTGAGTTTGGTTGGTTAAATAGATGATGCTTACAACTAAACACTACCCTAAGTATATAGATACGAAGAGTGCTGATGATGGACGTCGCTGGCTAGAAAATGTGCATTCAGATCTGCTGGTGTCATTAATATTATCACCTAATTTGTAATTTAAATTATTCTTTCTTAGAGAGAATAAAACGATCCTAAGCTTGACTTCAAATTTCAATTATAATAAACTTTTGTAAATGTTCAAACATTTTATATTTAAAAAAAAAACTTTCCAAACATACTAAAATAGGCGTAATTATTAAATATTCTTGTGTCGTGCGCTATTGTATTATCTTTATGTTGTTTACCAACATTATTTATAGCTACTATTCTAAAAGAATTCAAAATTTCAAATCAAAAATCAAATATGGGAGGAAAAGTCCCAACAATGGCAACGTTGCTTATGAAAATATTTATTTTACTATGACAGCAGGCAAAACAATGATACAATTGTAAATTGTAAAATTTAAAAGCCTGTTCAAAAGCTATTTTTTTAAGTTTATTTCAATAAACTTTAAACGATACAAGGGAGCTTGTGAATTGAGCAGGTATTTTCTAGATTTTGCGAATTTGAGCAATTTGGCTTTCTTTTCTAAACATTATAGGCAGACACTTGATATTTGCTCTAGTATAAAACATAATTAACATTAAAGGGCGCCCCATACGTGACGTGAAAAACTAACAACTTGCTTGTTGTACTGAACATAGTATGGAACCCTACGTGTGTCCTTCTGACTCGCACATGCCTGTTTTATTATAGTAATTTCGATACTTTAATAAACCACAAACTTAGCAATAAAATTTCCTAGTCCTTATACATACGTAGTACGAGGCTTAAATAACGATTAATTTTAAGCTTTTGGGCATAAATATGAATTTATGTATGCAAGAATTAAATCTGTTTAATGTTAAAGCCGGAATGATATTCACACAAATATGTACAATATACGAGTACATGCATTTTAACTTAAACTCGTACAGTCCTACTGTCCTACTGCTTACAAAATGAAACCATTCGTTCTCTACTTATACTCTCACTAAAGTATAGTTTAACCTACTTCTTTTTCAATTCTACCCTTAGCAATTGCTTTTTTTATTTTTTTAACATTTAACATAAATTTTATTGTTTATACATGTTTTCTTTTTTAATATTTTTATTTTGTTTTTGTTTAACTTAAAGTAAAAGAGAAAAATGAATTAAAACAAACAAACATACAAATATGTTTTATAAAACTGTGTTATAGTTCTAAATTTTTTTTTACCATGCAGTCGTTATTTCGTAATGACGTCAATTCAATGACGTCATTCACTGCAATGCAATTTTATGTTAAGTTGTGTTTTTATTGTTGTTGCAGAGTTTTTTTTATATCAAACTTCAGGTTGGTATATTTCCAAATTGATAATGCATTTATTTGGTTTGTTTCTTAAATGTATTTGTATTTTAGAGGGAAATTGTTAACATTTTTTGTTTGACCTAAAATCAAAAGTTCAGGGGAGTATTATTATTAAAAACAAGAAGAAAAATAAAATGAAAATAAAATAAAATAAATCAAACATTTTCAGGCGTTATAAAGAGATAAAGAAAAATGATATTCTAAAAATGATAATAGAATGCAATTTCTGGATCGTTATAGCCGCCAACAAAAATAAACGAAAATAATTTCTCGTTTTTCTCTGCGGAATTGGTTTAAGTAAAGAAATTTTATAATTAAAAATGCCTTGTAAATAGATGCAAAGAATACTGAGGCGGATTCTGCATTTTTTTTAATTTTTAATTTATTTTGCCTTATATCTTTATTACAGATACGAGTACTTCCCTGGCTTTTCCGGTGAAGAGATATGGAATCCCAACACAAATGTATCAGAAGATTGTCTTTATATGAATATATGGGCTCCTGCTAAAGCGCGTCTACGGCATGGACGTGGAGCGAATGGTGGTGAGGTAAGTTTTATTTTAAACTAAAGTACAACAAACATAATTTACTTAATCTTATCCTAATTATTTCTTATAATAATTTTAATTAAAATTTCTGTTTTTTATCCAGCATTCATCCAAAACTGATACCGATCATTTAATTCATAGTGCAACACCCCAGAATACTACAAATGGTTTACCCATTTTAATATGGATCTATGGTGGTGGCTTTATGACTGGTTCGGCCACTTTAGACATTTACAATGCGGACATTATGTCAGCGGTGGGTAATGTAATTGTTGCCTCATTTCAGTATCGTGTTGGTGCATTTGGTTTTCTACATCTTTCACCGGTCATGCCAGGTTTTGAAGAGGAAGCGCCCGGTAATGTGGGTCTGTGGGATCAAGCTTTGGCCTTGCGCTGGATTAAGGAAAATGCTCGAGCATTTGGTGGCAATCCCGAATGGATGACATTGTTTGGTGAATCTGCTGGTTCAAGTTCGGTAAATGCTCAACTTGTATCACCGGTTACCAGGGGACTAGTTAAGCGTGGCATGATGCAATCGGGTACCATGAATGCACCTTGGAGTCATATGACTTCAGAAAAGGCTGTCGAGATTGGCAAAGCTTTAATAAACGATTGTAATTGTAATGCATCCTTATTAGCAGTAAGTATAAATTTATATTTTGTTTATAAAAAAAAAACACAAAAAACTTTGAAGTTTTCAATTTTTGAAAATTTCTATGGTGATTTTTTTGATTTCGTTTTATATAAAAGAAATCAAATAAATTTTTAACAAATTTCTACTTTCAATTTCACTGTGGTTTCTTAGGAAAATCCTCAATCTGTTATGGCCTGTATGCGCTCGGTTGATGCAAAAACAATTTCTGTACAACAATGGAATTCCTATTCGGGCATTTTAAGCTTTCCCTCAGGTCCCACCATTGATGGTGCATTTTTGCCAGCTGATCCAATGACTCTTATGAAAACGGCTGATATGTCCGGTTATGATATTATGATTGGAAATGTCAAGGATGAGGGTAAGTTTAAATGTTATTAATAAAAAACCTAACAGTCACACGCAAAAAATTGGGGGATGTCGATTACAGTTTGTAATTAATTACACATGTAATTACGCAATTATATGTAAATGTAATCGGAATTTTTCAATTATAATTACATTCAACCATTTGTAATTGTAGTTGAGATTTAATTTTAATTTTAAAAAATCAATAATTAATTAAATATTGTAGAAAACTTTAAGGATTTTAATAGAATTTTGTTTAATTGAAAGTGATGATTATTGCCTAATTACAATTATTTGTAATTTATAATTTAAAATTTCCAATTAAAATTACATTTTATATGTAATTGAAAATTTTCAATTACAAGTAGCTGTAATTGAGTTTAGTCCCTGATATTAATTACATTACTTGTCATGTGTAATTGAGAATACCTCATTACACATTACCTGTAATTTTAAATGTAATTAAAATGTAATTAAATATCCCCATGTCTGATAGTGAATCATAATATCTATAATTAGACCTGTTTTTAGCTATAATATTTTAAATATAATATTTTGCCACTTTTAATTATTATTTTCTGGAAACTCTGCAAATTAATTAGCAGTATGATTTTGACTTATGTTACAAACCACATAAAAACTGTTATAATCAGTTTGCACTTTGAGACAAAACTTTCAAGCTCAAAAGATATCAATTTTCGCATATGAGCTTAATATGTCCAGAACTCTACCACTATTTTAAATGGCTCTCATACAAGCTTTCTACCGGACTAAGACCCTCGCTTTAGTAAACCTATCATTCAAAGTATATCCTAAAAAGGACCTTATTAGTAGTAGATGTATCAAGTATATGTAAAATCTGAAATATAAATCAAAGTAGAGAAGTTTTTTCTTATTGCTTAACGTTATTTACTCCCCACAAAACGTAATTGTTAATTATACTAAAGGGTGTTTTTTATAGAGGTACAGAACTTTAAATTGCAATAAAACAACGATAAACTTGTGGCATTGCATTTTAAATATGATTTCTGGTATATGACCGCCACTGCTGGCGCGGATGTAGTTCAATCTGGAAGTCTAATTTTTGATGACTTTTTCCAACATTTGTGGTCGTATATCGGCAATTACACGGCGAATGTTGTCTTCTAAATGGTCAAGCGTTTGTGGCTTATCCGCATTTTATATGTAATTGACTTTACATAGCCCCACAGAAAGTAGTCTAGCGGTGTTAAACCACAAGACATTGGACGCCAATTCACAGGTCCTAAACGTGAAATTGCACTATTTGCACTATTGCACTATTTGCACTATTTGCAAGCGTTGTTCAGGCGTGAGTCTATTCATGATGAATTGTCGAACCAAACTGAGAATAAATCACTTGACAGCTGTTAAATCGGTTGCCATCTTGAAAAGTAATGCCAACTTAAAGTTTTATACCTCTATAAAAAACTTCTATAAGAACTAATAGAAATAAGAATTTCTAAATTTGTTATCAACTGTTTGGGGGATAGCGTGCGTTTTCGTGTATGTAAAATACTAACACACCCCATATTTGAGATAGGAGAAAAACGCGCGTTTTTCAGTAAACTCTGGAAGGTGTACGACATGGGGGATGGGTACTCACCATCTAGAGTGATTTTGTAGCCAAATACTTTTCTTGGCGTCCTGTTAAGTTGTAGTGCAGTGGGAATCGACCCAAAACTACGGAATGATAGCTTGCTTATCACCTGCTAACCCATGGGGGCACCTCTATGCTTTACTCTTCCTAGTCGCCCTTACTTTTGATTTTCTTTTATGTAGGTTTTTGTATTGTGTGGGCCTCTGCAGTAATAATTTTTTTCAAGTAACGTGAACAGCATGTTATGGACATAGCAATATTTAAAATATTTAGAAAAAATTCAAACATATTGTTTTATACAAATGTATTGGTTTTATTGAAAATAAAAACAAAAATTTTCTACACGGCCAAGGCCTTCGAACAATTTATTTTATTAGTCCAAAGATTAATTCTTATGCTTGGAAATGTTGCTACAAATATGAGGGGCAAGAGTATTAATGTAAATGTCTGTGCTACATATGTGGTACAGAAGACATTCATTCAGAAGGTTAAAAGAACAAATAAGGCGTCTGTTGAAAAGAAAAGGTGAATTTTGAATTTTCGCGGGCTGTGTTCATTCGATTATCTAATTTTACAACTGAAAAGGTTATTCACGTTTGTGTGTGTTCTTCGATTTTTGACTTTTGAAAAAAATTGATAAAAAAAATATATGTATGCTCCAAGGCACTTGAAATGTTAACTGTGGCATTCGGGGAGTCCAGTTTGTCTCAAAAAAGTGTTTATAAATGGTACAAGCGCTTTACAGAAGGCCGAGAAGATGTTGATGACAACGAGCGTCTTGGAGTTGAAACCACGTCAACAACAAGTGAAGAAAACATTGAAACAGTGAAGAAATTGAAAATTAATATTAGGGAAGTCGCAAAGGATGTTGGGATATCAATCGGCTCATGCCATGGAATTTTCTCGAATGTTTTGGGTATGAAATATTTGGCGGCGAAGTTTGTTCCAACATTTCTAAATTTGAGCAAAAGCAACCTCGCATTAGTATCGCTTAGGAAATGTTGAATAACGTACACGACGATCCAGGTTCGCTCAAAACGGTCATAACTAGTGACGAAACGTGGGTATATGAGCCGAAAAAAGTACGCCAAGTTTGATCAAATGTGACGGTTTTGCTTACTGTTTTTCGATTAGAATGGCGTGGTGTATCATGACTTCTTGCAACAGGTCGTACGGTTAATGAGGAATACTGAAAGGGAGTAAGGCAATATTTGCGGGAAGCAATATAATACAATAAAAAAATAAATTTAAAAAAAAAATTAATAAAAAAACATCAATATTTGCAGATATTATTTATTTATATTTGGAGAAATTGGGGTTAAGTTATAATTTAAAAACCTATAAAAAATTATTTATTAAAAATAAATATCAAACTTTCAATTAATTTTATGTTTTCTGCAAAGCGAGAAACATGTTCTAAATACCGTCTAACTAACAGTTTTTATATTAATTTTCATAATTACTGATTTATAAAATGAAAGTAGACAATATTTCATACGAAATTTTATTTAAATTTAAACTTTTTGTCCCAAAGTGTAGTTGTTAAAAATAACTTTTTCGGCATCTAACTTATTAAAACATGCAAGCAAATTCAATTATTTAATGGTTTTTAAATGAATTACCTACCAGCACTTGTGTTTGTGTTTTTTTCTGGATTTTTTCATATTATTTTGTTTACTACTTTCTCATTTTGCCCTTGACACATCTTTTGTTTCTTTAAAATATTGTTCTTAGGAGTACCTTAATACGACTTTAAGCACACGACAATACTGTTTTATATTTTGTGGTTGTATTACACGTAGATCCATTACTGTTAATAAATACATACATACATATACTCGTATAATACAGCTTCTTTTTTTACTGTTGCTTATTTATGACCGTTAAGCATTTTGTGTTGCACGTGTAAATTTAATTTTGAAAGTTTAGATTATAATTTTGTCATGCTAATGTGTATGTATTTTAGCGGTATATTTTTTATTTATTTTTTTTGTGTTTAAAATAGGTATAATTTTTCGTTGCGATTACTTAAGGGTTATTTGCAGAGTTAAGCCTGCATTTTATTTTGGCACGCAGGAAAATAAATTTAGAGGAGAAGGTGAAAAAAATAAAATCATTGTTTTCTTTTTTGTTATTGCACTTCTCAAAATGAATAGTTTATAAAAAAAGGTGTTTTTTATAGAGGTATAGAACTTTAAGTTGCAATAAAACATCGATGGATTATTCGATTGACATGAATTTTATTTATCCGAAAGATAATCTTGTGGCATTACATTTTCAATATGATTTCTGGATGTAGTCCAATCTGGATGTCTAAATTTCGATGACTTTTTCCAACATTTGTGGCCGTATATCGGCAATAACACGGCAAATGTTGTCTTTCAAATGGTCAAGCGTTTGTGGCTTCTCCACATAGACCAATGACTTTACATAGCCCCACAGAAAGTAGTCTAGCAGTGTTAAATCACAAGATCTTGGAGGCCAATTCACAGCCAAAAAGCGAAATTAGGCGGTAACCAAACGTGTCTTTCAATAAATCTATTGTGTGACATGTTGTGCCGTCTTGTTGAAACCACATCTCCTGGACATCATGGTTATTCAATTCAGGAATAAAAAAGTTAGTAATCATGGCTGTATACCGATCACCATTCACTGTAACGTTCTGGCCACCATCGTGTACGGACCAATGATTCCACCAGCCCATAAAGCGCACCAAACAGTCAGTTTTTCTGGATGTAACGGTGTTTCGACATACACTTAGGATTACCTTCACTCCAAATGCGGCAGTTTTGTTTGTTGACGTAGCCATTCAACCAGAAGTGTGCTTCATCGCTAAACAAAATTCGCTTATGAAAATCGAGAACAACGGTAATCTCGTTTTGGGCCCGAATTGTACTATTTGCAAGCGTTGTTCAGCGTGAGTCTATTCATGATGAATTGCCAAACCAAACTGAGAATAAATCAATTGACAGCTGTTAAATCGGTCGCCATCTTGAAAACTTAAAGTTCTATACCTCTATAAAAAAACACCCTTTAGAAGCCCTAGAAATAAAGGCGCCTAACACATGACTTATCACTTGACTTGCCCTTAAGTGATAGAGAAAGGTGCGTGTTCGAACATTTAGGGGTCCACTGACACTGTTCGTATATCCTGTAAAATGTTTGCGGCGTAACACTAACGTGCTAGTTTAGTGCCAGTTATTGGTAATACTAGTCGATATTTAGGTATATTTTCTATTTTTAAACATTTTCAAATCAGTTTAAATTTGACATGACATAGAATGAATACGATTAGAGGAAATCCTACCATTTTCCCGCGGGAAATTTTAACTTCTTAAGTTCTTAATAATATGGCAAACGTTTTGATAAGCAGCTAGCGAAATGCGCATAGGAATAACTTATTCCCCGACAGGAAATTTTATATTTTAATAGAAAATATTAGTTGCATTGGATTCACGCACTCATCCACTTGCAAATTAATAACAAAAGCAACTAGATTCTTTATTAAATTGTATGTAAAACCCTTCCGTACAAGTAGTTTTTTGGCTTGGCGCATTGTTAAGAAAAAAAAAAACTAAACCTAACAATAAATTGTAAATTGGACCTTCATTAGCTACATCTATCTATATCATATAATATCTATAAAATCATATAATAAAACAGTAACTTTTTCCTGTCTGACTGTGTTCGCATCAATTAAAAACTACCGGATGGATTTTAATAACATTTTAATAACATTAGTATCCTGATTCAAATATAGGATAATTTTTTCCGAAAAATATCTTATTTCCAAGTGAAAGTGGAAAAAACGCCATTTTTACGGATTTAAAGGTACTGCATACTTTAAGGCATCTCTTATTTTTGAAAGCAGTAACGCACAACAGATGGCGCTGTTTTAAAATAATGAGTAATTAATTTCCTGTCTGTATTGTAGACAGCTTTACAATAACTTTTAGAATTTTATATAAATTTTAGAATTTTTTATAAATTTTAGTCCCATTAATATAACTTGCCTTTAGCTAAAGTTAGGATTCTGTTGGAGCGATAAGGAGTTTTTTGTTATAATAATGAGGCTAAGGCTCATTGCTATAACTTGTCCTTATAGTACGTGATAGTTAAAGGTGGTTTTTAGCTTACTTTTAATAACGAAAAACTATTTATCGCTCCAACAAAATCCTAACTTTAGCTAAAGGCAAGTTATAATAATTGGCCTTAGAATTTTATTCATAAAGTAAATACGTAAGAGTCTTATAATTTTGTGTGATTTACTTCCAAAGCAAAATCGAACAAAATATTGTCAGGAAGCCCACAACGTGTGTGGGCACAGCTAGTATAGAATAAATGTAAGCAAATACCGACACATCTACAGATTAAGATTAGGTAGACATGGATAGGTTATACCACAACTAAACAATCACTCAATATCTGAAGGCTCTCCGGTAAAACACGCAAGGCATCAGGAAGGCTCAGAAGCGTGCAATAGAAAAATATATACATCAACTAGGCTACTTTTTGTATGAAGTAAAAAATATAGCAAGGAATAGTTGGTGAAGGTTCTTCGAGGCCCTATGCTGCGTCGCTAGCTAGAGGTATAAGAAGAGGAAGAAGAAGATTAACTATTCGTATATGTTTCCTTCCTAGCCTAACCTAACCTTACATAATTAACTCATCTAAATTCATTATTTTTCACGTTCCTTCTACGTGGGAATATTTTTATAAAAAAAAAACCTTATTAAGGGCAAAAAGGTTGCGGAATTGAAAGTTAAGTTAGGTAATTAAAGGGACATTTTCGTAAAAATTTTTAACTTATTTAACTACTAGCTGTGCCCGCGACGTCGTGGGCGTCCTGCCAATATTTAGCTCGATTTTTCTTTGAAAGTAATTCACACCATACAGCTCTGTAAGAGGTGTTTAAAAATTGGAATAATAAAATAATTCCACAAAGTAAAAATACAAATCAAATACAAATTTTATTCAATAGACGCTATCTGTTGCGTAATAGTTTTTAAAATATCCCACTTTCAAAAATAAAAAGGTGCGTTAAAAATATCTTAGTTTTAAACCGAAAATTTCAGTACCTTTAAACCGGAAATTGCATTTTTCACTGCTTCTCTACTTTCTCTTGGAAATAAGATATTTGCGAAAAAAAAGTATCCTATATTGAGATTAGGATACTACGGAACCTCCTCACAAAATTTTGTTAAGATCCATCCAGTAGTTTTTACGTGATGCGAACGCAAAAGAAAAGCAGACTGATAGACAGACAGACAGACAGACAGACAGACAGACAGACAGACTATACATATATTTTATTATATGTATAGATATTGAAAATGTCTTAAATTTCTCTCCTTTCTTCATGTTATCTTATGCGATATAAATATGATTAAATTGAAATCACTAAGTAAACAAATTCTCTAATTGTATCAGTTGCAAAATATGCAACACTATTCTACAATTCTCCTAATAATTAGTTATAGTAATATTTCTTTGTAGTCCTAAAAATTTTCGCTAATAATATTTCGCACTCATAATTCTCCATAACAGAAAAATAATAATAATAATTCTTGCAAAAAAAACCGACTACAAAACAAATATATGTGGATCAATTCTAAACTAAAAATTTAAAAGGAAAAGTAATCTGTAAGAAATAGTACTCAAATCAAATACTTTTATACTTGTTGCTCTAACGGACGGATAGTAATGTTCTGTACATTCAAATGTCTATCCATAACGGTTCAGCAGATAAAGCCATATACGACAAATTACGTCAGATATGAGGACACCCTTTATTTTTTTACACTTATTATTACTGACGCAGTAATAAAAAGTAACGGTTCCAAAGATATGGCCATATAGGTTAAACAATATCACCTAGGGGACACCCTTTAATGTAAAATTTTAAATTAAACACTTATTTTAAAGGACAGATTCTTTGTAAATTTCACATGTCTGTCTAAAACGGTTCAAAAGTTTGGCCATATGCATCAATTTACATCAACTATTGAGACACCCTTTAAAATTTTAAATATTTCTAAATCTTATTATACGGGATATAGTAGTGGAGATTCTGTCTAATTTTCAAGTGTTTGTCTATAACGGTTCAAAAGATAGGGCTAGATAGGTAAAATTATATTAATTATGGGGACACCCTTTAATTTACAAATTTAAATTATATACTTGATGTTATAAACGACTTAGATATACAGGTTCTTTGTAAATTTCAATCGTCTCTCTGTTACGGTTCAAAAGTTTTGCAATATACATCACAAATTACATCAACTATTGGTACACCCTAATTATAAATATTTCTTCTTCTTCTTATAAATATTATAAATATTTAATTTCTGATTATAAATATTGGACATTCTGTCCAATTTTCAAGTGATTGTCTACAAATGGTTCATATATTTAAATTGACGTCACATATGGGAACACCCTTTAATTTATAAGTTTATTTTTTTGTTATTAATTTCTGTTATTGGCAACTATAGTAATAAGCAGTTTTTTGAAATTTTAAAAGTGTGCCCTTTACGGTTCATAATACACGTATGTTGTATTGGGACACCCTTTAGTTTTAAAAATTATGAACTTCTTTTAAAATGGGACCAATCTGTAAGCATTTCCTTTTTAATAAAGAAAAAATTTTCAAAATTGGTTCAGAAATGACTGAGTTCTGCGGGCACAAACATACAAAAAGCAACATTCAGACGAATTGATAACCTCCTTCTTTTTTTGAAGTCGGTTAATAAAATACTTTAAACTTAAGTAATTTGAGATTAATTCTGCTTTCGAAGTTTTGACTTGAGTTAATTATCAGTCATACGTGTGCAGGCAATTTATTTTTTAACAATAATAATTTATTTAAATCAGCAATGAAGTGTACTGTTGTATAATGTACATAAATATTATATTACATGCTTGATTTCTTGATAATAACAAATTTACTTTATTAATTTATTTTCTTTCCTTGCAGGTACATATTTTCTGCTCTACGACTTTATTGATTATTTTGACAAAGATGAAGCAACATCATTGCCACGTGATAAATATTTAGAAATAATGAATAACATTTTTAACAAGGCCACACAAGCTGAACGGGAGGCGATTATATTTCAGGTAAGTGTGTGATAAAAATAAATTTTAATTTTCGTTAAACACACTAACAACAATTTAGCTTTATTAACTGGATAATTTATTAGAAAATAAATTTTGAATCGATCGCACAGACATGTGAAACTGACATTGTTTTTTACATGAAATTACATACACATTTAAGGAATAAAAAAAACATGAACATCACAAATAAATTGCAATAGATAAAATTTACAATACCCCTGTTTCCCATAAATTAAACAATAAACCATTATCTATAACCGTTCATCGATATGTGTTGCATACATATGTATGCACGTTGTATGTGTGCAACATTTTAAATGCAATCGCTTGTTTTTAGCGACATGTCCTTTTTAAGTTTTATGTTTGTTTTTTTTTTTATTAATTTGATATGTTTTTTCCTGTTGTTAGTGTTAAAATTGTTGTACACGTATTTTTACATTTTTAAAATAACATACCAGTATTGAACCGACTGCATGCAAAGTGACGCTACGAAAAATCGTCAAACACAAAAAGAAAGATGTAGAATTGCCCAACAAAACGAAATAATAGAAATTCTCCCAGATTGTAAAAATATGCCCAAAAATAAATAAAAACATTAATAGTACTGAATGGTAGTAAGACAATTGATATTCGGGTATGTAATCCGAAACCGAGTGAAATTGAAATCGAATAAATTTTTAAAGAAAAATATAACTTAGTTGCGCCTATTATTTTAAAACAATCAAGGCAGTTATGTGAATGGTCTTTAATCAAATGTATAAAAAATAACATCAAAATGTTGTAAGATTTAAAAGATATGACAATTTAAAATTTCATTCGGATTCAATTTCACTCGGTTTCGGATTACAGAACATACCCGAATCGGTGCTTTTATTTAAAGAGCGAGCTTGAAGCCTAAAAACTTCTGAATGCAATGTCTGTCGGAAGTTTTTGCATCGACGTTAAATATACATATTTTTGTTAAAGTATTCAAATGAATGATTGTATCTTGTCTAAGTTTTTTTTCCTATTTTCTAAATAAATATGGAAAAGGAAACACCTGTGAATAGAAGAAAATATAATTAAGGTACAAACAGTGTGCTAGTATGAGTAGAAATTATATTTAATTATTGTAATAAATGTGTTAAGTGTTAAAATTTATATTTATATTTAAATATAGATTATTTTTAATATTTTACAATTTTTTTTGTAGTCAGTGGCGTCCGCTGGTACAATTTTAAATGTGCCCCCAATATATTTCTTGTAATCAATTTAGCAATTTTTTTCGAAAAGAAAATACAGAAACTAAGTTGCTGTCAACTTTTTTACGCATAACATACTCTAAAGTCTAGTCTTCCATTATTCTAATAAATTTTTAATGTGAGCATTTTTGCAGCTTAAGGTAAATTACGTACCCTGCGGGAAATAAGTGTCAATTGTATCAATCGTACTCGTCCCATGACATGACCTCATAGTATTGATTGTCCATCTCACTCGCAGACTTCCATATTACGCAGTAAGTTTCAAATAAAACTTTATGCTTTTCTACAGGAGTAATTTCTTTATTTTTTAAGACTTTACTTTGTGAGGGGTTCAGCTTTTTTAAGAGGTTCCTTTTATCATTCGTCTCATTTAGTTAGTCCGTTAGTAGAGAGAGATCTACCACGAGGAGTTCTAAGTCTAAATTTTGGCAAGTGGCTGTATTCCCCCCTGTTGCTGAATTCAATAATATAAGCTAAACTATGAGGTTAGTGTTTCAAATACTTCGATGCCGATTTCAATATACGTACTTATATATTCAAAAAAAGGTTACTTATTTAATACAACAAGTTCAAAATAATACGTCTCTTTTAAGGAAGGACGATGCAATAATCCTTTTTAGTGTTTCAGTTTTGCATTTAGTGCTATAAGCATTCAATGCGATTATTTAAATTGTGTTATTTTTCCGACGTAGTTTTTGATGATTTTTTATAGTTTCCTATTTATTTTTTTAATTTTTTATTTTTCCAACATGAGTTTATTACTTCCGTCTTTGACACTTAGTTTTTACAGTACTCGCTATGGTAAAAAGAAAATAAAATGATAATGCACCCATCTATATACATACTAACACTTATCAAATAAGATAAGAAGAGCAAATAAAACAAAATTGAAGTTTTGAAAAAAAAAAAAAAAAATTATATATAGGAAAACAGGAATCGCACATATACAGTAACATTTCAATTTAGAATGACGTTGATGATGACACATGAGCCTTTATTGGTATTTTATTCTTGAATTGTTGGTTGTCATTGATTTAATTGGCAGTATTTTGTTTGACAGAAGTGTTGTATGGCAGAGCATATTATGAGTAACTAACAAAAGCTGCCAATAAAAAATGCTTACTTGCAAAAACTTTTTTTTTGTTGAAGGCTTGTAAATTTCTAACGCAATGTTATTACAATTCTTTTAAATTAACAATCGGAAGAGATTCTAGTATAGAATTTTTGCGTCAGTAAACCTTCAAGAGAAGCCGTTAACGTAATAATAGAGCGAATTTTTTAATAAGTTTCTGTGATTCTAAATAAATATAATGCAGATGCTTCAAAATAATTGCATCTTAAAGAGTTTAATATTTAAATATTGTTTGAAAATAATGTTGCTTTTTGAGGTTTCTTTACCCAAAGGATACTAACGAGACTTTATTATCGCTCTGCTGTCGTTTAAGACCGTTTCATACTATAATACTGAGTATTAAGATTTTCATTGGATTTTGTAAGATAGAAATCAAATGAGAATTGTGTGATTGTCAAAAAATCTAACGTAACATAACATTTCGTTTTCACACTATCACACTTCAATTAAACTGAAAAGTATCAGCAAAGGAACAAACCGAGACGAGACATTGAACGGCGTCTGCTGAACAATTTTATGTGGACGGTAGAGGTGCCGGATCTTAAGTTTGTTTGGCCGTTCAAGTTTTCGGTTAATAAAAAAAAAATACAAAACAAAACAAAACAAAACAAAAAATAATACGTACATTAAACAATTTCTAGGCATGACAGAAACAAAGTACATGTAGGCGATAAGACTGATGGCAGGAGCAGGACAAAGAAAAAATATCATCGCCGGCGGCGAACTATCGGCAGCGACTCACTCAGCTTGCTTCATTGCTTTAAATAAAACACAACCCTGATAAAATGAAAAATGTTATCGTTTAGAAAATTTTCTCAAAATGGTTTGGTATTATGGTATGTCAAATTTCTTTCCGTATTTTTTCACATTTTGATAACATACTGCTTTCACAGTATCACACTTTCTCATTGGATTTAAGTATTTGACAAGTCTTAATACTCAGTATAATAGTGTGAAAATGGACTTAGCTTGTCTGTATTGTGATGTGATATGGATTTTCTTCGGTACTTGACGCGTTTCCTTAAATTACCTGTAGTATACTACTGGGTAAAAACAATGCGTCTACCCTTTGGTTAACAGTTGGAGACTATTTAAACACCTGTCACGCAATTGTTGCCTCTGCTGAAGATAAATAGCACACCAGAATAAGTCAACCTTCCTGCGATTTATATCCAAACCACAGCCATCACGTTACGTTACTCGTTACTCCTCGAATAGTCGAATAAAAGTTTTATTTCTCTATATAAAAATTTAATTTTAAGTTTATAAGAGATAAAAATTGTTTTATTACTAATAATATGATATGATTTTATTTTATTTAATTTAATTTAATTTTATTTTATTTTATTTTATTTTATTTTATTTTATTTTATTTTATTTTATTTTATTTTATTTTATTTAATTTAATTTAATTTAATTTAATTTAATTTAATTTAATTTAATTTAATTTAATTTAATTTAATTTAATTTAATTTAATTTAATTTAATTTAATTTAATTTAATTTAATTTAATTTAATTTAATTTAATTTAATTTAATTTAATTTAATTTAATTTAATTTAATTTAATTTAATTTAATTTAATTTAATTTAATTTAATTTAATTTAATTTAATTTAATTTAATTTAATTTAATTTAATTTAATTTAATTTAATTTAATTTAATTTAATTTAATTTAATTTAATTTAATTTAATTTAATTTAATTTAATTTAATTTAATTTAATTTAATTTAATTTAATTTAATTTAATTTAATTTAATTTAATTTAATTTAATTTAATTTAATTTAATTTAATTTAATTTAATTTAATTTAATTTAATTTAATTTAATTTAATTTAATTTAATTTAATTTAATTTAATTTAATTTAATTTAATTTAATTTAATTTAATTTAATTTAATTTAATTTAATTTAATTTAATTTAATTTAATTTAATTTAATTTAATTTAATTTAATTTAATTTATTTTAATTTAATTTAATTTAATTTAATTTAATTTAATTTAATTTAATTTAATTTAATTTCATTTCATTTAATTTAATTTAATTTAATTTAATTTAATTTAATTTAATTTAATTTAATTTAATTTAATTTAATTTAATTTAATTTAATTTAATTTAATTTAATTTAATTTAATTTAATTTAATTTAATTTAATTTAATTTAATTTAATTTAATTTAATTTAATTTAATTTAATTTAATTTAATTTAATTTAATTTAATTTAATTTAATTTAATTTAATTTAATTTAATTTAATTTAATTTAATTTAATTTAATTTAATTTAATTTAATTTAATTTAATTTAATTTAATTTAATTTAATTTAATTTAATTTAATTTAATTTAATTTAATTTAATTTAATTTAATTTAATTTAATTTAATTTAATTTAATTTAATTTAATTTAATTTAATTTAATTTAATTTAATTTAATTTAATTTAATTTAATTTAATTTAATTTAATTTAATTTAATTTAATTTAATTTAATTTAATTTAATTTAATTTAATTTAATTTAATTTAATTTAATTTAATTTAATTTAATTTAATTTAATTTAATTTAATTTAATTTAATTTAATTTAATTTAATTTAATTTAATTTAATTTAATTTAATTTAATTTAATTTAATTTAATTTAATTTAATTTAATTTAATTTAATTTAATTTAATTTAATTTAATTTAATTTAATTTAATTTAATTTAATTTAATTTAATTTAATTTAATTTAATTTAATTTAATTTAATTTTATTTTATTTTATTTTATTTTATTTAATTTTATTTTATTTTATTTAATTTCTCTTGCTTGAGTTTAAATCTGTTTAATTGAATGACTAAAATAATAAATTTAAATAATAAATAATTTAACTGTTATATTTCAATTTAAAAATAAGAAAATAAAATCAAATATTTGTATGTGTGTGTGAGCATTTATTTGTTAGAACGACAAAAGTTATAATTGCATTAGTGAGAAAAATTAAAATGTTGCAGTTTATTATCTACATTCATTATTAAAACCATTTTAGCATTATTAATTTCAGTTTATTTGTATGCGGTTGTTTTAATATTATTTTATATAATAATACAGTCACACCTCGCCAATCCGAATCTGTAAAATCGAAGAAACCATTTTAATGGTTCCATTTCAATTAACACTTTTTAACACAAACGCTCTCCATGAGATGATTAGAACCACTTAAATTTCTGTTTTTAGCAAGCAATACCTTTATAAAAGATCACTAAAACATCAACAAAAAAATTTAATTTGTTATAACGAGTACACTCGGATGCCTTTTATGTCCATAGTGTTGCCCCGACGACTATCCACCCCACCTTTTCCCTATAGAATTTCATTACCTCCAGTGCGTGCAAGCTATCTGGAGCTTCTCACAAAACCTAGCAAGTTCCTCAGTGTCGCATCCCTGAGACAGCTCAGTTATTGGGAAAATCTTTGGCCCAGTAATTTGAACCTTCGTTCCTGATGAGCCGGTCAGTCCCAGAGGAGGTGTTGAACTGATTCCTCTTGTTCCTCATCCAGACAACTTCTGCAACACTTACCACGAGAGATTCCCATACGCTCCGACATACGTCCAATCATACAGTGCCCCGTAATAATGCCTACAAGAAGCGATATCGAATTTTTCTCGAGGGGCAGTAGTGCCTTCGTCCTTTTTCTGTCAAGTGGTTAGTGTAGACTACCTGCGAGCCATTTCCTTTAGCGATCATTCCCTCCTCCTTTAGCGATCATCCCTCTGAGCATTTACGACGTCTAGTCTCAAGCCGTTCCTGGCACACTGAGCGGCCATCTATTTCTCTCGATTGGGCCAGAGATTGAATGCACTATAACACGCATCTCGACTTGACTACTTTCGAATCAAAGGCTTTTATGGCGGCTAGACAAAAATATCAACAGCCGTTGACTCCATTGTAAGTTCCCTAATTCTCCTTGCCGCTACCAATATAGCATTTATTTCCGCCTGAAACACTGTTACAGTTATCGGGGAGCCTGAATGAAACTGAAAGATCAAGATCCTTGCAGAAAATACCGATCTAGTTCCCGTTTCTGCTTTGGAACCATCCGTAAAGATTGAAACCATATTGTTCCGAATTACGGAGTTCCCCTTCCACTCATCCCTGCTCGGAATTTTTACAACCAAAGATTTGTCGAAGTCCATAACAGGAGTTAATAAATCAGTCTGCTCCCCTACATGACAAAGAATGGTAACATGTCCAACACGGCTATGCCTTAATTCGCCCGAGTCCCTGAGCTGTATGGCCGACCTGGCAGATACGTATTTGATGTAGACATCTAGGGGGGCCACTGAAAGTGGAAAGTTTGGCTCAAACCTGAAGATTTTTCTCTTTTGGCTGGAGCTAGTGAAAGCGTTTACAATATATTTTAGGAACATTTTTGTGACTTCGCCCAATTTTCCGTGAGATGGCCTGATGGGGATGTCCATTTGTAAAGTAAACATTGACCTTGCCTCTTTCTGGTACATTTAAAATGTTTTCTTTCACATTTTTGAGTAATGTTTACTGTAATAATAATATAATATTTTCCTTCTACCAATAGAATATATAAAAATATAATGTGGTTCTAAACATATAAACGAAATTTTTTTTTTGTATGGACAACTTTTTGTAAGTTAAGATTTCTTGTTTTATGAAAATAAAGCATCAACAAACAGAATATTGTTCATAGAGAGCTAGTAATTTCTAATTTTTATTTTTAAGTTAAATCTTTCCTACTGGCTTATTTTTTATTTTTTATTTTTTTAAGTGCTCGTCACAATAAAATTATATTAAAAACGCCTTAAAATGAATAACACGTCTGTACGTCCAGCTTTGTACAATGATTCCATGCTTAATATTAAACCCATCTATCTATCTTATAGACTATATATATATATAACGTAATAACTATTACTGTCTGAGTCATTGCATAGTTCGGGTCATCTAGGACCGTTTTAGCGAGATGTAGCAGTGTGTTTAAATAATAATAACAACAAATGAAATTCATGCAAACTATTTAATGATTATGTGTATGCAAATTTAAATTAATGGCCAAACAATAGTGATTATTAATAATGACCGCTTACATGTTTAATATTTTTTTAAATAGTCCATTTAAATTTAGAACTTTTTTTTTAAATAAATTTGATTATAATACGATTACACATGGGAATAATGTTGTGTTTGCTTAATAGAAAAATTATTGAAACAATGATAGATAGAATTACTTTTTGCTTTTGTTAAGAGTTTATTTCATAAATCATGTGTATTTGAATGTGTAGAAGTGAAAAAATATTGCACATATTCAAAACCTATGAGGCTTAACGAAAAATGTCTTCCTTTGAATTTTTTTTCTATACTCTGAATATTAAATATTTTTTTAAATTCTAGAAAATGCATTCCATTCTGTTAGCGTCAAAAATAAAATTTTCTAATTTTTTCTTTAAAATTAATCATTTAATTTGTAATTAATATTCTTTTAAGTACGAAAAGCTAAAAACATCCAAAATATATTAGCTACCACAAAAAATTACACTCAGTGGCAACAATATCTGACTTCTAGTAACACACCGTCTTTACGAGCCATTCTTTTGCTTACACATGAACAAAACGTCGCACATAAGGGTATTTTGGCAATCTAGCAGGACATTACTTTTTTTTTTTATTATGTTGGCTCTAAAGTAAGAAAAATCCGACCAAGGAGAAAAAAGTTTCCCTTACGAGAAGTTTCCCTTTAGCACATGCAATTTTTATAGTCAGCGAATGTTAAAAACATTAAACTTGGACCCTGAAGATTCTAGAATGCCATTTTTCGCCCCTCACCATTTGTGAGCGGTGACATAAAATATTATTTGCAAACATAATGTAATTATTAAAAGAAATGGATTACATAGGCATTAGTATCATGAAAATAAAGCTTTTAAGTTTTTATGGGTAAGTTTTTTTTGAAGCTATTCCTCCAATCACACCCCACGAAACGTCCAGGTGATTTTTTTGAATTTTTTTCTAATTTCCAAAAAAAAAAAAAATCATTTTTAAGCTTTTATGATGCAGAGAAGAATATTAATAAAAGTAATTTTTGTAACTTATTACTTTATAGTATTTAATTTATCTGAGAATGAATAATTTATTCATAAGCAGCTGTGCCCGCCACTTCGTCAGCGTCCTTATTTTGCTACTTTAAGACTCTTAGGTGCATTATTATAACTTGCCTTTAGCTAAATTTAGGATTTTGTTGGAGCGATAAATAGTTTTTCGTTATTAAAAGTAAGCTAGAAACCACCTTTAACTATCACGTACTATAAGGACAAGTTATAGCAATGAGCATTATCCTCATTATTATAACAAAAAACTACTTATCGATCCAACAAAATCGTAACTTTAGCTAAAGTCAAGTTATAATAATTAACCTTAATATTATAGTGTAAATAATTAGTTAATTTATATAAAGGTACCCATATATAAAAGTATCTATCCGTGGGTAATTACTCAGAAACATAGGCTTTATATAAAAATTTGTATAAAATTTCAAAATTATTGTAGAGTACTGTGAATAGTGTTTTAAATTATCCGCTGACAAAAATAAAAGTTGCTGCCAAGTTTGAAGTACCATTGAATCGGTAAAATGGCGTACTTTCACAACTTCTTCTCCCTCTGTCTTGATAATGAGATATTTTTATGGGAATAAATATCCTATATGTCAACCACGATACTAAGGTACCGCTCCATAAAACTTTATTATAATTCATCCAATAGTTTTTACGTGATGCGAACACAAACAGACAGACACAAAATGAAATATATAGATAATAAATAACAATAAATTTTGTTTAAAATAACAACAATTAATTTATTTAAAACATCTTAGAAACCAAAAATATTTTGTGGACCGACAAAAAGGTTTCTTACTCGTATCTACTAATGCAAGAAGAGCAAAAACAAAAAAAAGGTGAAATTTGGTACTTTTTTTTCTACAGTATAAAAATAGGGGTCGTAAATTTTATAGTGATATATAACATTTTTAGGATCGCAATGGCCCTCACTTTGAAAAACCTTTTCACTATTTTTTTTCTGACAAAAAAATTATCAAACAAATCTTTTTTTTAATTCCGAAAGAAATTTTTTATCATAAAAATTAAAAATAAAATTTTTCTAAAAATTAATATAAGTAGCTGATAAAATCGCCTTTCACAGAAAAATAAATCAATACAAAATACAAAACGAATAAAGATTCGTTCAGCCACAAAAAATATATTGCAAACCTCTCAAAATCGTATGAAGTCAATAAAAACGTACGCGATGTACACAACTTTTCTGATTTTACCAGTGTCACAAAACGACAATCTCAAGCAAAAGCCTTGAAAATTCACTATACGATATAGAATTTAGTTTTGTGTGGAAAAAACGTGTCGTTGTTCGTGTGCATGTTCCGTCTAAACATAATGTTCTGTTTGTCGTCGATGTTATTTAAATGCTTACAGCACAGCAAAAAGAATGCTTGATCAAGAAATGGCGTTGTTTAAAAATCAAACTTTCATAATAAAAACAACTTTTTTGATGGCAGAAATCGTTGTGCAAAAAATGTTAAAAAAAAATGGTGTTTGAACAAGAACAAGACATCGACAACGCCTTTACGAGAGGTTTTAATGTTTCAGTTTAGCATGTTTTATTCTAACTTTTCATTGCTATTGACGATGGTTATATTGCTTTGTAATAATAAAAAAAGTGTTCGATCGTTAAAGATAAAGATTTTTGACCACTATTAGTTCCAAAAAGGTACATGGTGCGGTATGAAAATACATTGTGTTTGTAGCTTTTTCACTATTTCGAGGTCGACCTTAATGATATTCATCTTTACAGCTTGAACGATCTTTTTCCTTCAACTAAATTGCTTCAAAAGAATATACTTTCCTGGAGTAAAGACCTGTTCAACTTTCACATTAGTTCACTAAAAGTATCCTCACGTCTTTACATATGAGTTCTTCTAATTTCCATTGAAGCATACGGCGCCAATAACAGCCACTCTCCACCGAAACTGAATTTGTACAGTGGAACGTCGCCATTGAGTGCGTGGTCTGTCAGCTTGCCGTTGAACAAGGTTTCATCTTAATGCTTGTTTACCCACATTGAGGCAGCGGTTAACGAAGGTTTAGACTTTTCAGAACATACACCCATATAGAAGTAAAGGGTGGTTAAATTTTAAGGGCCGATGTTGATTTTGAATAAAATACAAATTTTTTAGGAAATTATTGTCATTTCTTTTTATTTTGATGATATTGGTATGGTTCAATTATGTATGGAACAAAATATCGGCCAAATGGCCGGCGGCACACCTCCATCCGATGGAGGCATAATTAAGGTTCTATGCCGTTAATGTGCCGAATTATCTCATCCTTTAGCTTTTGAATTGTTGCTGGCTTATCGTCGTACACCTTTTCTTTCAAAAAACCCCAAAGAAAGGAATCCAACGGTGTCAAATCACATGATCTTGGCGGCCAATTGACCGCCACCACGTGAGATAACACGGCCATTAAATTTGTCGCGCAAAAGAGCCCTTGTTTCGTTAGCTGTATGGCAAGTGGCACCACCCTGATGAAACCACATATAAACCGCACCAAACAGTCACTCTTTGTGGGTGCATTGGTTTTTC
>OX451215.1:47259733-47342299 GCA_949628195.1 Phasia obesa
AAAACAAAAGTTTGTTAACTTCACACAAAGAGTTAACTTTTAGAATTTTTATATGTAATTTTTAAAGTGCATACATACATATTTACATATGTCTAAAATTATGATGTGTTTGTTCGTTTGTATGTACATAACATATACTGTGTGTCGACTTGCTACACGTTGTTTTTAATTATAACTCATCCGCCCACGAACCAATTGGAAAAAGCTTATTGCATTTTACATTTATCAAAAAAAAAAAAAATAATAACCTCAAGCTACGAAAATGCATGTTTAAAACTAAGCTGCATTAATTTTTATATTATACGAGTATGTAGCTTTCTTACATTCTATTTTTGTAACATATCTCAGAGAGAGATCGAAAAGGGAAAAGTTTTTTGTTTGTTTAATTTAAAAAACAAACCCAGAAGCACTTAAAACTAAAATTTGATTTGTTTTGTTAAATTTAGAAAATTAGTACAAACATATTTTTTATATTTTACCCACTTAGTGGGAAAATGTGCTAATTTTTTATATTTTTTCAGGAGACATGAATCTGTCAAAATTGTTGGGTTCCGTTTTTTTGTTATTCTTATTTTGATTTTAGTTTATATTTTGGGTATTAAAACTTTCATAATTTTAAATTTTAGGCCATTTCGCTGAGTGCTTAATTTAGCTCAACTAAAACTTTAGTTGATTTTTTTTTGCCTAAATAAGAATTAATCGAAGCCACTTAACACAAAGCATTAAAGCTTACAAAAACAATAATAAACAACATCTGAGACGGTGCTCCTTAAATGGTTACACACTAAAGAAATTTATTGAAATGACATAAGTATTTTTGCTGTTGGGCTTAGCAAGTGTTTTTAATCTTGTTAATTTTCGTACTTAATATTTACTTGCCATTGCATACCAACAAAAAATCTGGAGTGGCCTACACTCAACTTTATCATACCCAAATGAAAGAAGTAAACTCCCCTTTGCCCCTTCCCGATTATGTCCAAAACTTACACAGCTCTTCATATCCATATACCAAAGGCACTTACTGAATTCCATTTTGATATGTCAAAGGTTATGACCTATATAAACTCCACAAAAATAGTGGCATACACACCCACCCACATACATCATCGCGAAAATACCCAAAACGGATTAAGGAGACCGTATAGATCCGTTGAAATCCCGACCTCGGTTTTTTCACACCTACTATACTCTACCTTATACTACGTATGGTAAAGTAAAAACCAACTTAAAAATATCTTATTTTTTTAAACGATTTAGAGTTATATAAAGTGGACTTGGCGCATTTGCTGACAAAGCCAATGATATTTTTTTTTTTTGATATAAATGGTTTTCTAAAAGTGATTTGTCAATGTCAAGAAAATACCTTATAGCATTTTCTATATGGCCCTTCTGTTTTAATCTCTTATTCATACTTCTTATGCAGTGTTGTGTTGTCCACTTCTTCCCAAACAGGAGCAAAGCACGTCTGCAGCAATGCTACTACAGAACTCGTATTTTTTAATAGTATTTTTACAACATCTCATCTTGCTGGACATTGTAACTTCCAATAACTATTTTTCTTTATATTTTGGATGATAAAAGAAGAGTAAATTAATATAATTAAAACAGCTTAACTGTCATGAAACGAAAAACTATACTCTGGGTATTGAAAAACGAACAAACGATATGATGAGTAATATTTTAATAATGAGTACTATTTTATGTTTTAAGAATAATTAAAAATTTGTTTGCTAAACTGAACTTTTTTCAACCAAAATTTTACATAAATAAAAGTTTTCTCTATCTAAAGTAATTCATTTTTTAATGATTGCGCATTACTGTTTTCGAAAGTAAAACCTGAAAATACCGTTATAATTTAGTTTTACCGTTTTGTTTATTTTTGGTTATGTAACATTGACAACCTTTTCTACATACATATTTCCTGGTGTCTGTGCTCAAAACGATCTAAGAAACTATGAACTAACTCATCAGGGAACTACATAGATTTAATCATTGACATTATATCTGGAATGCCCTCGATCAATATATTTAAGAAGGTAGTTTCAAAATTCTTTAGAATATTAATACTAAATGTCGGCTCTTTTTAACCGACTTCAAAGGAGGTTATCAATTCGTCTGAATGTTGCTTTTTTATGTTTGTCCCGCAGAAATCAGTCATTTCCGAACCGATTTTAAAAATTTAAAATTATTAGAAAGGAAATGATTGGTCCTATTTTATAAGAAGTTCAGAAATTTGAAAATTAAAGGGTGTCCCCATACAACATACGTGTTTTTTACTTGTATTATGAACCGTAAAGGGCACCTTTTTAAAATTTTAAAAAGCTGCTTATTACTATAGTTGACAATAACAGAAATTAATAAAAAAATAAACTTAAAAATTAAAGGTTGTCCCCATATGTGACGTCAATTTTAATATATGAACCATTTGAACCATTGTAGACAATCACTTGAAAATTGGACAGAATGTCCAATATTTATAATCAGAAATTAAATATTTATGATTATAAGTTAAAGGGTGTCCCAATAGTTGATGTAATTTGATGTATATTGCAAAACTTTTGAACCGTAACAGAAACACGGTTGAAATTTACAAAGAACCTGTATATCTAAGTTCTTTATAACATCAAGTATATAATTTAAATTTGCAAACTAAAGGGTGTCCCCATAATTGATAATTAATTTTACCTATCTAGCCCTATCCTTTGAACCGTTATAGACAAACACTTGAAAATTAGACAGAATCTCCACTACTGTGTCCCGTATAATAACATTTATAAAAGACACCCTTTAAGTCTTAATAGTTGATGTAAATTTATGCATATGGCCAAACTTTTGAACCGTTTTAGACAGACATTTAAAATTTACAAAGAATCTGTCCTTTAAAATAAGTGTTTAATTTAAAATTGTACATTAAAGGGTGTCCCCTAGGTGATATTGTTTAACCTATATGGCCATATCTTTGGAACCGTTACTTTTTATTACTGTGTCAGTAATAATAAGTGTAAAAAAATAAAGGGTGTCCTCATATCTGACGTAATTTGTCGTATATGGCTTTATCTGCTAAACCGTTATGGATAGACATTTGAAAGTACAGAACGTATATTACTATGTCCGTTAGAGCAACAAGTATTAAATTATTTGATTTGAGTACTATAGAGATTATTTCCTCTTATATTTTTAGTTTAGAATTGATGCACATGTATTTGTTTTGTAGCCGGTTTTTTTTGCAAGTTTATTATTTGCAGTTCAATATGAGTTAATGCTAAGTTCACAAAATTGCTTCACTTCTCTTAATAAATAATGAAAATTATTTCTATGCGAAGAGCCATGCTCTTTGTTTTCGTTTTGTGTATTTTTTTTGTCTGCGCAATAACGTTTAACATTTAGGACAAAAACTAAGTCTGTCGCAAGCCGGATTTTGAAGCAATAGGTGATGTATGAACCATATCAGCACAGTCAGATTTATAATAGAACAATCTGCAGAATTCAATGCCCCTCTGTACATGGTGTTTATTGACTTTGAAAAGGAATTTGATGTGGTGAAGCCTAATTCCGTATGGTGAGCACTTCTCTCCAAAGGCACTACTGAAAAGATGATAAAAACATATGATGGAGCTATTGGTAGCGTGCTTCATGATGGTGCCTTAAGTGAGCCCTTTCACTCCAAGCAAGGATGTGGACTATTACCACTGCTATTTAATAGAGTTCTTTTAGGTCATTTTGGTAGAATCGAACCAAAGGCATATTGACTTAAATTGGAAACTCAACAAGACCCTAGGTCAACTCGCATATGCCGATCATATAGTGTTACTCACAAACCTACATAGCGACATACAGGAAAAAATTACCCTAATAGCAGATACAGCATTGAAAGCAGGTCTTCGCATTAATGTAGGCGAGACAAAAATAATGAGATTGAACAATACAACTCGGATCTGGAAGACGTAGAGAGGTTCGAATACCTGGGTAGCATCCTCACTAAAAGTAGGGGTACAAACGAAGATATTAGGTATATTATTCGTAGAGCCCGTGTGGCATTTGCTACTTGAAATCAAATATGGCGATCAAGAAAAATTCACTTAAATAATAAAATTAGAATTTTCAGTGCTGCTGTATAGATGCGAAACATGGCTAGTCTCTACAAAGACAAAAAGTAGCATTCAAACATTCATAAATATATGTATGTCTTCGACGTATATTAGGAATATGGTGTCCTCGCAAAATCTCGAATGAAGTATTGCTGCGTACCACTAATCAAACTACTGCTGATATATATATATATATATATACTGGGCACACATTAAGGAAAACAACTGTTGAAATACCTCATGAAGTATTAGAGTGGAACCCCCAGGGGTCTAGTAAGCGTGGCCGAACCAAGACCAACCGGAAAAGGACCGTACTAAGAATAAAACTAAGTTTTTAAAATATTAAATTATTAAACATGTCAAACTATTTATTTAAAACTATTAGACTTTTAGTGAATAATTGGTGAATTGTTTTCAGAAGTCACATTTATACTTAAAAACGATAGCTATTTACTATTTTTTTCAAATTATTTATTGCATCTTTAAACAGAGCCTAAGCTCTGTTTAGTCAAATGTAACAACGATCTTTAAATATGTTACGGGCCAAGATGTTTGGATGTGTTTACAGTTTCTATTTATAAGTTAGCGTATGTTTTGCGATTTCTCCTTCAGCTAAAGAGATATGGGTACCCGTGTCGCTGTCATCAGTAAGTAGACTATCAGTGGATACATTTAGAGTAAAAATATATTTTTTCAAATGCTTTTATCGGTATTGTTTCTAACACATTATAATGTTAAAATACATTTAATAAATTAATCGTAGTCGAAAAATTTTTTTAGCTAATAACTTTTTTTATGATTTCTAAAAAAATAACAGACTGTACTGCTGATAATCTGTGTGTACAATTTTTGAAATCCGTTACAAACAGCTTTCAAAAAGAATATTAAAATTAAAGTCAGTACACACGCATCCACTGTAAAACATATACATGCTCGTACGTATATATAGATGGGTTTAAATGACACAAAAAATAAAAAGTGTCTTGTTTTAATTTATAGTTTAATAAATTCAGACCATAAATTTTCAACAACATGACTACAGTCATTTACGTTTAACGAATAAATGTTTTTTTTGCATTAATTTCATTTTTAAACTTTAAACATTTTTCGTTTTTTGATCATTGTATCACATAATGTGCCAAATGGTGGTAATACATTGTAACTACAAACTTATAAATTTCTCTCGTTAAACTGCAAGTTGCAGGTTTTACGAGTAAAAATAAAAGGAACTTAACCAAAATATTACTTTCTTTGAAGCCTTTTAAGGCTTCTAAAAATGAAAACTCATTGTATGTAATCGCATTCGTATGTTAGGGTGGCTCCAAAAATTATTCATGGTTTTCATTTGCGGCTTGTAAATATCTTCTTGCCGTAGATAAAAACTTCTCTGAGGCTCGGAATATGTCTATTACAATTTCATATTTAATTATGAGCAGCTATGATAGCATTACAGTTCAATCGATGGTTTCTTTTAGGTATAGTCGAGATATTAGTGTACTCATTCGAGGTTCGTATACCCCTTGGTGTTGATATCGAAAATATGGCAGAATATAAACAGACTCTCATCACCCCGGTTTGGTAGAAACAATGACTGCCTCTAACCCGGAAAAAAAGCAATTGTTATAAAATAACCAAAAAAAAAAAAAAAAAAGACTTGAAAGACTACATATAAAATACTAGCAGTCATAATACAGGAAAGGCTGCAAAGCAAAATAGAAAACATACTGCGAGACGAACAGGCAGGCTTCCTGCTAAATAGAAGCTGCCTATAGCAGGCCAGTATTCTACGCATCACAATAGATCATTTGCTAGAATGGCAATCTCCCACATATATACTGTTCGTCGACTTCATGAAAGCCATCTACCTCATCAGAGAGACTGCCACATAGAAAGAATTGAGAAGAGGAGTACCGTAGAAAATAATTTGAATAATAAAAGTGACATACGAGGATGCCCATAGTTACCTTATCTAATCACCATAGTGCTGATCGAGCTGGGTGACGTAAGCGACGAAGTCAGATCGAGTAGAAGGGATAACGTGAAGTATTACAAGGAAACGAGAGATTTGTATTATGCGGATATCTGTTTACTCTCACATAACATCTCCAGTCTGCAGTCAATGTTGAAAGTCCTGGAAAAAATAGCTCGGAATATTGAACTGGATAGAAATATAAAGAAAAAAAAAACTAAAGCCATGAGAATCAACAACACTAGCACAGTAAAGAAAGCATCAAAGCATACAAAATCAACCAATCGAGTATTAAGACAGCTTCTGCTATCGAGGAAGAACGATGACTATAAACGGCATGGACAAATCTGATATAAACAACAGACTCAATACAGCGAGAGAAGCATTCGGAAGGCTGCAGTCAATATAGAGAAGCTCACAAATATCTAGACGGACAAACGGAATATACCATCAGTAAAAATGCTAATAGTATTAAAGGAATTGCATTGAAGTGGAAACAATTTCAGTTTTTCGTTTTCTCCCTAAATCTGTTGTAAATGACTATTTTTACTTTCTTTTAAATGTAACCAACCTAATACAAATGTTACCGCCCCACAGCAAGTGTAAGTTGCATATAAAGTCAATAAAAAAGTATTTGTTGCACGTAATCAGAACATAGTTAAGGCATCATCAGCACAATTTTCATCATCATTCTTAATGGCGCGTACTTAAACAGACTGAAGACTGAAGTGAAAAGAAAAGAAAAAAGTTCTCTTGAGTTACATTTTCTGCTAAAATTTTAAACTATTTTTTTCTTTTTATTTCAATTTCAATGTTTTTCTCTTAAAGTTTTTTTTTACATTTCTTTTTCGTTCTTTTTTTAGCTGTAAAACTGCCATAGATATGAATTATGGCGAAAAGTTAATATTCTACAGAAAAAATAAGGGTAAATTTATATCAACTAGTAGTTAGCTGGGAGCATTGTATGCTTCAAAACAGGGGAATTCTTGGACACTTTTAATATATTGCTAATAAAGAGAAAAATTTTCAGATGAAATTATTGTTTTGTTCCGAATGTCCAAAGAATGCTTTTTGGTGTGGTCTATCATAATTGTAATAAAGTCAAATTTTAAAACCTTTCGGTATTTTGTTGCCATATGGCAACATGCACATTTTTGCTCTGTAAGGCTGATTTGTTTGAAAGAAGCAATATTTTTCTGGTAACAATTTTAAATAAATAAAAAAGAGAATAGTCCAGAATAGGCCATAAATATGTAAGATCCAAATTGCCTCTCACATCCCTTACACATTTTATGAAAAATACCTTTATACAAATTAAGTTGTTGGGTATTACTAGCCAATATTTTAATATATTTTTTATATAATTTATTAAAGAAACATTGTTTTATCATTTAAAAGTAAAAGTTTTATTAGTTAAATGCTTGTTGCCTTGTGGCAACAAATTCATTTTACAGTATAGAAATGCCAAAGAACGTAACTTTTATTTTTATATGAACTTTTGTTTTCATTTTTATCACAACGAGGGTGAGGTGTTTAGCAGACACTGAACGTATTTTAAGTAATTTCGATTTGTAGGACTAAAGGATGTGGACTGTTAAAATATTTGACAATTTCATAGATTTGGCAGTTTTGAACTCCTCGCTTCAAACAGATAACGGATATGATGTTGGAAACGTAAAAGGTTCTATGGATATATTAAGTTTTAGGAATTACGTTGCGGTTGGGTTACTAGTCCTTTCAAATAAGCAAGCTTGTTCTAGCAAACGGGGACGTCCAAAACATCTTCTAGCGCAGACAAAATAGATAAACCTATGACATCGGAGACAAGAATCTCTGTTTCACTCCTCAATGATGGACTTGCATTGGCTGGATTAGACCTAAGATAAAACCAGCTGCAAATTGAATATATTGAAGAACTAAAAATCTTTTCCTTTATTTTTAATTTAATTATTATTAATGCATATTTTATTAAAAGTTTATTTTTCAAACAAAAAATACTTTTTATAAATAGAAAAAAATAAATAAACCTAAAGCGAAAATTGTTTGAAAATAAATTAAAGTTATTTTTAATATCAATAGGAATAATTGTTGCCGAAAAAAAAATTAAAAAAAAATTTTTTTTTTGGAAATATTTGTACAACTCAAAAACCCCTGTTATCATGTTATAGAGTTTATTATCAACTTATTTTACAAATAATAATTTGTTATAAATATACATTATCATTTCATATCAAAGTATATTTATATCAAGTACATTCGAAAGCTCAGCTGATATTTTTCGTTAGTTTTGTTTTGTTTCTACGTGTCAAAAATTATTTACATTTTTTATAGCGCCATGGAATTTTTAAAGAAGTAAATTCAAAAAAAATTGAAAAAAATTCAAATATATTTATTTTTTTCACTTTCCTTTGTTTCATCAGGGATGGTAAACGAAATTTTGAAATTTTGCTTTTCTGATTGAAGTTGCACCAAACAAACTTTTTATGAATTCTTGTTTTAATTCAGATTGATCTAAACATAAACAGATCATTACATTATATTTTCAATATTTTTATTTAGCAGAATTGATATTAAGTTTTTTTTATTACAAAACGTGCAATTATATCCACTTTGCCATCTCTGAGTTGCTTTTGACACCTAGCAATATTTTTACACAAACAAAATTCCTGTTGTTGTTCTTATGTTGTACTTGTTGTAGACTTGCACTTTAAATAAATCATGGTATAATAATACTGGTATATGCAAGGCGAATTCAAAAAAAACAAGCAACCCGTTTTTGCCCGACTGTGTCAAAATATTTTACTAAAATATAAAGAAAAATGTAAATAACATGAGCTGTGTTTGCAAAAACTTGCATGAAAAATTATTCTTTATAATAAAATTAATTAAACATTATAATAAAAAATAAAACTAAATTACATAGAAATATAAAAAAAAAAAATTAAAAAGAAATTTAAAATTATAAAGATCAATCTCTAATAATTAATTTTGTGCAAGATTAAAATTGGTAATAGCCTGGTAATAGCTATAATATAAAGATAACTAAGCCACTCTGTCATTAATTGAAAGACCCTTTACATTGTAGGGTTCAATATACGACTGCTGAGTACGTTTCGCCTTTATTAAGGGACCTTGTAGGACCCTGCAGATATAGGAAAGACACCTAAAAAATGTACAGTACTTGTGAACTAAATCTAACGACCCTTAAGCCGACATGGCTGCTTTAAGCAAGTCAGGAATTGATTGGGCTGCATATAGTCCTAGCGGCAGCATCAAATCCAGCTGATCATGTTATTTTATTGTCATTAGGTTATGCCGCATACCAAATTTCCGCCTACGAGAACTTATTTAAATTTAGTTGAAAAGTTTTACTTAAAAACATACATATATGTATGTATGTACATATATTTATATTTATGTATGTATGTACATATATTTTTTTCCTTTCTTTAAGTAAACATTGCAAGTTAAATAAAGGTTTGAATAAAATACGGCAAATAGTCCACAATGCAGTGTGTAACATAAAAAATTGTATTTTCTAATTATTATTAATTTTTAAGTGCGCGATCAGAGTTTTATACAAGGTTTGACATTTTCAGATAAGTAAATTTAAACAGCTTTTCTAACAGTTTTACCTGTATTATTATGCCATGATATAAATATACTTGGATTCATATGTTTTGAAAATATTTTATCGAGACCATACCTGGGACTAAGTTTTTTGTTTGAATAAATTATGAAAATCTTCGTAATTTGCAATCATCGAAGTCTTTATTTTTTATTTTTATGCTTTACAAACCGCAAATTTATTTAATCTATATTAAAATTACAAATTGTGTAAAAATTACTATGCACTATTTGTGTAATTACTACTTCCCATGCATGATTCAATTTCATTTTATTATTCTGAGCAAAGTTGCCGTTGCTATAGGTTTTTATTCTTTTTTTTTTTTTTAACCTGCCATAATTCTTTGAAACCAACAAACTTATTAAAGCTAAAATTGTGAAAGCATACACATGAAATTAGTATATGTGTGGTTTTGTTATAAATAAAAGGCTAACAAAATGTCAAAGGTTGCACAATGTTTAAACTAGAAACAATAAAGTCAAACTTTCTACAGAAATTACTTCGAAAGGCGTACTTATTTATAAAAGTTTGACATAAATTGAGTTTTCGGGTATATTTGATTAAAAAATTCAATAAAATATTTTATAATTTTGACTTCACTTTAAAAATGTCGTTCAAATTAAAATTTTTATCCTGTACTTTTAGGCAAAAAATTTTTAAAACATCTATGTGATAATTTTCAATAAATTTCAGTATTGTTACTTTTGACAGAATTCTTCTGTATAAAATTACTCAAATTAGTTAAAAAATATATTTTATTTTTGCATATACATAAGTAAAGGTACACATGAGCTTTTAGATTTAATTCTTTAACGAGATTATTTGTGACTGGTTATGTATCACCCAAAAAAATTCGAAATGACATTTGTTCTTACAAAGCTTTTTTTTGCAAGCTCGTTGAAACAAATATTTTTAACCTGTTAAATTGTTTGTTTCGTGCACCATTGTATTTTCTTTAAGTTGTGTAAGAAATAGTATTTACCATAAAAACTATTTAAAAAGTAATAAATATTACCCAAATTGGATTGGAAATTTTTAGGATGGTAGGCTATCATCCTAAAAATTTCAAAAATGTTTACCAAATTTGGGAGAAAAAGTCCAACAATGGCAACGTTGCTTTTGAAAATAATTTTTATTTTTGACAGTAAGCAAAACAATGAAACAATTGTACAATTTTAAACTCAGTTTTAAAGATACCCTTCAGTATTCTTTGTAAATTATGTAAATTTAATAAAACTTATCAACTTGATGCACAACAACCTGTAAACTTTATTGGGATTCCAGCCAATGTAGTAGGAATTATGAAAAAGGTTCCGAAATTATATCTACCCTCACTGTTGATGTTAAAGGGCATAATTAAGCGACTATTAAAACATTGTAAAAATACAAACAATTATATGAAACTTTGTTGTTGTCAACAAGAAACAAGTGCTTAATATAATATAAATAAAAGGGAACAAAAAAAAAAAAAAATACTTTTTTAATTTCAGCCACAACACACACATACGAGTGAGTATTCATTAAAACTATAAGAATGTTTTCATTCTGTTTCCATGTCTGTAGTCATAGTTTTATGCATAAAAAATATATCCTAAAATATAGACTGAACTAAAAAAAAAACAAAACCAAAACCAAAACGGTCTGGAACTTCTTTCAGCTGCTACTACAAACAATTACATTCACTTCAAACACTTTAATTATAGTTAATAAACGTTCGTTTTTTGTTTTTTTTTGTGTTTTCCTTTTATGTTTTGCTTTTTAATTTGTTATGTTTTTTATTATTTTTATTATTGTGGGTCAGTCAAATCTTAAAAAAGTCTGCTGGTGAAAATTTAAATTGTGTTTTTGTGTTCTACTTTCAACTTGTACCCCGACTGAAGAAATTATTATTTTTCAACGATTTTGCTTTTATTTATTTATAAAGGAAAATCATTATCATGTCTTTTTAAAGCAAACAAGATTTTTACATAACATACAACAATTTTTTTTTTGCACCAATTAAAGGTTTTAATTAGTTTTAAATTAAAGTTTAATTAATTTTTTAATTGATTCAAATATATATTTGTTTAAAGTAGAACAAAAAAGTTTCTGATTAAACAAATAATTGAATCAATTAATTATTTAATTAAATTTTAATTTGAAACCAATTAAAACCTTTAAGTGGTGAAAATATTTGTTTCTATGCATGGACTTAACCCCAGAAGTAAAGTGGCAACTGGCGCTTTATTGTCACTATATTTTTTTGCATATTATTTTAAAATATTTGTATGTTGTATGTTGTACGTTATAAGTTTTTATTGAATTTTATATTCTAGAACTTAAATAAGCCACAAAGAAAAAAGTAATGTTTCCTTTTGCGGTTACACTGTTGTGGGAAAGAGTGATAAGTTTATTAACACATTGTTTGCAAAATAAGTTGGTTTCGCTGTAAGATTCCTCTTTTTTTTTGGAAAATCTTTGTATGTATTTTTGTGCATTTTTCTTGTTGAAGTGTCATTTTTCATTTCAAGTTTATCATGGTGAACACAAAGAGGTAACAAAGAGGCCACAAACTCTTTCAATTAAATTTACCAGTCACTTTAAAAACTTTTGTCTCTTACCTATTTTTCCTAATACCTATTGTTCTTTTATTGTGCCGAAAGGTTAAAGGTTAATTTGAATGTATGAGTCTGAGAAGAGTTGAAAAGAGTTTACAGTAGGAGGTGGAAATAAACCGTCAACTTATAATTTCTAGGTAATAAAAGCATTTGATTTTTATTAGAAAATAATATATATTTAAATTGAATTTAAATGAAACAATTGAATTAAAGAAATTAAAGAAATTTAAGAAATACATATTTATGTATATGTACCCAAGGCATAGCCTACCGAAATTTTTATAAAAATTGTATTAACATGGCCGCTATAATAACAATTACTAAAATTTACACGGTATTTCGATAGTGACTAACCTTAATATTTTACGTTAATGCATATAGTGTGTCCGCTATAGCGAAAAATATGAAGAAATAAAAATTAAATGGTTTTGATATTTTTCGAGCAAATAATTAATCGATTTTGCAATCTAAATTTTCATCGATTAAGATTTTTCAATTCCTCGAATAACTCGTATTAATCGCGTATATTAAAAAAAAAATTGTATCCAATGAGAAAGAAAGTCAAAAGTTAAAAATAAAAGGGTGTCCCCCAAAATAAGGAATTTCGCCTTATTTTCTAAACGTTAGAGGCAGACACTTGATATTTACACAGTGTAATTAGTACTATGTTTTAGCATAAAAAAATAATTAAAAATTTAAGGGTGCACCATAAGACCTTCAAAAAAATTAACAACTTGTATTTTTAAAATTGTATTGAATTTTTTACTTTTATTAAAATTCTTATTCATACTGAAATCCTTAAAATCTGCTTTTTATGCATATGAGCAATAAAACTTTTTAAACAAATATTAACAATGATTCACTTCATATACAACGCAATGTAATCATAGAATTTGGTTCTTTTTACCAATAAAATAAAATAAAATAAAATAAAATAAAATAAAATAAAATAAAATAAAATAAAATGATTTTAAGTGATCTGTTAAGTGGAAAAGATCATCAAGTGGCTTCTACAATGTTGATGAACTGTTGCTACCGTTTTATAGATTTTCCATAACTTTCTGCAAGAATTACGGTGATAACTAATAGCATTCTTGTCAAAAATTCTCCTTAAACGCTAAAAGTATTTGGGGCTTGTTGGCATAAAGCAGCGACTTCAAGTAGCCCCAAAGAAAGAAGTCTGGGATTGTTAAATCGGGCAATCTTGCTGGCCATCGTCAAAACGAGGAATAACACGACAAGTAAACGCTACCTTTACAATAGACATGGTGGCTCGTGCTGTGTGTACGGTTGCTTCGTTTTGTTGAAACCGCATAGTCACCAAGCCCTGCTCATTCAATGCCGGCAGTTAAAAGTCGTTTATCATGGCCTCAAATAAATACAGCCCATTCACACAACCTTATTGAAGGCCGTACTACACAATGGCTTTGAATGGATGCAACGGCTTTTCGTTCTTCATCTGATTTTTACTGAAATGAAGATTTTGTTTATTGACTTAATCGCTTAAATGGAAAAGCGCCTTTTCGCTCGTGATGACTTTCGACTTAGAATCGTCCTCTTCGTTGCTGAGATTGAGGATGGCTCTACAGTAATTCATACACGACTGACGGTCAGCATGCATTAGGTAAAGAAATGTTTGCACTTTGTACAGGAACACTTATAAGTATTTCGTTAAAATTTGATGTAAGTTCCTTCTGGTGATGCCTAATGGCGTGGCAACTCTTCTGGTTGCTTTTTTTTCGTTCGTACCGACATCGACTGCCACAGCCGCGATATACTTGACAAAACGACTACTTCAGTGGTGGCCATGTCCTGCAAAGTGTTCTGTGGTTACAGCAGTTTGTTACAGCTAAGCAACGTAATGTTTGCTCAGTTGAAGCGACACGATTAGGAAATCGACGTCGAATTCATACTGCGCTAACATCATCGTCTGATTAAGGGTAAAAAAAATCTACTTAAATTAACCAAGTTCTTACAGAGTATAGTGCTCCATTGCTTGTTTGATTGTATGCTGCATCTATCTAGTTCACAAATGTCAAATATGATTGACGTACGACGCTTTTTGTAAAAATTATATAATTTTCCAATAGGGTGCTTTTACTCCACCTTGTAACGGGTCCGCCAAATAACTTTTATTTTTGAAAATGCTATAAAAAAACTACTGAATATTTTCTCAAATTTCTTTTTTTATTTGAAAGTACAATCCTTCAGGTTAATAATGGAAAATAATATCACACAAATGGCTCCCTCGGCTGGCCATGCAGTAGCCTACACGATCGGTCCAATTTTTAAGCATATTATCTATTGTGTGCAGCTGTATTTCACCAATGCATTCACGAATATTGTCCTTTAAAGCGTCAATTGTCTTTGACTTGTCGGCGCAACACTTATCTTTGACGGCACCCCACAAATAATAATCCAACGGTGTCAAATCGCAGCTCCGAGCTGACCAAACGACATCAGCTCTGCAGCTGATAATGCGATCTTCAAAAACATGGCGCAAAACATCGAGTGTAGCTTCGGCTGTGTGGCACGTAACGCCAAATGTTGCCAATATCCTCCTCATCAATTTTTGTGAACAAAAATTCGTTCAACATGGCCCAATCGCCATTGACTGTAAAGGCCACTTGTTGCTCCTTTTCGAAGAAAAATGGCCCAATTATGCCTCTGGACCAAAATCTGCACCAAACAGTGACTCGTTTTGGGTGCATCGGCTTTTCAATGTATTCGTGCGGGTTTTCTGTGCCCCAAATGCGACAATTTTGCTTGTTTACATACCCGCCAAGATTAAAATGAGCTTCATCTGAAAAGATGATTTTTTTTGGCAAAATCGGCATCTTCTGTAAGTCAATATTTCCCAGCGTTGTTCAAGCGTATACACAACCATATTCGTTCAGCGTTCAGATAAAACTAATTATCTGTCAAATCAGATATGAGCTAAGTGTTACTATTCATGAAATAAGCACTAGTTGAAAAAAAAAAACTTTAGATCGCGGACCTTTTATTTGATAGAAATTATTTTTATTATTATCAGCATTTTTTCATTTTCCCTTACACTCAATCAAATCTCATTGAAAATAACCAATATGTTTATATTTGAAGACGATTAGGCTGTCGTCCAATAAGCTTTTGCTGAGTTTTTAGTTTTTCTCTTTCTATTTATTATTCTATTTGAACCCTTTCTATTTCTCTTGAGAATTTAATTAACAAACCGCCAATCGTTTTATTTCTTGTAGCAATTCAGAAAAGTTGTGGAAACCTTACTTGTGTAAATCTAAAGACTTTAAAGTCATTTTTTCTCCTAAGTTTTACTGATTCATTTGCTTTTGTCGTACATATTAAAAGTAAATAGTTTTAATTATTTACTCATTAACATGCAGGGACTAAGTATGATATCCAAAGAAAGGAAGGAATGAATAATTTCATTTCTTATTTCCAGTAAAGATAATAAACCGATATAATAAAAAGCAGAATCTCCTTAAAAACACATCTGGTGCCTAGATATACTTTTTAAACACACATTAAAAAAAACTGTAAGGTAACCAGTTAAGTAAAAAGAAATATGTATAACGTTTAAGTGAAAGTCAGAAGTTTTAATCTGTGGCATACTTTACGGAGAAAAATAAAATATGAAAAACCAAACACATACATATGTAGAACCAAAAGTACTGTTTTGCTTAAAAGCACTTACATGATAATGGTATGAATGACAAAACAGTGAGGGAGTAAAAAGGGAAACATTTTAGAAAAACATAAGTTGGCGAACAAACCCAACGAACAGTTGCTTGAAAATGCGTACATACTACTATTTTGACTGCTTGGTTAACAGAAATTAAAAAGTTTTAAAAATGTTTAAAAATTACTTTCAGCAATTCATTATAATGCGAAAGCTCAGTCAAATGTAGCTCAGTCAAAATAGTTATTTTGAGAATTATATAAAAAATTTCATCTAAAGCTGTTATTTTTTAAAGTAAAAATAAAATCTCGAATGATAATTTTTAAAAGTGAATTTTATTTTGCCATAATAAAATAAAACATTTTTAGGAGTTTTATTTTTTTTCGTCAGAAAACAAAACTCATTTTAAGTAAATTAATAACCAATACAATTACCTTGCATTTCAATTAAATAAATCGTCATTAAATATTTGTTATTATTTTTTTAATTTTTAATTTGTTATTATTTGACTAACGATCTTCACCGGATGTTTTCTCACCTTCGCCGGATTTTTGCGATATATGTATCTCAATCCCATACATCGCTTTGAAGGCAGAACAAGAGAGCGAAAAAAATGAGTATGAGGACGAAAAAAAAAGTTTTCTTTAAAATTGATAAGTTTTCTCCAAGGCGCTTATCGATTGATAACCTCTGTGTTCTGGGAGGAAAAAATACATTATCCATACTTATACAAATTGGCAAAACAAGGCAGGAGTTTGTTCCCGTAACCCAGGGAAGCGTAGTATTGAGCGGCCTGAGTTCAAATCAGTCCACAGAAAAAGTCTGTTATATTAAACAAATACAATTACACATTATATCAGATGAAACCAATGAAAAAGAGACTGTAAAAAAAGAAAATAAAAATAAGTGCAGGGCTGTCGTTGGGACTGCCAATAGAAGTGAAAACAAAGTAACTTGTGATTACTTTTCTCACAATATTTTTATGCAATACAAAGCAAGAAGATCATTTAAGTTTTCACAGAATAATTAAATTCAAATCTTGACAATAATCTTTTTATTATTACAGTTGACTGTTTTACCACAATTTTAAGCTCTACAAGCTTTGTTTCTTTTTTAAATGTCCGTTTATTACATACTTTTTGTAAAAAGAAACATATCTATATACCAATATATAGAAACAATGTTAGGTGACGATTCATTCATTATTTTTATTTTTATTTCCTGAAGATGCTACCCAATGGTGTAGCGAAATATTGTAAATAAAAATTGTTTAAAGATTTTTATATAAAAAGACCTTGTGCTTGATTAAAAATAGAATTGAAATATAAAAAAGGTCAAAAACTACAATAACTATTTGATAACAATTTTTGTTTTTCTAAGACTTAAATCTTGATACTTAGCAAGGTACACCAGGTAAAAATACTCGATATAAATAAACCTTTTTTTTAAAGCTTACCCCAAGCTTTAAGGAATTTAATAATATTTGTCAAGTAGTATCTGTGACAATGTAAAAATATTTTTTACAAATGAGGTGACTAGTTTTAAAAGAAATGATGTGATTAGTTTTGAAAAGAAAAAAAATTATTTAGACTCTTGCTAAATGCAATACATTTTCTGGATCACTACATCCATCGGCAGAGTTCTTAGTACCTTAATCTATCAAGGCTTTGTTAAAACTAAACTTCTACCTTACCCCTCTATCACTCATGCGAAAAAATCAAACAATTTTTTGTATTTGAGATGTTTTCAGAAACGTATTTTTGGATTTTTTTTTTTTAATTTTTAATTATTTGAAGAAAAATTTTCCCTTTTTGTCTGATGTAGCCTACGGGCAACACACCTTGTTTACCAAATAAAATACATCAAAATGAAGAAGTGTTAAAAAATAACGCTTCACAATAAAACACTTACCCCAAATCGCAAAATGAACTATTTTTTATTATTTTTTGAAATCGCAGTCAACCGGCACTTTTCGTAACTACCGACAGTCAAAAATCAAATCTCACTCTACAACAAGTAGTGCGACCAAAACAAAGGAGCAGCGAAATATCGAGAATAAAAATAAAAATAATTAACGACCTAAAGCCTGAAAATAAAAATAATTAAATACAAATTAATAATAATTTTTTTTTTTTCATATGAATTTTGACTTTTATGAATTTATTTATATGAATTAATGACTAATGGAGACGGCGGGTAATTGTTTTTTTTTGCCTATCGTGTGTGTTAACCATGATATACAGTGATCGATTATCTTTAAGAAATTATTTCCGTTAATTTTGAGTCATTCGAACGTTATGTTGCCTACAGTCTACACTATGCTACAGAGGGTTACAAAAGCAGTTTTAGACTGCCTATTTTATATGGTTTTTCCATTTGATTCGATAGTTCACTAATGGTCATAAGGGAAATGGAAGTAAGCAAAACTATATTGAAAAACACTTTCAATCATAATATTTTATATAAATATATAGAGTCTAAGGTTTTACAAATAGGACTACCCAAATTAGGTAAATACGAAGGATTCTGAAGAAGAATGAAGCGACTAAGAAAACGGATATATTCTGCTAATGTCTGAAATAAAATATTTCCCATTATTTTTTTTTAAAAACTAATGATCTAATTTGGAAAAAATATCCTATCTACCCGAATGAGTTGTTAGAAAAACTTGAGCTTTCTTATGTTAATAAATCTAGCCACAGATTTATTAGATTTAAAAGAATAATCTGCTTATGTTTTATTCTATATTTTTGAAGAAGACTTTGTGACTGGTTCTTATTAATTTTTTTATCTTGCATTTAAGGATATTTCTTTCTGACGGGACTTAATAAATTAAGAAATATGTCGTTTTACGTTCTCAAAAATAGCACATTCAAATAAATGAGTTATTCATTTAGAGCTTAAGTCGAATTAAGCAGTTATTCCTTTTTGCCAGAGAAATAGTTCGAATATTAAAATTTAAAAATTTTAATAATCTATGTGAGACGATCTTTAAGCATATATTAAAAACTCTTTTTCGATTGATTAAGTTTGAGTTTGAGATAATTAGACAGGCCGTAATTTTATATATTTAGCATCCAGTACCTCGTTTTTATAACTAAAGTGAGACATTTTTCACATGAAAATATAATAGTCATTCTGTTTTTCCAGCTTGTCCCCTAGCTAATCCTTAAATTTTAAAAATATTGTCATTATCTCTACCTCACTCTGGGTTGAAAACAAGATGACTATAATAATTTCATGTGAAAAGTGTCTCACATAAGTTACAGAAATGAGGTACAGAATTTTGTATTTATTTTTTTTTTAATTTGTCACACACTGTACAAGCGCTTTAATCTACATTGTTTATATGAAAAAAGTGTGTGTTTTTGATTTAAACATGTTTGGATTTATGCTGCCATTAAATTTGTATATAGAAAAACTCTGCAAACAACAAACTCACACACAAACACTCATTTTTATATGTAAAAACAGAGAAAGTCCTTTCTTTTAGTATGAGTTAAATGCAACAGTAGTTTCACAAAAGTTCCATCAACATACTAGAGTTTTGTAGTTGATACTTATAAACTCTTTACTTTTAACACAATAAGTGAAGCAAATCAGGCAGTTTGTTAGTGTGGCAGTTGCAAAGAAGCAAGAAGAGGAGGCAGAGCGAGCAATCAAGCAACAGAGTCACTTGTGCCAATTTTGAAGCAATATGCTTATGAACTCAGAAACAAAAGAAAAACCAAATATCATGTATGAAGTATATATAGAGAAGGAAAAAAGTTAAAAAGTTTTTATTCATCACTTCAATTTATCTTGCATACACAATAACAAAAACTAAAGTTGTCTCTCGACCAGGTCTACTACTTAATACGTATACATAAACAAACATTTAGAGTAGAAGAATAAATAATGAACTTAATTGCTTTAATAGAAATTTCTGTTTAAGTTTTTGTGAAATTGTTTAAAAAATTATTTTTTTTCCTTTTATTCTATTTTTATAGCGCACTAGTACCTCACTGTGGGGCGAGTGGATGGGTGTTTTGCATGGTGATGAAATCGAGTACTTTTTTGGTCAACCATTAAATACTTCACTGCAGTATCGACCTGTGGAAAGAGAGTTGGGAAAACGTATGCTCAACTCAGTCATTGAGTTTGCCAAAACCGGGTAAGTTATATTTCACATTTGCTTATTTACTAGCGAATGTATTTGAAATAGTAAAAGTTGAAATCAATGCGAATAAAATCGGTGCTAAGTTAACTTTAAATTTTCCTAGTTTTTTACACTTCACTTCAAAGAGAAAATGATAGTTTCGTTTATAATTTTTAAAATAATTATATACAACAATTTTTTTAATTTTGAGCCTTATTGATTAGTTAATTTGCAAGCTTGCCACGCCCCTTGTACAGATAATAATGTCAATCCAAGTGAATGGTACTAAATACATATTGTCGAATTGAGATATCTGATAAGGTCTGCTGGATGAATCCCTGATAACTTAGGTTATGTCCGCTAAGAAATTTGTATCTTAAAGATAAGGTGCTGCTGATTCATACTGCAGTTAAAAAATCGCTTTTCTCCTACCAAGTAACCCGCAACTACGGCAATATCTATTTAATAGAAGTCCTAAGCTACAAACACGTAGATAATAGATTTATAAAATAGATTTACCTCGGTACCTTGTTTATTGCCTTACCGTGATTACCTTGTTGCGCATAGCGACACAACAAATTGCAATTTTGAAATATGGCTGGCAGGATCATGCCCACATCCTATATTTAAGAGTTCAAGACCACTAAACCACCAATCGTGGATTTTGTTGTAGTGCAACAGCGCGCTGGACTAAATCGCTGTTCCTATGATTTAAGTCTAAATGATAGCCACCGCGTTAGTTTTTGAAGCAGTCACAGGTAGAGGGCAACTCATTGATCCGTATATACGACTTGCATCCTATATAATATCAAGGTTTCCCAGCGAACTGACAGTTGTTCAGTTAACACCATCTTACCTCACGTCTCTAAAGGCTGCACAAAAAGTACTTTTCCTAATACCATCAAGTGACATGACAGCCTCTGAAGAAATAATATATAAAAAAGCCCTATGCGAGCAGATCCTTGAATCTAATATAGTTAATACACTACATATTTTCTATATTTCTATATATTTTCCTGTACAAGTTTAATAAGATTTTGACCAACCATGTGTTGCACATTTCACTTTGGATAATTTGTAGTCCAGTATTACTCACTGATATTTTGATCATCAGATCGAGATAGTTCTTGGCCTAGTAGTTATGGGAATATGGAGCTTTAGACTTTGGTTAATGGAGTAAAGACAGAAAAATTTGTATGCACCAATTAAAGGTTTTAATAAATTTTAAATTAAAGTTGAATTTTTTAACTGATTCAAATAAATGTATATTTGTTTAAAACAGAACAAACAAATTTCCTAATTAAACAAATAAGTGAATCAATTAATTATTTAATTAAATTTTAATCTGAAACCAATTGAAACCTTTAATTGGTGAAAATATTTTTGTCAGTGAATAATACCAGTTGCTGACCATAACCAAAGAACCGTTTATGTCACATCCTCTGCATACCCTTAATATTAAACTCCATATTGGATTATTATGTACATATGTGCCTTGAAATGCAGTTAGGGCAGTGAAAGTAAAAGTTTGGGCTCTAAATATTTATATTATCTGTTACTTAATAATTTTTCGTTAACTTATATTAGGAATGCGGGTTATACGATATTTCAAGATATTTTATTTCTAAGGCCATGATTCCTATGCTATTGTGTTAGTACTCGTAGAAAGTTCTTGAACCTACTTGATGTATATAATTGCCAGCAAGAATAATATATTTTTTTTTCATCACATCCATGCTTTAATACACTTAACGATATGTGCATTGTACATTTTTGTTTTTGGTGTTTGTTGCTTGTGAATAAATAAATATAAACGAGATATACATTCATACATGCAAGTATGCATGTGTGCAAGTAGAGAAGATTTGTTTAATATGCTGATTGCAACTTAAGTAAAACAAATTGTTGCAGAAAAACGTTGACAGCTAAACTCCAGAGAGTAGTTTTTTTTACGATAAGTATTTAGGAAAATCTTCATTTAAAGAAATAATCACGTCTTTGAAAATTTGTAAAAGAGAGATTTATTTTATAACCAGATACAAATAAAGCCATCCTTTACTTAAAATCTTTAGCATTTAGTTTTAAGTTAATAATTTAATGAAAAACAAAAAAGTTTTGAAACAAATTGTTATTAATACATTGAAAAATCTAAATTACAAACTCTATATTTCGAAATCCTAGAAAAGCTTAAGTAAACATCAGAAATATTATTTTGTTTCCAACTTGTCCTAAATGATGTTTTGCCAAAACATAGAGAAAAAATTAGTGTCTGCAAAATATGACCCCTAGAAAAAAAAAAAACCTGAATTGAATTAGGGTTTAGAAAAAATAAAGTTGTGCTTCCAAAACGACAAATCTCAAGCAAAAGCCTTGAAAATTCACTATACGATGAAGATTTTGTTGTCTGTCTAGCTGCGAACTTAAATTTTTACAATTCTCAAAATTGATTTTTCGCGTAATGTCCGGCTATATTGACAAAATAGCCCTTTGTTCGCAGTCCTTTTGAACCATATGCAGTTAGTCTCCATATTGCATATTGGACGATCTTGAATCTCATTCGAAACTGGCCCACATCGCTGAAGATGTTTTTTCGATGGAACTTAGCCCAGACAGAACAAAATATTGATAAAAAAAAATTATAATTTGCACGCGTTGACGAACGCTATATCCGTCCATAGTGATTAAGCAAAATAGACTTAATAATTAACAGCATTTTCGACAAATATAGCTTTAAATGACAAAATTCGGAAGTACCTATTGGAAGACCGTTTATATTGATAATAATTAACTTTGGTGCATATTCCATTAAATTAAAGGGATCAGGGAAACCTCACTTTTTACTTATTTAACCTTTTAATCTTCACAGATTAAATAAGAGTTGAAACATCTCTATTTTTCAGATCATTCTTCTTAATTTTAATTGCTCTGAATTTGTTCTACTTTTCGCTACAAAGAAAATATAAAGGGAAATGCCGTAAGAGTACTACAGGTCGAAAATTGTCAACATATACAGATATGACAGCTGGTTAATTTTTTTATCACTTGATGACCATAGTTTCAAATGTAATCACTTTTCTATTTAAACAACTTTAACAGAAAAGTAGAATATGAGAAATAAATTTTATTATATATCATGGGTTTTTGTTGAAATTATTTTACACTTTTAAACACAATTTTTATAATTTTTCCACTACCAAGCAGGGGCGTAATCACCGCATTAGATATCGAGTAAACTATCGTATCGAATCATAAATTCGATACGAGGCGAGTAAGCTAATTATGCCATTCGAATCGTTATTTTTATCAAATTGTAATAGATTAATGTTAAGTCAAAAAGTGAACAAGAAAACACATTTCCTTTCGAATATAATTACGATACTTTTTTTCGATATCGAGTGCCATGATACCAAAATGAAAAATTATGAGAGATTTTACTCGATATCGAATGCGGTGATTAGGGCCCAGAATTTTATTTCATTCCCTTTATATATTATCTTTACTTATAACTGGGAAATATCTGTTAGGTTAAGAAACTACGGAGCTTCTAAATATTTATTATGATTATATTCATACATATTTACATATATGTATGTCAAACTTAAAAAGTTCGTTGGCAAACACACATTTAAACTGTTTGTTGGTGTAAACAAGAAAGCTTTCGTAAACAAAATACTTAGTGGAGACTTAAACATTAAAAGCTTTTACACACTATTTGCTGTAAACTTTAATGTTAAAACTTTTAAAAAGCTCATTATATTTATGTCACCACGATTTTGTGCCAAATTTGAATTCGTAGATAAAAGGAACAATCTATAAAAAAAATGATTTTGTTAAAACTTTTATATTTTGCAGTAACCCAGCTGTTGATGGTGAAGAATGGCCAAATTTCTCCAAAGAAGATCCCGCTTATTATGTCTTTAGTACAGATGAAAAAACTGAAAAACTACAAAGAGGCCCGTTGGCCAAACGATGCTCATTTTGGAATGATTATCTGCCGAAAGTACGAAGTTGGGTTGGTAAGTGTTAAAAGCTTTAAGTAATTGTTATAGCATCAGGCAAAGGTATTGAGAGAAAAAAGCTTTTCATTATGAAGAATATACAAGTAGAGTTTAAAACCTCAACCCAACCAGATGTTCATTTTTTAATTTACTTTTTTTAATTTAAAAACTTTTGTATTTGTTATCCACGAAAATTATAATTTGTAGTTTTTAATTTTTCTATAATTCTTATTTGATTAATTAAATGTTTTTTTGTAGCTGTTTTTAGTTAATAAACAAGTAAAAATTGTTATATCGGTTTTGAACATCATATTCAATTTTATAAACTTTTAATTCAATATTATAAACTTTAAATTCAATTTTAAAAACATCAAATTCAATTTTGTAAACATTAAATTCAAGTCATGTTGATGAAAAAATTGTTTAAAAAAATTTTAAATTTAAATTTTTGAAAAAAATACTTAAATTAAAAAAAACTTAATTTTTAGAAAAAAATTGTAATATTTTGTTAAAACATTTTCTTTAAAATTAAAAAAAAAACAATAAAATTTTACGAAAAACTTATTGCAAATTTTATATAATTTTTTTTTGTTAAATTTTATATTTTGTATATTTTATATACAATTTTATATGTTTTATTGAATTTTTTTTTTAAATTTTATTGAAAATTTTTTGGCTAAATTTTATTGTTTTTTGTTTTAATTTTATAGATAATGTTTGTAAAAATATTATTGTAAATTTTTTGAATTGATGTTAACAAAATTGAACTTGATGTCTATAAAATTGAATTTGGTCTGGTAACACTATAATCCAAATATACAATTAAATAAAGAGCTTTTTAAATACATATGTATATATATTTTATAAACTTGCAATTTTAGATACATGGGCCCATAATCATAGTCAACAATAAAGTAAACTTTAAGAAATAAAAAGTTTAATTTTGTTAAAACTAACAATTTTGTTAACTATAGACAAGTAAAAGTATACTTTTAACTCAAAAGCATGTTTTAAAATTAAAACAAGCTGAAGTTCTTTTTAACGAATTTAGCATCACTCTAAATCACACAGCTGATTGCCGCATAAAACAAAAACTAAAAAAAAACAAAAAAAGTAATATTTAGAAAAATTATCATTGCCCCTGTGCTCTATTACATCAATATTCATATTTATACATTGCCACAAATATTCTTTTTCAGCTGAGCAACAGTTTGCCTCTCTTTCTCGTGGCTGCTTTTGCTGCTGCTAAAAACTCGTAATGTAATTAATTGTAACATAAAATATCAAATAATTGACTTACCTTTTCCTGTATTTCCATTTCCTTAATTAGTTATTGTTTTATTTAATTTTACAATATTTGTAAATAATAAAAAACAAAAAGTAAACAAATTTTTGGGCCCTGTTTTTCTTTTTTGTTTAGAGATGCCATCTGCTTGTATTTTATTGCAGATTGTATGAAAACATTTCTTGCTTTTGATGTGGCACCCACTTAAAGTTGGTTTAAGTTAAAATATGCTTTAATTTTGACTATAGTTGCCAACTCATTTAAAGCAGTTCTTTAATTTAAAGTTGTTTTTAAAAAGAACCGACTTTAGTGTTTGACTATGATTATGGGCCATGGATTTTTTGTTCCTATTTGTTTAAAACTTAATGTTAAAATATTTGAATTGATTTTTTATAGAATTTTTTTATGATAAAATGCAAAAAAATTAAATTTAAAATCAAGCCGAATTCATTTCACTTTCCTCTTTAAGTGCCAGTAAGCTGTCAAAAAATCGTTGATTTTTTTAAAACTTGAGAATAAGAAAAATAAATTGTAAATAAATACATATACATCAGTATATGTATGTAGTATATTTCAAGATTTAAAAAAACTTACAAAATACTACTAAAAAAAGGGAGTAAAGAGGTAGGTATTGTTAGTTGTTAGATGATTAGTCATGTTAGATTGGGACCATGAGGTAAAATATGACAATGACATTGACTCGTGCGAAGAGAAAAATTTTTCTTACTTATAATATAAATTTAAAAGTTTGTATTTCCTTACGCATCCACGAGAAATAATGCCTATAAAATGTGCTCATGTGTGACTAATAGTTATATTACATACAGAAATGGGAGAGTTAGTCAAATGACTGTGCCTTAAACTGATGGTGGTGTTACCACTGTAGTGCATAGCAACACAGCAATTAAAAATATTAGCACATGGTTTTCTGGTCAATGCTCATACCTTGGTTAGGAGATGAAGACATCCTTGGCGACATCTATAAAGGGCTGTTGTACCGGAGTATGAAAATAAAAAAGAAACGTTTGCTTTCATTTATTTTGATGAGAACAAAAAAAAAAAACGTTTGCCAAATGATTGGGTCAATGTGGTAGAGAATGTGTCAAATAAAGATATTTAAAGCTTATAAAATTTTTTTGTTCTTTTGCTTATTTAGACTACAATAGTGTCATAAACAAAGCTCACATTCAAAAATCGAACGAACTACATCAAACTTTAAAAAATACGTTTCTGCTTTTGGTTTGCTCGAAACTATATGATTGTAATGGTATATCAAGAGAAGCAGATGAGTGAAAACCCAGTTGTTTCATTTGTGTTCTTTGTCATTCATAAACAATTTTTTTTCGTTTTTATTTTTACATGAAACGTTTGCAAAAGTGTTATTTGTTTTCATACACTGGTTCTAATAAAAGCAGGCAACTTGTTCCAGCTCGTTTTCGCAAACGACACGCTTTTTACTGAAAGCTCATTTACTTGTAATTGATTGACTAAGATGTTGCAAAATAAAGAAATTATTTGTTTCTTATCCATACAGTTCTGACGTGAAAAAAAAACTAACAGAAGAAGTTTTCACATCAATATGAATGTTTCCTACATTTAATTTCATTGTCCTCAAATACTACTCCCTTTATCTTTCTACAATGTATTTTTTCACTTTCAACAAATTGTATAATAATAAAAAAAAAAAATAAAACTGGAGTGGCCTACACTCAACTTTACCATACCAAATGGAAACAGATATTTTTATGGATATATTACATAAAAAGTAAAAGTTCAAAGTAAATATATTCGAATCGAAAAATTTATTATTTTCGGTCTGGGGGTTAGGTAAACTACTCCTTGCCCCTTCCCGATTATGCCCAAAATTTATACAGCTCTTTATTTCCATAAACCAAAGGCACATACCTTATACTACGTATGGTAAAGTAAAAAAAAAAATTTTAAAAATACAAACAGAATAAGGTTTGTGGCAAAAAAGTTTCGGCGCACAGTGGTCAATTTCGCGAGATAGCGGTCAAAACTCTATAACTTTTGACCGGATTGGTATTTTTTTACGCGATTTTTTTTTGTTCAATAGGAGGGACTTTAAGCTTCAATTTGCGTGTTCAAACGTAAAAATCGACTGATAGGAACGTAAGTAATGTGGAGTTAAAAATGCATTTTAATGTTTTGTTGAGTTTCCATGTAAAAGTTGAATATTTTGACATTTTAAATAGGTATTTTTTTTATAATTTCTTATTTTCTTCAATCGTATTTTACAACCAATACTTATTTATTATTCCTAAACTTAATTTTGGTCAGAAAATGCCAACATTTGGCCCCTGATATTTATTTAGTCTCAATATTCACAGGGGCCAAAGGTTGGTTTTCTGGAAGAAAGCTAATTCTTGTGAGGATTAAACTGAAAAATAACACTGAAATTCCCAACAATATCAATACCATTTGGATATATTATATACAGAACACAACATCGATAAAATTTTAAGTAAACTTTTACTATTGATTTAAAGTGCACATATATTTTATTTAAATGTAAAATTTATACTAAAATTAGAAACAAATTATAATCTTTAAACTAGTATTAATTAAACAATATTAGTAAAAATTTCTTCCAAATAGCTGTGATTTTCATTTTGCAGTAGTTGTTTGGCTTCTTCATCTAACTCTAATGAGGTTGATTTCCATTTTTGTCGAATACTGGACATATATGGGTCTGATGTGCACAACAAAATATTAATAAGATCTTCATTAGTACAATATCTGGAAATTTTTCTTGTATTGTGCTCGCGAAAGAATCTGTAGTCTTTGTTCCTTTTTTCTTGCGCTTCTTCTGAGAGATCTCCAATTGGAAGTGTGAACTGTGGTTGGCATATGTCTCCAAGAATATTTTTGGTTATAAAGGGTTGCTGTCTCATTAGCCTACTGACCAAATTTTTTTGCATCTATCTTTTTGCTACATGCTATAACTTCTAATATGATTTGGAATCGTCGTATTAAATCATAATCTACTCCAGTTATAGAAGCTGCAGTTTCTGGATCGGAAAAAAATCTCCTTGCTGTGTTTCCATCATTAGGATTTCCTTCTCCTTACTTTGGCTGGTCAATTATAAGGCCTATCTCACGGTATTTTTCTTGAATATCTTTTTTTTTTGCTTTCTTTTTTCCAAATTTTCTTTGTTTCTCACTATTTCGCCTAATGGGCCAAATTCCAAATCGTATCCCAATTTAAGAATATGCTCCATAAAACGAATTCTAGCATGAAGAGGTGACATTCCAAATTCATATGCTTCATTAAAACTATCGTCTTGTGTTGGTGGTTGGCTCAATTGACTTGATGTTTTTTGGCATATGGTGCAGCTTGAAAGACTTTGTTTCGGTTAAAGCTTGTACAATTTTTCCATCGATCATTGTAAGTGACATTTTAAAGTTAACTTCGATGCATTGGTCATTAAATTCAAATATCACTGGTTGAAGTTCTTTAATTTCATCTGTTATTTTGCCAACTTCTGCAGTTATGACATCTTTAGTTTCTTTTTTGTAAGCAAACTTTATTGGTCTACAAAATTTTGTTGACGAGGGAATTTCATTCTTCCATACATCTATCTCTGCAGCTTTACTAGTTGACGGCTCTGAACCAATATAAGTTTTTGTTAAACGTAATGGAACGAAAGAAATCATGAATAAATTGGCATCTGATGAATTTTCCGCATTACATTGTTTGTATTGTTTCTGGCCAGAGGACCCATTACATCCCCATTTAGAAATTAAAGTCATGCTGCAATTTTTAAACTTCTTTAAATAGTCAGCATCAAATGTCTTTAATAATCGTTCTGCAGTGTGTTCAAGAAGATCCTGCAATTTTATTTCTGCTGAACTTGAAGTTACACTAATAGCAGTTGGTGAAGGTAAGCAATCTTTTTTGGCAGAAACTATATCTCGATATGATGGAAAAATTCCACAATTTTGTTCATTGGTTCGCTTCTGCAATTCTGTATATTGGTTTTTAGTCATTTTCAAATCCAAAAATAGTGCAAATGCTTCTTCTAAAGTAAATTTATTTTCTTCAGTTGTCGGCATACTTTCTAAAATCCTTTTTGTGCGTCTGGGGCTTGCTTTTTTGATAGCAATTTTACTGTTTTTAGTTTTCGATGGTTGAATTTGATGCAGAAATGAATCCTTTATGATGCTACAAGAAACTTCTTCATTGATATGTTTAAGCTTGCGTCTTCGTTCACTACAATTATCAATTGGCTTTGCTGGTCGACCACCTTTTCCAGTTTCCGTGGTAGTTACTGATGGCTTTTTAAAAATAAGTTTCTTTCTTAGCCATTCTTGGTTGCGTGAGTAAAACAATTTCTTGTTTCTGGAACATTGATTGTACCGTTTTCTTAAAGTATTTAAAAAGTTTTTTATTTTTAAGTTATGAATTTGAATTTCTTGTTTGTCGCATATTTTGAAGAATGGATTATTCATTATATGTAAAATAATGTCGTTTTCATCTTTCCGTTCAAAATATATATCAGATAGAACACTATAACTGAATTTAGCCATTGTTTAAACAATAATGAAGAAAAAAAAAAATGAATGGATGGATTAATATACTATTGCTCGAAGTTTCGACATGATCTTTTTTACCTCTTTGAAACATAATATAACAGGTACTTGGTTTTACCAGTTATTTCCATTGGTTTTAAATTTATTTGCAATTTTCAGGTATTTAAGTTATGTAATATTAGATGGCAATAAAATCATTTTTTACCTTTTATAAATGAATTGCCAGATACCACATAATTTGAGAGTTCTATTGTCATTTTTGTCAAAATTTTGATACACCCTTCTATGTGGACTAGGTCCAAATATGGGCCAACTTCTCCTAATTTCAACAGAATTATTTTTTGGGTCAATAAGAACTCTTGTACAAAATTGCATCAAAATATATGCATAATATCCACTTTCACATACAAATAACTTCTCAAAAAATATGACGTGCATTTGTACCGAATATCTTACCTTGGGTCAGAAAAATTGCTGTAACTCAAAAAGTGCAGTCCCGATGCATGGACATGTATATATAGGAATGTAGGGGAGAGTTAGGACTACAAAATAGTAAATTTGTGTTTTGACTCAGCTTGACTCACAGGAGTTGTGCTCTATGAAGTAGGAAATTTCCGAGAAATTTGACCTTTTTTAAAAAAAATATTTAAATTGTTCTGAAAACAGTACAGCTTCAATTTTTTTACCAGTAATAGGAAATAAGTTAAGTTACAACACAAAATTTATTTCGTTCAAAAATCTTGAAAAACAAAAAAGTTATGATAATTTAAACTTTAAAAATTAACTAAAAATATCATAAATTTACTAAATTCTGAAAAAGCCCATTTTGGACCACCCTGTTCTCAGTGAAATAGTTGAAATAGAGTTCTATTTTTTTGGCTCCCGAGGTTTACTACTGTCTACTTTCATATGAGTCTAATAACTTTAAAATCGGAGAACAAAAACCAAAAGGAGTTTTGGCCGCTATCTCAAAATATTGACCACAGTGCGGCGTTACTGAATTATAAACACAGAAGATCAATACTGTCTTTTTGTTTTTGTTTTAATAAAGCCATAAAAGAGCCACATTTGTATTTGTATGTTTATTATTTAATATTTTTCATTCATTAATGGATTTTCACAGAATTGTTTTTATAAACTAGTATTTTTTCAATTGAATTCAAAAAAGTAAAGTAAAATTAGATTTCTCTGAAAATTGGTAACGCTTTTAAACAGGGGTCGTAACGGTTATGTTTTATTAAAAAAATTACTTTTTAATGATTACTTTTTAATTTTTATTTTTTGTTTGAAATATAACAGTTGTTTTTCAAGTTTTATTTTTTTGCTTGAAAAATAACAGTTATTTTTTCAGTTTTATTTTGCCTTGAAAAATAATAATTATTTTTTGAGTTTTATATTTGTGATTGGAAAATAAAAATAATTTTTAAAATTTGTTGCATACATTTTTTTAGTTTAATTTAACAAATAAGAGTTTATGTACGGACTCTGGAGATAGTTTTGACCGTAAATCAGTTACAATTAGTTTCCAAGCAAAAAATAATATTCAAAAAATAATTATTATTTTTCAAACTAAAAATAAAACTCAAAAAATAATTATTATTTTTCAAGTCAAAAATAACACTCAAAAAATAACTGTTATTTTTCAGGAAAAAAATAAAATTCAAAAAATAATTATTATTTTTCAAGCTTAAAATAAAACTCAAAAAATAATTATTATTTTTCAAATCAAAAATAAAACTCAAAAAATAACTGTTATGTTTTAAGCAAAAATTAAAACTCAAAAAATAATTATTATTCAAGTCAAAAATAAAACTTAAAAAAGAACTGTTATTTTTTAAGCAAAAAATAAAACTTAATAAATAATTTTTAAATTTGAGTTTTTTAATAAAACTCAAAATAATAAAAATTAATGTACGTAAAGGTAGTCCGCGTAATAGCGATTATATTGGTGTACTTATTAATCTTGTAACATATCTCTCCTTCATTACGATTTTTTTTTTTTTTTTGTTAAAATTTGGGATATAATAATTATTTACGATCCCTGGTTTTAAAGCCATAAAAGAGCATACAAGTCTTTATTATTTAATATTTTTCATTCATTAATGGACTTTCACAGAATTATTTACATAAACTACTATTTTTTCAATTGAATTTAAAAAGATAAAGTGAATTAGAAAATTCTGAAAATTAGTAAGGCTTTTAATTATTAATATTTTTAGGGAATAAGAATAAATCAAGTTTACATTATTCAAAACAAATATCATAAAATATTAAAAAATCAACATGATTCGTATTTGTTTATATAATTAAATAAATTTATTGTCTTTTTCTATAATGCAAATGATATTCTTACTTAAACTAAACAAAAAATTCCATTGAAATTAAGCGGCGAAATTATTGAAGAAAGACAGAAAAGTGCGATACATAGAATATTATGTCTTAGCAAAGTTAAAGTCGTATAAAAAATCTCATATAAAATAAATTCAAAGAAATTATAAAGTTAAATAGAGATGTTAATGCGACACACCTTTCGTTCAATCGTGTTTTTCATCTCATCTATATTTGAAACTACCTCGAAGCCAATTTGTTTAGTGTGGCATTCTATTAAATATTCAATAATGTTTATTTACAAAAACCCATAATATTGCTTTAGTTTTATTTGTTTGTCAATTCATGTGCATTAGGGTGGATCAACTTGTTTGGTCCAAAAAACTTGAAAAGGCGTATAGGACATACATGAAATTTTAAGAAAACTTTCCCATGAAACCATGGTTCTGAAATCAAAATAGAGGCTTGGTTTCTCTCTAGAAATTTAGTTTATAAGATAAACAAAAATTTAAGTAAATTTCATGTATTAAAACCAAATAAACTTTTATCCCCTTTATGTTTTGCACTCATAAATTATGTGATTTTCATACAAGTCCATGCAGAAACAGCTCTTAAATTAAGCATAAATTTTTTATCCCTCAAAAATAAAAGTAAGGCAAGTTATCCATAATTAGGTTTTCATTTTACTGATGGTATTTCCTTTTGACGAAAAGTCCCTTATGTACAGAACATTGCACAGTGGTTTAAAAACGATTTATTGTGGATATAATTCGGTATCTCGTGAACCACTGAAGATATCTTAATGAAATTTCACAGAAGCAAAGCAGAGGTGTTTCTGAGCCGAGCTGCGATCGGCCCCGTAGGGTAAGCATCCAAAGTTGGGTACCTCGAATATAATTTTTTGGAAATGTCACAAAAACTTTTTTAACTCAAATGGTAAGAAAATGGAAATATCTATAAAAAATGTGCTTACATGTGTAGGTTATCTCTTTTAGTTTGGGAGAAAATTGGCTTACAATTTTTTTTTTAATTTTGGCCGACCGTATTTTTGTCGTGGTGTACTTATTAATGGTCGGATAATTATTTCAAGAAATTTGCTATATTCTTAATAAAATATATAATAAACTAGTTTCAAGTTTTGTTCTGAAGAGCTTTTCGTTAAAAAGTTACAAGCCCCTAAATTGGTAAAATGTAAAAAATAGAGTTTTTCAAGATTTTCTCCAAAAAGTTGGTATACTTTTCTTGCTTATGTAATTTAAACTTACTTCGGTAATAGTAATTTTGTTTTTTTAAGGACAATCTATAGAAAATGCGAATAAAAGAAAAATTAGTTCAAAAATTATAACGGTTCTCCTTCCAGCCCTATCCAAACATAGACAATTTTGAATCAAAATTTATAAATTATTGTTAAATTTCTCGGATTAATTTAAATTCTCCGATTAAAACAACGTAAGCAGATTTTTAAAGGTTCAATTGTTGGCGACATACTCCTAAAAGGATTTGAAATCCTCGTAATAAATAAAGTTAAGGTAGCCACTTTTGTAAAAAAAGCTATTTTTTGGGACATTTTTTCCCCGTTCTGGTAAATTAATGTGTACAAATAAAAAAATTTAAAATTTTTTTCATGGTTTGATTAAAATCTCTCTCAACTATATAATTTAAAAATTCTGTAGGCATGTCTGGATCCGTTTATATGTTGTGGCAATTCAATTTCTATATTTCATATCTTAAAAAACCACCTTAACGTGATTTTTTCGGTTTTTTATGTTTGGAATCGTGTTATATACATTATTTATTTTTAATCACGAGTATAAAATATTTATTTCCAAAAAATATAATAATCGAAATTGATTACTATGGGGAAAGCCTATCCAGATAGCTATTTCGCTAGTGCTCAACTAGCTCATCAGTGGATTTTTCCATAGTAATCAATTTCGATTATTATATTTTTTGGAAATAAATATTTTATACTCATAAAATATTTATTTAATAAATTTACAAAGGAATCATGCGTGATTAAAAATAAATAATGTATCATTATAATATTTTTAATCAAAAACTTTCTTCTGCTACCATCTACATGTATATCGAACATATATTTAAGCTACAGGAGTTTCCTCAAGCTCGTATCCTCATGATTTTTTTCTCATTTTGTACATTAAGATATCTTCAGTGGTTCATGAGTTATCGAATTAATTATGTCCAAAATAAATCGCTTTCAAGCCACTGTGCAGTGTAGCACTTTTGCGTTTAATGGCAGACATTTTTTCTTCAATATACTATCTCTCAATACAGCAGAGTTTTTAACAATTCTTAGATTTAAACAAATTAAGTCATACATTCCTACCTTTATTTCTGAAGGGTAAAAATTACCGTTTAAAATTGTTTATGATTAAAAAAACAAATTGTTAAATTTCCCTAAAAAAAGATTTTTTCTCACCAACATTGTGAATATATACGAAACTTTTATTACAATCGAAAAAAGGGTATCAGGTTTAAATGAATATACAAGTTTTCTTTGAAAAAATGGAAGTTATATTTTCATTTTGGACCCATGGTATATTGGGAAAATTTTTTTTTGCCAATAGGTTTGTTTGTAATTTTTATTTTTGAAAGTATTTTTTTAAATTTTATTTAATATTAACTTTTTTTTTTTGCTACAGGCATGTTATCCGAAGAAGCGCAAGAAGCAATGAATAAGGAGTATAGAAACTGTAGGCTATTCCATTCTCGTAAAAATTCACGTATTTCTACGAATGAAGATGTAATGCTCTATTTGCAAATATCATCAGATCCTTATATTAATTCATTTAGAATGAGAATGAATAAAAATTGTTCTTTTTTATTGCATTTCAATGAGAGGTGGGCGTAATAGTGGGCGTGTTATTGTAATTTTTGCTTGAAATATTTTAAATTACATATAAATTACAGTAATATCAAATTTCAAGGTTGTACCTAAAATATTTTAGAAAATATGTCACTTTTTATGTTGAGGTTGTATGGGTGGTGGTGGTAAAAGTGGGCCAAAGTTCAAAATTTTTTTCCGATAATGTTTGTAATAATATAACATTCAAGTATACCAAAATTGAAAGTTATACCTAAAGTACTACAGACAATACGGCATTTTACAAATTTCGATTGTATGGGAGGTGGGCGTAAAAGTGGGCGAATTTAATTGTCCAAAATTTCAGAGCTCTACAATGACTCTTTGTTTTTAATGCCGGCGTTGTCTCACTGTGCGACGTTGCTACACTCGAAATCAGAAAAAATATTGCTCCTCCCTAATCTATAATGATAATTACTTCGAAGGTGCCTGAGATTTATTATTCTTACAGAATTTGATTAATAATTATGAAAAAAAAAAACAATTTTTTCCTAACAACGGAAGAAAAAGAAATTAGTTTTTATGTTATTTGTTCACTGTCGTTTCTTTTTTTTGTTACTTTTTGATCGATGATTTTTAGTGTTAAAAAAATCTGGCCTTAAATTCTGCTCTTTTATGGATTTTATAAGAATTTGATTTTTTTTCAACTTCAAATGATTCACACTGATAAATCTTAACAGTTCCTGTTTTTCAAAGTCTACAAAACTTATAACAACGATGGTCAACTCGAAAATACCGGCAACAAAATGAATAATAAAAACTATTTCAGAAAACCTCTCTATCTTTTTAACCGACTCCAAAGAAAGAGGAAGACGCGCAAATACAGCATTAAATAAAATTTGAAAAATTGCACAAATGACGCGTTTAAAAACAGGGACTAATGCCGCCTAATATAAAAAATTTTAAAATTTAACTTAACAAAAATCCAAAGAATCCAAATTTTATTATCAAATTATGAAAACTTCGTAACGACTGTACCTGCATGTGTACAGTACAAGAAAATGGGTCCTAGTATAGTAGAACATAAGAATGTAATATTGTCATACTTTTTTTTTTTAATACAGATATAAATGATATTCAAAGTTTAAAAAAAAGAAAAATTTAACGTTGTATACTGTTTAGGTGTGAAAGCATTTTCAGACGAAAAACTCGAAACTCGAATAAGAAAAATTAAACTTAGTGCGCAGCAGATAGGAAACCCGTGTTTAACAATCCTATAGAAAAATAGCACGTTGAGTACCTCGATGTAGGCATTAAAAGAACAGCCAAGTAAGCGACGAACGAAGACAGATATATGATCACGTATACCAACACTATACGTGTATATCATACAACTACGTTAACAATACGACGCAAGGTGGCGATAACACCTGCATTAGCACCAGAGAAAACTTCAAAGCCATATAAAATATGCGGCGTTATTAGAGCATGCACTAGTCGCAATTTAAAATGAAATGGTAAATATATATTCGTAGAATAAAGTCGTTGAAGCAAACCTGAAACCTTAAAGCTAATGCGATTAATATGACTCACAAAACTTAAACGTCTACCCAAAAAAACACCTAAACATTTCATCCTGTCAACAAAAATAAACAATAAAAGTACCAATATATATGAACAGAACACCAAAAAAAAGTGCCTTAGTTCTAAAGATATTTATAAACAGCAAGTTTTCAGAGGACCAAACCAGGAAACGATGAAGAATATTATTAATCTTCACTTGGTACGTAAACAATGTCGACCGACTACCACGAAAAAAAAGAAAAACATCATCCGCAGATCCCTGAGGAACACCAGAATTCAAACGAAGTACAACAGATGATTAATTATTAGCACGAACAAACTGAAAACGATCAAATAAATATACATAAATAAATTTACATGCAGTTGTTGAAAAATTAAAATTTTCTCTTAACGTCTGAATCATAACAGAAAAATTAACAGAATTAAAAGCTTTACACAAACCAAACGATACAACAGTTGCCATCTCATGGTCGTTCAAGGCAGATCTGTCAGGTCAAGTAATAAAGATGTGGTACTAAATAAAAGCATTCTGCGAACTACAACTCCGTACAAACAACAACATCTGATCCTTCATAATATATTCAACTGCCTTAGATAATGCAGGCAGAATAGAAATGGGCCTTAAGACATCCACTCCGCGAACGGTTTTAACCTTAGGAATGGGTGCAACGCAGTCTACTTTCCAAGAGGATGGAAAAATTAATGTAGATAAGATGGTCTTTACATGGTAGTTAAGAATGGAAGAGACGTGAGGATAAATAGCCTTGAAAAAACGAATCGGTATGTTATCAACAACTAGTGCCTTAGATTTAACTTTACAAATAGCAAGATATAGGTCACTTTCACCTACACAATGAAAATCTTCCAACTATATCATGAAAATCTTCCAACTATATCATCCGAATAACTAAAGTCTACAAGGTTACGATCACAATCAGAGGTATTCACAAAATATTCATTTATTAAGTTAACATCTAAATTACAATTACTTGCATCCTCCACATTCCAGAAACATCAAGCCCATCAAACAATCTTTTCTCTTTGCGAATGACGCTTTTCGCCCTATTTCGATATCTACAATATGAAGTCCAATTCTCACTAGACCTATTTTTCAAGAAGACAGAATACGCTAAATCTCTGAGGGATGATCCCAACATAATGGCTCTAGATCTCATCCAAATGTTATCAGCACTCGAAATTCTTTTTCTTACCACTGCAACAAAATTATAGAGAGAGTCAAGTAAAGAATTTAAAATGGAGCTTTGAAAATCAACATTAGATGACCCAAAAAAGAAAGACAATTCAATCAATTTTCCATCAGAGATAAAATTCCATAATGTTGTTATTCCTGGCAACTGGCGTTTTATTTCGATATAGTCTAGTCAATTTACCACCAAGATCATGCGATTTAACATCTTCGGATGAGTTTCTCCAGCGTTTTTTAAATCCACTGATGTAAACAAACAAGACTGGAGACGAATTGGAAAGCAACCTTGTGTCTTGCCGAAAAACGGCCTTAAATGAAAATTGGACTTCAAGTCTGCGCTATATACGAGTCAGTCGTGGCTGCTGCCAGTCTGAAATCATCTTCAATAACTAATTTTTTAAATTATTTTATCCCATTTATACGAGTAGTTGTAAATATTAAAAAAAAACTCTTTGCTTACTTGACAGATGTACATTAGCTTAGTAATCTGACACTCATAAAAGGCTTTGTGATACTCATAAAAGTTTTTTTTCCGCGTGACTACTACTCGTACACTTATCGGTGTCAGTACGTTCTCAGAAATTCTGCAAGCAATTTAATGCTGCAATTTAAGACTTTTCCACAAAAGCGAATATTTTTATTTTTTGTGGTTGAAAGTTTTTTAAATGAATTAATTATAGTCCAAATAATATATGTATATGCGATAACAGTTTTTTAGAAACTCTTTCTTTTTTAATTTTTGCCCAAATCTAGGAAAAGCTTTTCCTTATAACTTATCTCTCTCTCTCTTGTTTTAGAAATTTTAAAAATATTTTTTTATAAAGTTCACATCATTCGTAGCCATTATGTTATTTTCCATTATAATTTTAAAAATTAGCTTGAGTCATTTGCCATGATTAATATTTTGTCCAAAAATTGTATAAATAATCTTTTCTTATTAAACAACGACAATAAGTCTTGTGCATGTGCGATGATAAATCGATCATACTTATCTTAAGGATTGAAGACAACATTTTGTTAAAATGAAAACGGTGTTAAAACAGATTATAGGTTTTTTTTTCATGAAAGAACAAAATTGATATGAGTAAAAAAAAACATATTAAGTGATTATAGAAATTTAAATTCGAAATGAAGGAAGATAAATCTGAAATAAAAACCTAAATTATGTATAAAGCATCAAATACTAACATAAATAAAATTAATTTGTATGTGAAAAATTATTGATAAACAAACTTTATAATAATTTTTTATTTTTTATATTAATTGCTAAACTGAACTTAAAGAAAGTTCAAATCAAAATCTAAGTTTTGTGACAAAGATAAATAAAGTAGAATTATAAAGTTAATAGGAGTAAAAAAATTTTGTGCCTCCGGGACTAATTAAATACTACAGTTTTTAGTAAATTCTGCAAACTAGAAAGCGAACGAATTTTTTAATTTATAAAAAATTCCTTTTATTTTTTTTTTATACAAGTATTATTAAAAAAGACACTTTTTATAAAAAACTTTAGAGAAATAGTACTTTGAAGAAAGGGGGTTTTTAAGAAAATGGCCGTGTGCACTTTTTAGGTACACTTTTAGGTACACACATACGAATTTAATTTTTGCTTTCAAACGTATATGTGTAATTACATGTGACAAACCCTACAATATATAATTTTGCCGCCACATAGTTTTTTATTTCCAACCACAACTGATGCAAAGATTCAAACCTAGTGCTTTTACCACATTTTTAGCGCTTTTGGTACCACAAAAAGCATAAAATAACAAAATATCAAGTTGGCATTGCAGGATGTCAGATGCTTTGTCACATAAAACTAGAACACATTCTAAATGTAAAATGTCATATGTATTGTACACATGGAAAATGCACATGTTATGTTTGAAAGGGTTCACACGACGTGTATAGAATTTACACATGGAAAAGTGACAAGTCATATGACAAATACACGTCGTATAATCCAATTTTTATGTGTTATCAAACTGACAAGTCATATGACAAATACACGTCGTGTAAAACCACTTTTAGCGATCATTTTAATATACATTTTTAGCTTATTAAGGTTAAAAAGTGACGCTAAATACTTGAAAATCAGATCACTATCGGGACACTCTGTTTTTATTAGGCGATGTTTTATTATAGCTGCTATAACATTAAATCTTCTGCGAAAATTAAAGATGTCAACCTATTACGGTTCTAGTGATAGTAGTCTATGATAGACGAACAGGCATTGTACACGCAAAGAAAATATATGGTTGAGGTAACCAACATATTATGTTTAAGTTATTATGTTTAAGTTATAACATATTATGTTTAAGTTATATGGCAATAAACACCTATTTTGTAATTTTAATTATTCTTTCTTAGAGAAAATAAAACGAACTTAAGCTTGACTTCAAATTTCATTTGTACATATTTTGTTTATTATTAATACATTAAAATATTATTTAAAATAATAATTAAAAATAATATATTATTCTGAAATATTTATAAATCTTTGGTTATGGTTTAAAGTTTAGCAAATATTGTATAGTTAAATGCAATCATGTTGAAAATTTTAAGTATTGTAACGATTAAATAATGAAATCTTACCCAAACTTTGTTTATGGTAAAAAATGTAATGTTAAAAACAACTTAAATTTCTTAATTGCAACCACATATTGTTGCAAAGAACATAATATGGTTCTTGCGACCATACCACAGCTATTTTTTTATAACGTGTAGCGATATCAATAGGTTTACATCTTTACCCTTTGGGTGCGGAACTTTAAAATAAACTTTTTTTTTTTTGTTTTTACGGGTTTACTTTTAAAACAACAGATTTTGGATTTTTTTATCAAGCGCGCCATGGTGTCTGCCAAACGAATGTTTTATTCAATAATTTTTACTTCTTTCTTTTCTTAATTTAATTTTTTTTTTTCATTTTATATATTTTGCATTTATAATGTTGTTTTTTTATGGGATTATAAACGCTAAAAATTAACAAATAATTAATGTTAATTTATTTAGTTACTTTTATAATCCGGATAAATAAAACGACACAAACCAAACAAATAATTAACATTAGTTTGAACATCTTGAAAGCTTGAAATATTTTTACAGTTTGCAAGAGCGCAAGTGAAATAAATTTTAAATGGGAAGTAGATAATAAATGCGTATATTGATAAAATTCTTAGAGTTTGTATAAACATTAAGTGAAAAGTACACCAGGCTAAGATCTTGCCTGTTCACACAGTGTTTATATTTCACGAACCCTCTTATTTCCCCTTTATTACTTTCTCGTCCTTTATCTAAGTTTAGCTTAAAGCACAAACACTTCAGCAAATAGTCTCTTACTGACTTGCTTATACATAAATATCGGTAGTAGCTAGCGGTGAGTAAGTAACGAGCAAAATGTGATGTAATGTTATATGTATTTTAAAAATTTTGTTAATTTCCCTGTAGCCCTTGTATTTATATTAAACAGCTGAAAGGGTTCCAGCTCAACTATAGGCGTTCAAAAGAACTGCCGAAATCTTGAGATTTTAAAATTAAAAACAACGGCTTGGTATAGCCAATTTGAGTTCTTAGATCCAAATCTGTTTTATTTGTGGCGCTAAGCCCTTTATATACAAAACATGAAAATAATTCTTAACTGTTCTACAATTGTACAATTATCTATTTCTTTCATTCTTACTTTCTATTCAGTATTATGGAATTTGTGTAGGATCATGTTACCAATACTAATAAATAATCACAAATTAGTGTATTTCAATGTGCATTGAAATACACTCATCTATTGTGATACTCAAATGTGTGTCACTCAATTTCTGTGTGGTCATCAATATTGATAGTTTCATGATGGTGTATGCATTGTGCACTTGTGAAGTACACTACAAAAATCTGGAAATACGAAATATTTCTCTGTGGTAGCGCAATAGTCCATAATTTTTTGCACAGTTATCATTCCCAACTATTTTATATCCCTTTTATACCTCATATAACTGAGATCCTGCCCAAATGGACCTATTTTTGTAAAAAAAATATTAAACAAATCTGTATTGAATGCTTTAACATGGGTTTTACTATTATGCAATTAGTATTTTTACGTAGGTTTTTGTTTGGCCAGCAACTGAATCCTCTCTCGTTTACGAGGGCGCAGGTATGTAAGCGAATAAGTTTTCTTTATAAAATTTTGTGAAACAAAGAGACCTCTCTCGCTTACGCGGATGCAGGTATGTAAACGAATAAGTTTTTATAAAGAATTTGGTGAAGCAAAGAGACCTACCAAATGGGACATCGGAAGGGAGAGTCTATATCTCTCTTCCTTACAAGCCTGCTTCCAAGTGAACGTAATTTTTTTGGTGGGATAGGTTCACAGAATGTCGCAGATTGGCATCTGTAGTGAAAATTTATATTTATTAATACATATATACACCCTATCATGAATATAAATACTAATAAAGTGTTTTTAACCGCTAAAGATTCCCTTTTCAAGCCCTGTTATTAGGGTTTCGTACCCAAAGGGTAAAAACGAAACCCTATTGTTTTCGCTATAATGTCTGTCCGTCTGTCAGTGCCTTTTATTTCTGGAACCGTAATAGGTAGACTCTTGAAAGTTTCACAGAAGGTGTATAACTGTGGCCACTATAGCAATAAATACTAAAACTTATCGGGTGTTCCGAAAGTGAGGTGCTATTTGCCTTTATGTCTTTATTTCTTGAGCTATAGGATTTGCAGACAGTAATTAACACTATGTTCGCTTTCTAAACAAGTAAATAAAATTAAACCTTAAAATTAAAGGGTGTTCCGAGAGTGACGTGCTTTGGGTGTATATGGTCTAAGTTTTGAACGACTATTAAAGTTTTTACAGGAGGTTTATTACTATGGAAACTATAACAAATCATAACAATTAAAGGGTGTTCTGACAGTGACGTGATTCTCATGTATAACGCCTTATTTCTTGAACCGTAATAGGTAGATTCTTACAATTTTGTACAGGAGATATGTTGCCACCGCCGATATGACAATTACTAAAAATTAAAGGGTGTTCCGACAATGACATGTTTTTCATGAATAGTGACTTATTTTTTTAATCGTAATAGGTAAACTCTTGATATATTCATAGAAAAAGAATGTCCACGGCCGTTATAACAAATAACAAAATTAAAGGATGTTCCGACATAGCCTTATTTTTTGAACCGTATTAGGTAGACTCTTGAATTATTTACAGTAGATGTTGTACTTCGGCAGCTGTAACAATTGCTAATTACTAAAGGGTGATCCATCAGTAACATGTTTTTCACGTATATTACCTTATTTTTTGAACCGCAATAGGTGGCCTGATATTTTTATAGAAAGTTTATTACCATGGCCGTTATAACACAATTCGTAAAATTTAAAGGGTGTTCCAATAGCGATGCAATTTTCGCGAATATGACTTTGATTTTAAAAATAAAGGGTGCCCCATAAGACATGAAAAAATTAACAACTTGAATTTATAAAGGCCTACTAAACATAGTACTGAACCCTACATGTGTGAGACTAACTCGCACTTGACTGATTTATTAAATTACATCTGGTTATTTAATTAATTAATTAAAATTGTTAAAAAAAAATTTATATATTGTATATAGAAAACAGTAAATTAGATTTATTTAAGTAAATAAATATTCCCATCTACTATAATATTTGTGTAAATTTTAATTAAATTATATTTTAATTTAGTTGTAATTATTTAATATTTCTCTTTTAAAGTTTTACGTTTTTAGAAGTTTAATAATTCAAATTTACAACAAAGTGTTCACTACATCAATGTTTGTATCTCATACAACATACAATCTGCAATGGGTTGTGAATTGTTGAAACCTTGAGAACTTAACAAATGTCTGTCTAAAATAAAACAGATTTTTCACTATTTTGTTATTGACTTATTTAAATTATTTTCCATCTCATATAACCTTTTTAAAGTTTATTATTAAAGTAAAATATTTTCTTTTTAATTTTTTTACAATAAAGTTTACGTATATCTATTAGTTTTTAGTAGAAGCAACTTTAGTTATTAAAATCCAACAAGATTTGACCAATATTTCTTTCAAAAACTTGCATTTATTTCAAAATCTTTTATAATAGAAAGACTATTAAAATGTTAGGTAAAAAACGAACATTAAAATTAATAAAAAAATAAATAAATACGCTGTTAGTTTGCTATTTTTTTTATTATTTAATTAATTAGCATTTAAAGGGTGGTAAAAAAAATATCGGCCAAATGGCCGCCGCGAACAAACACCTTCATCCGATGCTCCAAATTTTCGATGACGCTGAGGCATAATTGAGGTTCTATGCCTTTAATATGCTGAATTATCTCGTCATTTAGCACTTGAATTGTTGCTGGCTTATCGAAGTACACCTTTTATTTCAAATAACCCCAAAGAAAGAAGTCCAAGGGTTCAAATCACATGATCTTGGCAGCCAATTGACATGGCCACTACGTGAGATAACACGGCCATTGAATTAGTCGCGCAAAAGAGCCCTTGATTCTTTAGCTGTGTGGCAAGTGGCACCGCCCTGTTGAAACCATATATCGTTCACATCCATATCTTCCAATTCGGGCCGTGAAAAGTTCATTATCATATCACGATAGCGAACACCATTCACCTGACCGCCCTCATTTTGGAAAAAATACGGCCCGATAATGCCGCCAGCCCCTAAACCGCACCAAAGAGTCACTCTTTGGAAGTACATTGGATTATCATTCGCCCAAATTCGGCAATTCTGCTTATTGACGAATCCAATGAGGTGAAAATGTGCCTCATCACTGAAGATGATTTTCTTCGAAAATTGATCATCCAATTCATAATAAGCCTGAAATTGGTTCAAATTGAATTAGTCTAAAATTGAGAAATGTCTAATTAAATGCAGAAAAAAACTTGACGTTTAGGTGTTGTTCACATTCAACATCGTCCCTTAAAATTTAACCACCCGATATAAAAGTAAATACAGTATAAAAGAAGTAAAATCTTTTTCAAATTTAAATCATGTTTTAAATAAAAAAAATCGCTAAAAACATAAAATTTCAAAACTCTTCTTTTGTAATGTCTGCCAGTGCCTTTCTACTTTTTATCTCAATAGTGAAAGAATATTTTTAATTTCGTACAAAGTTTTGCATAAATAAATTATTTACAAAAATCCAATCAATATTCATTTACTTTAAATGTTTTACTTATCTAACATCAGATGAGTGTTAACGATATTCCTCTATTTTCTTCTTAAAGATAAAATTAACATAAAACATCTAAATATAAATTTATTGGTATTTTTAACGAACTTATGAGACAGATACTTTTAAAAGTTTTAGTGGTAGTTTTTTTTTACTTTTCCAAAACTGCCATCACTGTATTAATTAAAAATTTAAATTTGGAATCACTAGACTGTTCGTCGTCGTTTTTTCGTTTTACTTCTTTAGACAAGTGAAGGTTTTATTGTTTCGCTTTTTAAGTTAAAATATTTAAAAAATATATATTTTTTATTTTCGTGGTGGCGGTGGTCATCAACATACATACGCCCATATGTTGTATATAATTAACCTTTTTAAAAATTAGACGAACAAGATTATCTTTTTATATTTTAAAGTGTCATACAAATATTGAAAAAAATAACCATAAATGTATAAAACCACACCAAATTGTTACTTAAATGTTTTCTATATCTAATTAAAGTGGCACGTGTCTATGATATTAAATTGTGATAACACTTACAAGTATTAAAATTGTATATGAAAATTATCTTATCTTTTTATCGTATCTTTTTATCATTTTAAAAAGCTAAATTGAAGCAGTATTTAAATTTAATTAGTATTAGAATTTATTGTCTTTTCAAAAGCATCAATAATAATGGTTTGTCTTGCTTATTGTGCCCTGCAGGGAAACAATAGAAACAAATCAAAGAAAACGTGTGCACGGGTAAACATATAACAGAATTTTAATACCGCACAATGGGTTCGTAAACACACAAAGTAGAAAGTAGAGCCGAACTGTAAGTGGTTAAAGTATCGAAACCTTGAAAAGCCTTTAAAAAGGACATCTGAAAAACAAAAGTCCAATGTTAGTTCGATATTCTATATATTCGATATTCTAAAGTCTGACATTATAAAACGATTAAGGAGAAAATCTTATGACTATTTTTCGAACTTTATATAAACGTATCATATGAACACCTTACCTTAAGAAGGGTCTAAATAATTTTAACGTACGGGGGTCCGTGAAACCAGGACAGGCAAAATATGGTCAATATACAAAGCAAAAGACAAAGAGGAACTAGAAATAGTGTCAAGGTCGAGTATCAGCTATATAATGCTTGGAACACAACTGGGACGTACGACGAATTTCGTCCAACACGATGAAATCGTCTGTAAAAATTCGCTGTGTAAATTCGTCGTATGAAGCACAATAATAACGAAAAATAACAGTTGTTATAATTGGTAAAGTCACTTACTATTTGTGCAAAGAAAGTAAAAATACAAAAAAATTAATCAGAGATTTCAAACATCACTGGTCAATATAAAAGATTCAAAATTTCAAACGAAACTGTCAATAAACAGAGCCAAACAAGTTGCCTGACGTCACTTTGTTTGGAGAAAGTGATACACTGCACAGTGGGGCAGAATGAAAATATTTTGTTTATAACTCAGCCATTTGTAAAGCGCTGGGCCGATCGACCCAAAAAAGCAAAAAGCAGAGGAGTATCAGAGCTTAAATTTTGACGGTGGGCACCATCTATTTTCCGGTGATGGTGGCGCTAAGTTGTGTACCTCACACCTTCAAATTATTTTAAAGCATAACATTTTTTCAATTTCTGTTTGGTATTAAAACGTGAAAAAGGCTATAAAATGGATTAGTTTTAATGAAATTAAAATAATAATAAATATGAAAAACCACAAATAAAATAAAAAATATATATCTATAAGATTTAAAGGCAAATAAATATGTTCAAGACTTCTGCGGCACCTCAAGATGTGGTTCTATCACAATAAAAATTTTTAGCATAACTTCTTACATAAAAGACAAATTATATCACTATTTGAACGGGTAATCCAAAAAATAAATTTTGGCCATAATAACGTTCCAGCCTAATGCTCATGTCAAATTTTGGATTAATCGACTTAGCCCTTTCCAAGTGGCTGAGTGATTTCCAAAAAATTTTGATTCTACCCCACTGTGCACTATTATTATTTAACAATCAAAGAAATTAATATAGAGAGCTCAGTTAAGGTCCAACTATAATATGCATAAGCTGGCTTAAGCTAATGTCAAAAAATGAACGAAAAGTCTGTCAAATGCTTAAGCAACTTATTGAAGACTTTTAGGTATGTAGCTAGAATGTACTTACATGAATCTAAAAACTATTGTGACACAGTTGCACATTTGTTTTATTCGTACTTTTGCAAAAAATATTTTTTTTCTGAATAAATGAAATTTGTTAACAAAATGATGTTAAATAAAGATATTTTATATACCTAATACCAATAATATTTAAATTAATAATTATTTTTAATACAGTGAACTCGCACAAACGTGAACATCCAGTAACATGAACATCCAGAAACATGAACTTATAAATTACAGTATTAGAATCAGATAGGCTAGATTGCAAAAGATGTTGACATAAAAAAATTTCGATTTTGTTTGTTTAAAGCTTAATTTCTTTTAATTTCCCAATATAAATATTTTTTAACTATTATAAAACTAATATTTTTATAAAAAATGTTCATTACCTTACTAATAACATTAACCAAAAATAGTAAAAATTCACTTTATATGAAAAAAAGACAATCTGAAACGTGAACAAACTCGAAAACGTGAACACCCTTGGTAAAAATTAGTTCACGTTTGTGCGAGTTCACTGTAGTTTTAAGAAAATTTCGAAAGAATTGTGTAATTTTGGCCAAAAGTACTAAAAAATACAGCGGTGTGCATCACTCAACTCATAAACAATAAAGTGCTCTTTCTTTTTAATTACGATTATTATACAACGGCTCCTTTTTTCTAATAGAAACTTCTTTTTTTAAACATTTTATATTAAATTTAGATATAATTTGTTTACTTTCGTTATCCATTACAATTTTTTATGAATTTACATACATAAGCAAAAAACAAAGCACAAACAGCTGTTTTCCTACGGAATGTGCGATAGGTTTCGGACTTTGCTTAAGCAAATGACATTTGACGAAACTTAACGAAAAGTGTTGTTAAGTACATTATAGTTTGCCACATATGATTTATATGTAATTGCACAGTTGCTGAAGTATGGCCTAAGCTAGCTTATGCATATTTTAGTTGAGGCCCAACTATAATATGCATAAGCTGGCTTAAGCTAATGTCAAAAAATGAACGAAAAGTCTGTCAAATGCTTAAGCAACTTATTGAAGACTTTTAGGTGGCTACAATGTACTTACATGAATCTAGAAACTATTATGCCACAGTTGCACATTTGTTTTATTCGTACTTTTGCAAAATACTTTTTTTCTCAATAAATGAAATTTGTTAGCAAAAAGGTGTTAAATAAACATATTAAATATACTTAATACCATTTATATGAGCCATTGATTATGATAGTGGTATAAGTCATATATTTTATGTTTCGAGATATTAAGACGTTTGTATTTTAAAGGATTAAAAAATATTTTTGTATTATGGAATAAAATATTTTGACAATTAAATAGTGCCAACAAAATAGTATTTAATATGATTGTGAAATTTATAACCATTGTTAAAAGGTAGTTTGGTTTTAAAAGGTTCAAATGACTTATACCATTTTTAAAATTAACTGCATGACTTTATAAATGACTTAAAACATCAAGAATAAATTTTTTGTTAGAAATTAACATTTTATTCAAAATCATTACATTGTAATTAAGTAATTTATTTTTAGTATTTAGGGAAAATAAAGAGTTTGTGGAAAATTGGTGGGATATAGGGTAGTAAATCCATCATATCTTTTTTTCTTCTATTATTGGTCTAATGGTTGTATATAGTGAAAGCAAATAAATATTTTCGTATATTCTTGGCCTTCCTCTTTTGGTTGAAAGGTCTCACACTTTGAATTCGGAATTGTCATCCAAAGAAGTTTTATAAAACATTTTCTATTGAGATTTTTTTAGAAATCTAATCCATTGTATTTTTAGCTAAGATACAGCCTCTCCATTGGTGTTATTCTTTCTATTAATCGTTGATTCTCTCAGTTATTTCATCGAAATGAAATCTTTCCGAGCCATTTGTTGTACCAAAAATGGGTTTCTCTTTTTACATAATTCTATTAAATAACTTATTCTTCTTCGCCGTATAATGTCTACAATTAATTATAAATAGTGCATTTTACATTAATAGGCTTACCTGATCATAACTGAACCGCTATCTGAAGATATGACAACATTACTAATAATTATTTTGCCAAACTTTAACTATATTTTGTTTACCAACCAAAAAATAAACTCAATTTATCAACTTAATTTTCATGGCATACTGCGAATTACTTCAGATTATGTTACATTATTAGGATTTGATATGAAATAGCTGATAAACTAGATTTTAAAAATTTTTGACTTATACCACTTTCAAAGTCAAGGGCTCATATAGAAATTAATAATTATTTTTAATAGTTTTAAGAAAATTTCGAATGAATAATTTAACATTTTTTGCTGTTTGTGTAATTTTGGCCAAAATTACTAAAAAATACAGCGGTGTGCATCAATCAACTCATAAACAATAAAATGCTCTTTCTTTTTAATTACGATTATTATACAACGCCTCCCTTTTTTTTTATAGAAATTTATTTTTTTTAACATTTTATATTAAATTTAGATACAATTTGTTCACTTTCGTTCTCCATTGCAATTTTTTACGAATATACATTCATATGTAAAACACAACGCACAAACAGCTGTTTCCGTACGGAATGTGCGATCGGTTTCGGACTTTGCTTAAGCAAATGACATTTGACGAAACTTAACGAAAAGTGTTGTTAAGTACATTATAGTTTGCCACATATGATTTATATGTAATTGCACAGGTGCTTAAGTTGGCTTAAGCTAGCTTATGCATATTATAGTTGGGCCTTTGGGCCTTTAGTTTTTATTGTGGTATTTGTTATCGTCAATTGCAAAAAGTTAAACCTGTGAAGTGTTAATTGAAAAAATTTTTTGTTTAAATGTTTTTTAAACATAAATTTATACACTAACTTATAAATATATTTAAACATTCAAAAGTTTATTTATATAGTTACCTATAAAATCATTTGTTTATAAATTCAATCAGTTATATGTATATATGTATGTATTCATAAAAATTCATAACTCTTAAAAACATATAAATAATGAGAGAAGCTAACAAACACAACACAGCTTTTCTTAGGCAAATGGTACCAATTTATTATTATTTAAATCATTGTCTGCTTCTGGTTGGTTTCGAGAGCAGTTCGATAATTCTTTTCGAAACCTTCGGTTAGACGAAATTTTAAAAATAAATTTTTTTAATAGCATGTGTAAACATGCTTGCAACTTGGATAAAAAATAATTATATTTTTAACGTATTTTTAACCGACTTCAAAAAAAGAAGGATGTTATCAATTCGTCTGAATGTTGCTTTTTTATGTTTGTGCCCGCAGAACTCAGCCATTTCTGAACCGATTTTAAAAATTGTTTCTTTATTTGTAAGCTTATGCTTACAGATTGGTCCCGTTTTAAAAACAGTTCATTATCTTAAAAATTAAAGGGTGTCCCCATACAACATACATGTTTTTTCGTGTATTAAGAACCCTAAAGGGCACCAATTTTAAATTTAAAAAAATTTCGGATCAGTATAGCTCCCACCAACAAAAAGTAATAAAAAAATTAACTTAAAATTTAAAGGGTGTCCCCATAGGTGACCTTTTTGAGCCTATTTTTTGAACCGTTAAAGACAAAACATTGAATGTTTGACAAAATGTCGATTACTATGACCGTTATAATAAAAAGTATAAATATTCAAAATTAAAAATTAAAGGGTGCTTCAACAGTTCATTAAATTTGATGTGTATGCCCATACTTTTGTACAGTTGTACACCGACCGTTAAATTTACAAAGAACATGTATTACTAAGTCCGCTATAACAAAAAGTATAAAATTTGAATTTGGAAATAAAAGGGTGTCCAAATAGTTAATGTAATTTTATGTATGTGGCCAATCTTTTGAACCGTTATAGGCAGACAGCTGAAATTTACAAGGAACCTGTATTGCTAAGTCCGCTATAACAAGTATATAATTTAAATTTAGAAATTAAAGGGTGTCCCCATAATTGATGTTTTCACCTTTATGGCTCTATCTTTTGAACCGTTATAGACTTGAAAATTAGGTAGAATTTCCACTACTTTGTCTGGTATACTAAGTCTTTAATTTAAAATTGTAAATTAAAGGGTGTCCCAATAGGTGATGTTATTTGATTTATGTTGCCCTATCTTTGAAACCGTTATAGACAGACATTTGATATTTACGCAGAACGTATATTACTATGTCCGCTATAGTAAAAAGTATAAAGTTGGTGTACCTAAGGTTAATGATATTTGATCTTTTGAACACTTATAGATAAACATTTGAAATTTTAACAAAGCGAATATCACTATGTCTACAATAAAAAGTACAAAAAACTTAAAGGGTGTCCTCACAGCTGACGTAATTTGAATTATATGGACTAGTCTTTTAAACCGTTACAGATAGAGACTTGATATTTACATTGAGAGTGTATTGTTATGTCCGCTATAAGAATTATGAAATTGGAAATGAAAGGATGTCCCTATAGTTAATGAAATTTAATGTATGCCTTATCTTTTGAGCCGTTTTAGATAGACAACTGAAATTTACACGTAATGTGTATTACAATGGTCGCTATTACAGCTATAAAAATTTAAAATTAAATGGTTGCCCCATAAAAGACGGATGTTGGTGAAAATAGCTTAACTTTTGAACACTAATAAGGAGATGTTTGAATTTAACATAGTCTTTACTCCTTTTCCTGCTAATATTGGCGCATTTTGTTTATAATTTTTTTGGTTTATATATAGTTTTTACAGATTACTTATTATATTTTCAGCTTAGAACTGGTACCCAACTATCTGTTTTGAAGTCGTTTTTTTGCAAGAATTATTTGTGTTAAAAAAATAAAAAAAAAATCTTTACTGCAAGATTTTCGTATATTTCTCTGCCATTTTCATACATAATATTTATACAAAACTTGTAGGCAATTACTTGCATGTGTAAATGCAGCGTTAAGGAATTGGACATTTAATATACTATGAATTATTACTTTAGACAATAAAACATTGTCTAAAGTAATAATTTATCTTTGTTCTTATCACTTAATAATAGATGTAGTTAGATTAATGCTAGATAATAGAATCTATTTAAATATTTTAAAACTAAAACACAACAGCACAATATTTATTTTTATGTCCAAGTTTTGATACTAATTAAAATGTAGAAAAACTTTTTTAAATGTCGTATACGGTGCCTTTAATTGATCACTTGATTTTATTTTAATTTCAAATTTTTATTTTGTTTGAATTATTGTTCAAAAAAAAAAACTGTATTTATGTGTCGTTTAAATTCTCTAAAATTTTCGAAAAATAAATTAAGAAAAAAAAACAAATCGTTGAAAAAATTTTAAACTTGTTAAAAGCCAAGTTTTTATTTTAGAAAAAAGTTCAAAACAATGAAAAATAATAATTTATTTTTTAAATAAATAAAAATAAGATCAATGTCAGCTTATATGAAATAAAGAAATGAATACAACAGAAATACAAATGAAATTAGCTTATTTTATTTTTAAGGTAAGTGAGCTAAATTTTAAATCAGACTGCACCTAAAATTCGCACCAGTGTTGTTTTTTTTTTGTTTTATATTTTTTTAATTTTATTCCTTTTAAGTTGTAGATTTTTTTGAAACATTTTTTATTTGTGTTCTTGTATATGATACTTGAGTTTTTACGATTTGTAGCTTTACAAATTTAAGGGAATTGGCATTAAAAACTTGAAAGTTACCTTAAAAATTAGAGCTATCGCAATTATATGTAATTTACTTTTTATGAATTTAAATAATCTAATATTTTTTTTACAAGCTAATATTGAATTGCTATAAAGTTTTACTAGAAATGGTAAGATTGAGAAAATATAACAGCCTTATTTTTCGAGGGCAGTGTGATAATTCCGTGGGTTTTTTTTCAATTTAACACTGTTAAATTGTTATCTTCTGGTGTACTATAGTCGAAAAAAACCTTCGGTAAAAACGTGGTTAACTAAGTTACGTAATGAACGTATCAGCATAAATAACAAAGAGGTCAGAAATAGTCGCTAAATAATGGAATTAATAAATCATGGAGGATATTGGACGATCGGAGAATGAGAGTGCGTTAGATGGGGCTGGGGCTATAAGCAACTCAACTGAATGGGTTTATCACATCTTAAATAAATATTTCGACATGAAAAAGCTATCTAAGCGATGGGTTTATTTATTGATGAATATTGGATTACACTGACCCATCAAAAAATTACGTTTGCTTGGAAGCCGGTTTGTAAGGGACAGAGAAATACACTCTCCCTTTCAATCTGCTTCAGAAAGGCATGATTTTTGTTTGCGATGTCCCACTTGGTAGGTCTCGTTGCTTCACCAAAGTCTTTATAAAAACTTATTCGTTTACATACATACCGGCATCCGCGTAATCGAGAGAGGTGTCTTTGTTCCATAAAATTTTATAAAGAAAACTTATTCGCTTACATATCTGCATACTCGTAAGCGATAGAGGTTGCAGTTTGTTATTATAGTCTTAGCATTCTCGAATGCGCTTATTAGATGCGCTTATGAGAAGTCTGGGGCGAACATGCAATGCCCGCAGCGATTGCATCAGATGTTATTTAGTGTGGCAGTAGCACTTTAGAAGTGATTAGCCATTTGGATCTGAATTTGTAAGGATAGAAGGGAACAACAAAAATCTCTTTAGTCAGGTGTATAGAAATTTCATTTTTCTGCTTTAATTGTCATTGTTACTATTTACTATATGATCATAATCAGATCAAATCTTAATGAGTCTTTTCAGAGGCACCTAATTTTAAAAATACTAAAAATATAATTATGGATATAATATTAAAAATAATGTAAAATTACAATAATTAAACTATTTATTTAATTGTATATTTCTTTAAAACATCAGTTATTACCATATTATTTGAGTTTAATGACCGATACTTGGTTCTATATTTTGCACAGCACCACGTGCCAATATGGAAAGTTTTTTATTAACAAATTAAGGCTATGGTTACCTCTAGCAGAGGTAATTTGACCCCGCTATAATTTTGCATTCGGATATTTCAGAAGTCGCAAGTCTATGCCAATCGATTGATGCTCTAAAAGTTAACATATCTAGTTAAATCGAACTTTTTGAACCCGTGTCGCTGTACTATATTCCTTACATGAATATACAGCGGCCCTTATTGCAAATTTATTTTGGTGATTACGTTAGTGTTTAGTAAATTGTTGTTTAATCCACAAAATACAATTTCCCTTTAATAGTACTTGTATTTTATATTCCTTTTAAACTTCAGTGACTAAAACAATTTCTCTTTTACTGAAAAAAAAACTGTAAAATTAATTATAAAACGATCAATATATAAATTTTGAATACATTTTTATAACAAATTTTTCTTTAAATTTATTTTAAATTTAAGTTTAATCAAAACCATCATCATCATTTCAACAAAAAATAACAAACTAATTTTTGTCTTTTGCAGGCTCCGAATGTGCAGATAACAGAGCAGCATCTGCGGCAGTGGCCACTACAAATGAACAGAAAAACTTGATAAAATGGGTCATCATGCTCACAATAATGGTCAGATGCATTTCTCAATAAAAATAATAAATAAAGTAGCAATTAAGCACTCGCTTTATTTTGTTGTTTTAATTGAAGCAGAATTAATAAATAAATTTTAAATAATTTATAAATTGAAAAATAGAACAAATGACATGAAAAAAATTAACTAAAACCAAATCATACATAAATAATTTAGGCAAAAAAAATAATAATTTTAAACAAATGTTAAAAAACAGCACAAACATTAGTTGGACAAACAGTATGAAAAATACATAGTGACAAAACCGAATTAAAAAAACACAGTATTGTAAATTGGCAAATCGAAAACCATTGATGTTTACAATGAAGGAGGTAAAAAACAGATTCAAGAGTTAATTAAAAGTAAAACATTTTTTTTTACTTCTGAAATGAAAAAAAAATCAGTCCTCCTCCCCGTTTTTAAGCTAGTTTTGAGGACAAGTCATATATTCACTGGCTTGTAAGCTAACAAAATCAATATAAATTTGTTTAAACCCACAGATAATAGACGCTGTTAAAATTTATAGAGATTAAATTTTTGAAATTTTGTGACAACTAATTTGAGATAAAATTGCTAAAAAAAACATATATTTTTGCAACTGTGACAAAAAAGCAAAAAAATGGACACAAAAAAATCGTGACAATTTGTTTGATAATAATGATTTTATTATTAAATGGACTTAACAATATTAATAACTTTTATGTTTTTTTATACTCAGAAATTCCCAAATAAAAGAGTTTAAAGAGAAAAAAATTATAAGGAAAAAATACAATAAAATTTTAACTCAAAGAAAAAAAAACCCCTAAATTAAAAACTTTTGTACACGCTTTGTGAAAGTTAAAAAAAAAACAAAACGAAAGTCATTTGAATACAATAAATTATTAAACTAATAATGAAAAAAACTAAAATAAAGTAAATCGTAATAAAAAATTATAAATTATGAAAAACCGCTGTTGAGTATAATATAATAATTTTCTTATACCAAGTATGTTTCTAAATACTAAAATTAAAACAATATATATATAGATATTAAAAAAGTATTTATATTATTAAAAAAAATAATAATTAGTTAATATAATTAAATAAGCAACGAGTTGATTTTCACACACAAAACTCTAGAAAAAAAATTCATCAAAATTTTAAATTTCTTTTATTTTAAATTTTTTAGTTTAAATTAAACGGCTTTAGATAATGGTATTGATAAATAATTAGCTTAAAGATACATTTTTTGTTTATTTCCTAATAAATATTTATATAAATATTATAAAATAAAATACATAAAATAAGTTATACTAATCTACACTACAATACACTATACTACGCTATAGATAATGCATTTCTTTAAATCAAGTACATAATAATTAAACATTTATTAAACAATTATTTCTTAATAAACTTTCGTTCATTATTTTCTTTAAATATCTTTTTAAAAATTGTGTTTTTATTTTAATTCTTTAAGGTTTCATTTTTAATTTTTTATGTTTCGGTTTAAATTGCTTTCGAAATAAATATGACCGAATAACCTAGTTAACTGCCAAATGATTTTTGACAGTTGCATTATACTTTTGCAAAAACTAAATGTGGTAGTCAGGAAATTTTTAAAGTTTGGGTGGCAACAATTTTTTTCTTATTTCTACGCTGGTTTTGTGTGATTTCTTCTTCTTAATAAACTCAGTATTTTCCCTATCCTTGTCCGTGGCCATTTTTGTTGGTTATGTAATACTGCTCTGGATTCTCTGATCTTAAAAAGGCATGGCCAATCCATATCAATTGCTCCTCTCTTATAACTTAACACTTTTATCTAAAACACCATTTAAAAAATTTTTAGGGCTTTCATTTTGGGTTTTTACTATAGTTTAGCTCTGAGCATCTTTAAATATCTGATATTTTGCAATGATATTGTCTATTTGCAAAGGAACAAAAATGATAGAAGATAAGATTACGCCATGTGAATGTGTTAATGTTAGATGACATTCTTCGGCCAATGTAAGGTTGCTATGTCTGTAATAAAAAAACTGCTTTAAGTAAGTATGTAAAAATAAATCTAAGTAATAGGCAAAAATTGGCAACTCTGCGTCATTAGGCCGACATGCGCAGAAAATTTAAATTTTATTCTCGGGACGGCCCAACCTTGTCTTCTCTCATCCTTGTAAAAGAAGACATCTAGTTCAATGATAATCTTTAAAATTGTTAAAAACAGTCTTGAAGATTTCTCACTTACCTAAGCCAATGTTGTTCTACACGAAGCAGAGATATACTACTCCATTTTTTTTTTGTGTTAAAGTTGCCCAATTTTGTTTGATGGCTTTTAAAATTTTCTTTGCTACTTTTTAAAAAAATACAATTGAAAGTTATATTCTAATTTAATTAACGAGCATAGTAAAGAATAGCTTTAGTCGTTGTAGTAAGAAATCCAGAGTCATTTCTGGGAATTGAACCCACAACCCTTATAGAGTAATACACTACCTATTAGCCTTTCGGGGCACACCTTTTTTAATTTAATTTATCTATAGGGTGTTTTTTATAGTAATAAAGAATTCAATGCTAAAATAATTAATAAATTTTAATTATTTAATTTTAATATTAAAATAAAACACAAAACAGTTGAGACACCACGGATTATCCTTTATTGGAAAGAAAATTTCTTTCCATCTTAAGTTTAAGAAGAATATCACGGCTGGCTTGAATCCAATCAAGATGTATAATTTTCGATCACTTTTTGCAGTAATCGAGGCCGCGTGGTAAATATAACGTAATAAATGTTGGATTCCAAGGTATTAAACGTCTGTGTTTTATTGGCGTAGACCAGAGACCTCTTGCAGTTCCACAAAAAAAATAGTCAAACGGTGTTAAATAACATGATTTTGTAGGCAAATCACAATTAACTTTAACGTTAATTGTTTAGATGCCAGTCAATTCATGATAAAATGACAAACCAAACTAACAACACTGCACAACACATAACAAGATCAGCTCTCAAAACTTCTATACATCTAAGAAAAAACGAGTTTTATGACCTGCCAAATTTCTTTTTTTCCTATATGACCTTCAAAATTGGAGTAAAAATTCCAGTAAAAATTTTCATGAAATTTTTATCAAAAATTTTTTTGATAAACTTTCGTTAAACATTTTCTAAAAAATTTTCGATAAAAATTTTCTAAAAAAATTTCCGGTAAAAATTAGGCAGAAAAATTTTGCGTTAAAAATTTTCTAGAAAAAATTTCTGATGCAACTTTTACAGACGACAAAAGAAGAAATTATCATTGATATTTATTTTGCCATTGCAATTTGTCGGAGAGATTGTGGCCAAGAGATGAACAATTTTCTTTTTCATAACAAGTCTGGCGGGCAGTTAGATTGTATTAGCGTACTTGGCTAAAACCTCCTTGAGCACAATTTAACTTGCCAGCAACAAGCTGATCTCTACCATGCATTTAGTTTGGTTTTCAATCAATTACATTTTGTAATTAATTACTCATGCACTTACATAAGCAATTTCATGAAGTAATTGTAATTGAATTTTTTTAAATTACAATTACCCTTAATCATAATTAAATTTCTCTTTCAATTATACATTGCAAGTAATTTGACTAAGAAAAATTACAATTACTTATAGCTTTTAGTTAAACAATTTTCCAATTATAATTATATGTAATGAGAAATATAAAATATTTAATTACAAACAATTACAATTGTAATTAAGATTTTTCAGTACCAATTGCGTCTATTTGTAGTTGACTTTAAAACATGATTTTAAGTATTTGAAATTGAAATTGAAAAACAATTCTGCTGAATGTTAAACTGCCAAAATTTAAATTGTGTCAAATAGTTGCTCGGAATCTGGCTTGTGAAAGGGAGGATATATCTATTATGTTGGCAGGAGTAGTTTGTGCTACCTTCAATCCTGTTGCATTTTTTATTGTTCTTACATTTTTATTTCAAGCAAATTAATAAATACAATAAAAGGTTTTCTGTTTTAAAATTATTTTTCGAAGACTTTAACAAACATTAAATAATAAATATGAATAAAACTAAAACAATGAAAAACTGCAAAAAAAGTGTTTAATAGAACATAAATGACAATTATTGAATTTTGAAAATGAATTTTTTAATTTTTTATATAAATAAACATATCAATATATTAAAAAATAATTATACACATTTAAATAAGTAAAAAAAAAAAATAAAATAAATTGGCTTTAAGACAACTTTATTAAGAAAAAAACAACATATACAATAATTCCAAAGTATGTCTGTAATTGTATAAAAAATTATATTTGAATTTAAATAGTTTAAAGATGAAAATTCAACAATAATAATAGAAACAAATTGAGTACTTTAGCACTTTTGAATAGTAAAAATGTATTTATAAATAATTTAATTGCTACTTAAATAGTACTTAAACAAATAAAACAATAACAATTAAATTAAGTTAAATACAAAAACCATTTAGATATTAAGCCATAGACAAATAGAAAAATAAAATATTTATGAAAATATTTTGAAATAAAACTTATTAAAGAAATTTGCAGTGAGTGTAAAAGTTAGGGCAGTTATGATTCCAGATACTTTCGCTATGTTTCAGTTTGTGAGTGTGCCAAAGAACTCATAAGTCATTAATGAATGGCACTTATATTTCTATTTTTCACATTGGTTTGTTCCATGTACAGTGTGCGTCAAAGTGATAAGGTAACTTAACTTTTTCTGCACTTACTCAATTGTAAAAAGAGTAGTGTCTATAAATGCTACCTTTAATACTTGTTATTAAAATGCTGTTCTTTTACATATAAAACATTTTCTCTTATTTGTCAATCATAAGTTTTTATGCCTTTAATCTTTTGGAACTTTTTTTTTAAATCCGGGATAATAGTCAAGCAGGTACAACGTTTTAATTAATTTCATTGCCATTTTTATAACATTTTATATGCTGACGATCATCCGAGTCGACTCCAAATGTTTGCTACAATATCAAAATTTAAAAATATTTTTAAGTGGACAAATTATTACTTATGTTTCGAAAGACAAATCAGCAACATGATGAATGGATTGAAATCAACTATGGTCTTCCTCCGTTAGATAAGGCGGTCAAGTTACTAACATTTTATTTAACTAACAATCTTTAAAAAAAACTGTAATATTTTTCTACCAAAAATTAGAAAAACTCAGAACTGGCAGATAATTATGAATTCAATTTTTGTGTCTCTTCGCAACCTCAATTTCTGATTATGTTAATTCCTTCATATTTAGACTTGAATTAAATATAAAGTACAAACACCACTTCCTTTTTTTTTTTTTTTGTTCATAAATTATTTATTGAATCTTCAATTTGGATTGAAATCAGTGATTCAAATCTTAATACTAAAAAGTAAAGTTATTATATTAAGTCCAACCACTGGTAGACAAAATATGAAATTTTGAATTTTTTCTACATTTAAAGCTGAGGCGGTACCTCATATTTGGATTTCGTAACACCATATTGGTTTTAAAATTGAATTGTACAACAAAAGATTGCAGTCTGTTGGGGTTGGTGGGTAAATTTAAATAAAATATTTCAATTGAGTTGCAAAAATAAAAATACGGGTAATTAGGTTTCAAAAATTAAAATTTATTATGTTTTGACTAAAAAAAACGTACCTTCGGGTTTTTGGGGGTTGATCGCAATAATCTTTTCGTTTTTATTAGTTTCACAATTCAGTGTAATTTGCATATCATGTTGTATTTTTTTAGTATCAAAAATAGGGTGACCAGAGTAGGCACAGTCTAAGCCAAGAATAGAGTTCTTGCCGATTAGCCAGTTTAGTTGGACGGCTTTCAATTTCATCTGTGTCAGCTTTGCGTAAATATGGTTCTTCCAGGGTAAACGTCTATCAAGGTGTATTCCAAGATACCTAACGTTTGAATGTTGCGGTATTACTTGTTTGTTGACAGCAATAGGTGGACATGTGTCCCTACACAAAGAAAAAGAAATGTGGATACATGGGGTTTTGCAGGTTTCTGGATGCTTCTTGAGGATTTACGTGACTACCTAGGAAGGCCGTATCATCAGCAAAACTTGAAGTATGTACGCTGTTATCTGCTGGCAAATCTGACGTATTAGAACGAATTTGCGTGTAGTTAGATACCTTTTCAGCAGTTTCGTAATATTTCCAGGTAATTTATTTCTCAGTTTATATAACAGACCTTATGCCACACCTTATCAAAAGCTTGGGAAACATCGATCAGGGCAAAACAGGTTTTTTTCTCCTTAAAAATTTGTTTAATTACGTTTAGAAGTCTATGAGAGTTTGTTCGATTGTGCTATGCTTTTTTCTAGGACCACTTCTTTTCAAACATCAGCAAGATATATGCATGTAGATTTCTAGTTCTGGTGTTCGGTAACTTTAAATTTGTATAACAGTTTGTTTTTTTGTCTCTTAATGCCAAGAAATTCCAACTTTTCTGTGATTTGGGTTTTAATACTCCCATGTTATATATCATGTTCTTTTTAAAAATATACATGTACATATATATATACAGTATATATATATATATATATATATATATATATATATATATATATATATATATATATATATATATATATACAGTATCCTACCAAAAGGTCCATAATAATACAATTTTTTCTCACATAACTTATGTAAAATTGGTAAGGATAAATCTGTAAGGAAAATATGTTATTGGCTTCCTTTTGTCTAGATGAAACAAAAAAAAAAAATTATTATAAACATGTTGTGATTCTTTGTGACCTTAATTTGGTAATCGTTTTTGCACGAGTATTACAGTCATATTCATAAAAAATTATTTTATTTTATAGAAGTTTATAAAACGAATTTCCATACAAAAATAATTTTATAAATTAAAAATATTTTTATAATTTATAAATATTTTTTATCAAGATGACATTAATAATTACCATTTACCGATTGTTTATACAATACAATCTCAAATCTCCTTAAAAGGAAGATAGATTGATTATCTAATTAATTGATTTTTATGATAAGAACAAAAAACATTTGTGCAAGAAGTATTTCAATACCCTTGGCATATTTGCAGTTATAGAACAAAAGTTGAGTTACCTCAGCATTTTGATGCGCACCTTAGTTATGTTTATGTAGAAAATAAAGTTATAAGTAGAAAATAAAATGGCATCAACCATTTATATACAAAGTGGATAAATATAATAATTTCTTTATAAATCTTAGAACTGAAAAGATTTAAATAATTATATTATAATGAGCGATGTTCGCTTTTAAATTAAATTTAGCGAGAAAATATTTCAAAAGTAACCCATGTATAATTGTTTGTCAAAATATATTATCAATAGTATTGTCAATATTATTATCTTAAAAAAGTATTTAAACTTATAATAGAATTAAATGAAACAGCTTTTCTTATTAATAAATAAATAAAACAATGAAAAAATAAATATGATTAATTTAAGATAATATTTAAGGATATCTTTCACTTAAATAGAACAAATTTTTTTTAACAAGAGTTTTACTTCAATTTTTTTTTTATTACTGAGAAAAATACAACAAATTTCTAACATTAATTAAAAAGAAAAATTAGAAAACCTAAACTCAATTTTGAAATAGTAAGGACTCATTTAAATTAAAAGAAAATATATACAAATTATTCTCTAAACAAAATAAATGAAATTATTAAAATATAACAATAAAAAATTATTTATATTTTTTATACATGAAAAAAAAAAATGAAATAAATTTAAAATCTTAATAACAAAGTAACGAGAAAAAAAAAACAATAAAAATAACTTTTAAATAAGTCTTATTAGAGAAATGCAAGTGAACTAGTAATAACTTATTAAAACTTTTTTTAAAGCCAAAATATATTGTAAAAAATTTTTATTTTTTATTTTATACCCCCATTCTGCATAAAAATTCTTTTTTAAGGCCTTCCTGATATTGCATTCAATAGAAAAAAAAGGAATTTTTATACCTGTTCATTCTAATATTTTTCTATTTAATTTTATTTCTTACCTTTTTAACAGAAATATTTTTTGTCATAATTTTGTCATGGTTTACGGCTCAAGCCAACAAAAATTCAAAATGACAATATAATATTTCGCCTTAATGTAAAGTGAAAAATTCTTGCAACAAAACAAAAAAAAAAAAAAAAAAACAAATACTTTAAAAGAAAAGCTTTTTCCTAAATCTCTCTAAAAAATTTTATGAAATTTTTTTGAAAACTACTTAATTGGATTTAGAGTGATATTGGGAAGTTGTAAAATAGTTTTACCCATTTAAAGGAACCTTTAACTTAGTTTTCAAAACAGGGACTGATTTTATAAGAAGAAGAAGTGCTGTCAATAATACCAAATATAATGAATGATCTTAAAGCCCAGCCTAAATTGGGCGATAGGATGGATAATGATAATTCTCAGAAAAATTTAAATTAAATCTATGTCACACATTTTTAAAAATTTTGCTATTCGAAAAAAAGTAATTTTGAAAAATTAATGACAACAATTGTTTTCTTTCCTCACTTTATTGTTTTTGTTAGTAATCCTTCTTTTAATGACAGTCGAAAATTCATGCTACAATTCATGCCAAAATTCATGTCAAAATCATGCACACAAACTATCCGTGTTTTTTTTCGGGAGCAAGCACTACCAGCCCTATCACCTGATTTTGGCTTAAACAACATAATTTATTTTAAAAGTTTACATCTAATTTCAATATTAAACGTGGCAAAAATTCCATAATTAAAATTTTTAAATAGATGTCAAACTGGTAAAAATATAACTGAAAATAAATCTGTGGTAAAAAACAATGACTCCTTGACAGGCGATCAGGCCTTATTCCGTTTAATTAACCTAGAGAGTTTTTATTTTCTGTTTTAAGATGTAAAACTGTTAAAATAACAGTATGTATGTATGTATAAATTTCAACAATTGGAAGAAAAAAAATTAAAAGAAAAGAAGATACAATGTAAGATATGTAAGATTTTACGAGAGAAAAAAAATTAAAAAAAAAGTGGATGAAAGAACCTGGTGGAGACCAAAAATAGAACTCAAATTTACTTAACATAAAGAAGTAAATACACAATCTCACTTTTTGACCTGGTGACCAATAATAAATAAGATTGATACTGGTGGAGACCAATAAAACTCTAGAAGTAGACACTGGCGAGCCAACTTCCTGTGCAAAGCTATAGGTCGGCTGGATTTTTCGGAAATAACTCCTACATGTTTACAGACCCGTGCAATACAATATTAGTTACGAATTATATTATGCAACTTTTGTCGCTGCAATCTTTCTCGTTTCTCCTTTAATATTGCATTTTTGTTTATATCATGCAATTTTTATTGCAGCAATTTGTATGGATATTCACATATGTTTACATTTTAAACTTCAAAACTAAAACTACGAATGAGAGGACAAGACGAATTTCAAGAGTACATTATAAGGCCATATAAAGGGTTAAAATATTTTCACTTTTTTAACCTCCTAATCCAATTTTTTAAGAATAATGTAAATTTTTGTTAACTAAAAAATTTTATTGTTTTTCTAAAACAATGGAAATTTGATTGATTCTTTTTGTTTAAGTTTTTATTTTTTTTTTCTTAAAAAACATATAAAAATAGTAAATTGTAAATAGTTAAGAAAACGTTAGTATTAAAATGGAAAATAAATAATAATATAAATTTTATTTAATTTTTTCAAGCGTTTGTTAGCTAAAGAAACAAAACATTGAATAATAAATTTTTTTTTAATAATTTGTATCAGCTATGACATCTGATAATAAAAAACCACAACATAAAAACAAAAATTATAAAAAATTAAATGTAAAATTAAAAAAGGAAAACAAAACACACACACACAGAAAATAGAAAATTTAAATATTTTCAACAAAAACTTCAAAGAAAAACAAAACAAAACACTCATTTAAAGAAAACAATAAAGCACTGCATAATTTAAGAAACAAAAACGAAAGTCTAATTTTTACAACAAAATAAAAACAAATTCAATTTCACAATAAAATTATAAACAAATAAAAAAATAAACAAATTGCATTTCAAAAAAAAAAAAAAAAATACAAATTAATTAAAAATTAAAATTATATTTAAAATTATAATGGTTTTGGTGTATAAATATCAAATACATATCAATTTATGGCCTACTATTTTGTTTAAAAATTAATAAATAAAATAAAATAAAAACAAAAACAAAAATATAAATATAAAAACGAACTTAAATTAAATTGTTTTATTAAATGTAATGTTTACTGCACAAAGTTGTCTAACAATGCACACACACACACTCACACCTATACAGATGTCTATAACAAATTAGATGGAAAATAAATAATTTAAGAAAAATTTAATAGTATGTTTTAAAGTTAAACTGCGATTAAATCTTAACTTGTGTTTAACTTAAATTGTTGTTAAAAATATTTGATTGAGTTGATTTACTTCAAAAGGAGAAAAATAATATTTTTCTAAAAGAAAAACAAAAATTTATAAAAAAAGTAAAAGCTGCATAAATTATTTATGCTTATAAAGCTTCACTTTATAATTAAATATTGATGTTAGTATTTTAATAAAAAACCATATATGGGACCCTAAGGGATTTGGTTCATAGTTTCAGAGGTTTGGGTGTAAGGTCATTACTAACCAAAATGAAATCATATTTATATGCCAAATAAGTTAACTGAATAATTAGAATTCTATCAGGACTTTACCGAAAATATTGTATTAATTTGAGCTTAAAATTATCTAATAAAATGTAACGATTTTCTTTAACTTCAAGTGGGTTGGTTTGTCCTTTATGCACCTCAAGTATGTACAAAATAAAAGACGATTGATTTAAAAGAGTAAGGTACCTTCTCAAAAGATAAACGAATAAAACCACTTGACCCAAGATATTCGAATAAGATTTAGCCAACTGGTAACCTTTAATAATTTATTTTCAACTAGCATAGTGTTATTAAATTATTTAAAAAAATACATGTGTTATTTATTAAATCAATCAAAATAAAAAACAAAACAACAATTTAAAAACATACTATTAAATACTGTGCAAAAACTCAATAAATATTATCTAAATTATTAAAATGATTTGTTTACATTTTTTATTTCAAAATATTTATTTTTATTATAAACATGAAAATTAGGGATCTGTTAAGTATTATGAATAAATATTTGTATTAATTGTTATTATGAAAAAAACAAGAAACTAAATTTTTAAGATTTTTTTGTTTTAATAAAATATAAAAAGGAAACTAGGTACATCAAATAATTTTTTTTTATGCAAGTACAAGTGAAAAAAAAAATTTAAAGAACAAGGGTCTAATCGCCGAGTAAAATCTCTCGTAATTTTTCATTTTGATATCATGGCACTCGATATCGAATAAAAAGTAACGTAATTTCATTCGAAAGGAAATGTTTTTAAACTATGTTTTCTTGTTCATTTGTTGACTTATTATTATAATATGATGTAAATAACGATTCGATACATGTCGAATTGCATAATTAGCTTACTCCACTCGTATCGAATTTGTTATTCGATACAATAGTTTACTCGATAGAAAAATATTATTAAAAATTATATGAAATTAAACCAAGTACTGACAATTAAGGATACATTCTAGTAAACAATAAAAATACAACTAAAATTCGAATTTGTCTTAAGCTCTAATACATTTCTTTGTACTTCCTTGCAGAACAAATTATTAAAACTATTTATATCTATTCACAAGCAGCTTTTAAACAACGATTGCTAAACTGGTTTTCTTTTAATTTTTTAATAAGTTGCAAATGAAAATAATTAGGTTTCGAGACTTTTAAATTTATATACACATAAGCTATGCCCGTCACTTTGTCAGCGTCCCTACAATATTTTGTTCTATTTTTCTTTGAAAGCAAGCCACCAATCCACTTTTTTAGTGCTTCAGTTATGGTTTATGTATTTACTTATAATATATATATAGAGGGTTTCGCTCTACTAAAATAGGCGCTGTAAACTATGCAGTACCTTTAAAATAACCACTTTCAAAAATACAAAGTGTATGCACAATTTCACTGCTTTTTCTTCACTTTCTCTTTGAAAAAAGATATTTTTGCGTAAAGAACTATCCTATATTAGAATCAGGATACCTCCTCAAAAAATGTTGTTAAAATTCATCCAGTAGTAGTAGAAACCCAGACAGGAAATGAGTTACTGTATTATTATATGTATGTATGTATGTATGTATGTATGTATGTATGTATGTATGTATGTATGTATGTATGTATGTATGTATGTATGTATGTATGTATGTATGTATATACATATGTATGTATGTTGTATGTATGTATGTATGTATGTATGTATGTATGTATGTATGTATGTATGTATGTATGTATGTATGTATGTATGTATGTATGTATGTATGTATGTATGTATGTATGTATGTATTTATGTATGTACCGTTAAACAGATGGTACTATAATTAATGTGCCTAAATTGTCCGAATTTTCGTATTAGGATTTACATAGCTAACAACACTTATTTAATTGAGAAGTAAAAGAACACAACATACATACTCTGGCTTTCAAATACACACCAGACATGGGGATTTCAATTACAATTAAAATGTGTAATTGCATTTCTCAATTGTTATTTAAATCAGAGAGTAAAGTTAATTACAACTACTTGTAATTTGTAATTGAATATTTTCTATTACACATTACAGGTAATTGTAATTGCAATTGGAAATTATTAATTTAAATAATTGAAATTGTAATTAGGCAATAATCATTACTTGAAATTAAACAAAATTCACTATATTCTTAACAATTTTTCATTATAATTAAAGTTTTCAATTATAATTACATGTAATATTAATTTTCAAATACAAATTACATGTAATGTGTAATAGAAAAAAATTTTAAATACAATTATAAATAGTTCTCTATAATTGTAATTTAAAAATTCCAATTACAATTACATAAAATTGCGCAATTACATGTGTAATTAATTACAAAATCTAATTGACATCCGCCAAGTCTGATACACATGCACCAATGCGAAAGCTCTCTTTTTCGTTTTCGCATTTGTACATGTGTATTAGATTTGTTGCCTTTCTTAATGACGTAGAACAAATTCGTATATTTTCCACAAAAGTAGACTGGTAGATCACAATACAAATCTTTACAAAACAGTCCTCCTAAGTACAATACAAAAATGCAAAATTATAAACTATGGAATTTAATCTGGTGGATTTTTAAGTTTATTTTAGCAATTAAAGCTTTTTAAAAAAATGGGTTTTAAAGCAGCACAAAATTTATGGCTCCTATTTTGTATGAAACACAGCAAGCACAAGGGCTCCAGGAGTTTTCTATTCTTAACGTTTTGTGTGCTGTTGGGATTTATGCCTTAAATCAAATTTTTGTGTTTAAAATTTGCCAAACCTGTTTCGAACAATAGTTCGAATATATAAAAAGCTATGTAATAATCAGAACACGAACTTTTAGAATCGTTTGCAAACTAGATGTTGCCTGTGCTTTAAAATTTTTCTGGAGCCAGTAGTAAGTCTGTTTTTTTTTAAATTAACACAACAAACCAGTTAGCTACCTTATTACGTTGACGCGCAACTTATACAACTTTTCACAGTAGTCAACACAAGTTTTTTCTCACATTTTCTTTAGTTACTGTTATTTTATTTTAGTTACTGTTATATTATGCTCGTTATTTGTTTTAGAAAACTAATTTTTATATTCATTTTTCAATTTTTATATTAAAGATATTATAATTAAAAAAAGAAAAAACTAATTTATATAAAAGAAGAAATAAATATATTCAATATTAGAAGAAATGATATTAATTATTTTATATTTATATGAATATATAGCTTTAGTGTTCAGCATATCCTTGTTTAATTAGCTAACAAATTAATAAACAAATATAGCAAAAAAAAAAAGAGGAAATATTATTATTATTATTACAAAAATATTAATTTATAAAATTCATAATACAAAATTTTAAAACAATTTTGAAACGTGTTTAAGCAAAAAAAAAAAACCATCAAAAATATATTGAAATTTATATTACAAATAAAACAAAAACATTGTAGGGATCATTTTATTGAACAATATAGTTAATAATTCATAAAACAGAAAATATTATATTAACAACGTTATTATAAAATATAAAAAACAAAATAAACAAAACCTTATAAACTCTACTAAATCTAAAAATAAAAAGAAATAAATACAAAAGAAAAAAACATGATACAAAGAATTCAAATTCAAACTATTATAATTATTACAATAAACAAAACAATTATATATCAAAGATAAATAAAACTAAATATGATAAATCAACTAAAAACCAATAATAAAAATTCATATAATAAAATATACTGTACAAATGAATTTTGGTTTCACTTGGGTTAGGGAAATTAAAACTTTGTCTGCATTTTATACCAAAATTTTAAAAGAGGTGGCGAGCATTCAAATACCAAATAGGTTTTAGTATTTGAAGGAAGAAATAAAAGATTTTTTGATGTAATGAATAGCTTGCTATTAAACCAAGTTATAAATCCACGAAAGCTAGTTTCTATAGCCATTTCGCTAAGTGCCTAATTTAGCTCATCATGCTTAAAATATTTTTTTTTTTGTTAAAAATTTCCATAACTAAAATACCATTTAGTTAAAGAAATTAAAGCCAAAGTAATAAAACTTAGACAAAACAGTAATAACCAATAGTAAATTTATATTTTCTTACTCTATTTCTACACTCTACTCTATTTCTACAGTTTATCTCTGTATTTATAATTGTAACAAGTAACTGATTTTTTTTAAATTTAAATGAGTTATCCGCATGTACGAAATGAGAATGAGTGAAAAATGAAAAATTTTTCATTTCTCTCTCATGAAATTTGCTCACATGAAATTTGTGAACATTTCTCATTCAAGCGCTGTGAAAGAAAACATACAACACGCAGTTTCATTCATGAGCAATGATGTGTGAGCTAAGTCAAAAAATATCATTTCATGAAAATGAAATAAAGCTCACACATGAGGGGTGAAAAAATAAAAAGCAAAGCTGATGCTTTCTTATGTGCAATGATACCAAAACAAGTGAAAATTTACAAAAGTGGTGAGCAAATACTTACTTTGAGAATAAGAGTAAGACAAGTTTAGTTTATTCATTTATCGAAGACTACAACTACTACCCAAAGATTCCCTCTTGTTTTATGTCTCCTTCTTTTAATGTATAGCACCTTATATTTTTGTTGTTCCAGCCAAACTTTTGCTTAGAAATGAAATAATTATATCTTTAAAATTTATTTAAAAATTGCTAGATATGCCCCTGTTCATTAAGTAACCGTTTCCATTATCAATAGGAAGAATATAAAGCCAATTTCTAGAATTAAAACCATCAACATAGTCCTCAGGCAACGCAGAAACTGGAATTTAATGTGAGTGAGGTACGGCTGACAGATTTTGTAAAAACATATAGAAATTAAAAATCATTGAGGCAACCGAATTTTATGATGAACTTATATTTCTATTATTATTTATATTAGATCATGGAATTAAGTAATTAAATTGTTAACAGTAAAATGTATTAAATTAAGCAATTTTTCGGTTCATATAAAAAATCACTATTGTGAAGCATTTAGAAAATTTATTTCTGCATTTTTTCTTTAATGCACGAATGGGAAAAAAGTAAAAATTATTAAAATGTCTAAATCAATAAGGCAACAATATAAACTTTTCGCCAATAAACTTAATAGTCACCGAAAGGCAGCGTCTTTATAGTCTAATAATTTAGAAAAACACAGAAGCTAAAAAGGGTGGAATATTTTGAAAATAGATACGAGAATCTGCCTGTGATGGATTCAGTTAAAAATTGAATCTTTTGATCATAAAGACATATATTTAGACAGCATAAATCTATAATATGAAACAATGAGTAACAATTCGGCTGGGCCGTTATGCTCCCGTTAGATATTTAATGCCAAGGAGTCGGAATTATTCTGGAAGAAACATCTCAAAGAATGCAAAAAATATCTTAAAAGTTAAATTCTAACTCCTAGCCGCCCACTGCTGAATCATCCAAATATTGAGATATCTGATTTGTCGCCTCGCTAATTTAGTCAGGGTAGCATCATTAAAATCTGCTTCGCAAAAAACGTATATGGTAATTCTTTGCGAAATCGGCCGATATATTCACGATGCCTTCGTTTTGACCCAAAATCAAGAAAACATGTTGTTTTTTTCTTTTGTATAAAAAAGAGAAGTAACACTCAGGCAATTAATGCCTATATTAACTGTGTTACTTCCTTTGGATAGTGATAGCACAGAAAAAATTATTTTTCAGATTCAAACATTTAATTCGTATAAATAGAACATTTTTTGTTTGTATATGGTCCTATTAACAAAATTGTAAATTCAGACAATTAATTTTAAAATTAGTTTATTGAAAATATTCCCCAATTTTTTTAAACAAATAATTGTAATATTTGGTATAAAAATTTATTGACTTTAGAAAAAAATTTCAAACAAAACATTTGTCTGAATCAGAAAAAAAAGTTTACTGAAAATTATAAAAAAATTTAAAAAAAAATATTGTCTGAATCAGACAACTAGTTTACTGAAATTAAAAAAAAAAATTCAAACAAATAATTTATATGAAACTAATAAACAACTTTACTGAAATAACAAACAATTTTCAAACAAATAATTTAGCTAAATCAAACACAATTTTTGCTAATTGTGTTTAATAGTAAAAGTTTTATGACTAATTTAAATAACTACTGGGTAAAATTTGACCATATTAAAAAAAAGGCCAAGACGAATCACTTTACAGGATGGCAATGGCAAATTCATTAAATTTCGCTGTTTCTTAAAATATCAAATTCTATATATTAAAAAATGTTATCTATATATGGAAGTTGACATCTTGAGCAGCAGTGAAAATAATGTATCTCCCGTTTTCTTCTTGCTTTGGTCAAATTTTAGCGACTAGTTACTTACATATATATTTTAGGCACAAAGCGTTTCCTCTTGAGCACAATTGGGGTAAAACTTTGTAAATGATTCAACAAAATTATTGGTATGAGAATTGGTTGCTGGTCAGAGGCATATGTCATACATATTTACATAATGTTGGCCATTGCCGCCACCTTGAAAACTGTGAATAAAAATCAATAAGGTGAAGGTTATCAAATCGTCTGATTTAACTCTTAGAAATCATTTACTTCTGAACCAATTTTTATTTGAAAGGCAATGATTATAGATTAGTTCCATTCAAAAAAGTTCATAATTTTCAAAAATAAAGGCTGTGTAACGGGAAAATCATGTATTATTTTTACATGTCTTTTGAACCCTACAGTGCACCGATTTCATATTTTAACAAACTAATAACAAAATTACTTTACAGATTAGTGTCCTTATAGTTGATGTAACTTCGAAATTGGGTATAATTTCAGATAGTCCGGTATGACCGTAAGTATAAATATTTCAAATTAGAAATTAAACAGTGTACCGATAGGTGATGTTATTTTATGTATATGGGCTTATCTTTTGAACCGTTATAGTCAGACACCTAATATTTACACAGCTCTCATATTCCTATATCCGCAATATTAAATAAAATTTAAAATTAAATAGTGTTCTCATGGATGACTTAATTTGACTTATACCTCCTTATCTTTTAATATACATGCACCTAAAAATTATATAGTATTTGTATTGCTGTGTATGCTATAACAGCAATCATTGAAATTAAATGTTTTGGTAATTCAACTATTATTTTAATAATATAAGGCTAATAACCTATACTATTTTTATGTTTTTAAATAATATATATTTTTAAATAATAAACCAATTTATTATTTAAAAATATAAGCAAGGAAAGTTTTACCCACATTTTAAGAATAGTGAAAATTATTTATAAAAATATTGATAACTCTTTAAGAAGTCCAACACAAACAATAAAAGATTTAACAAAAACACTTATTCGAAAACTTTAAAATGATTTTTAGTTTCAATCTTAATAGATTTGTTTATTTGGCTGTTTAAAATAACTTGGTTATTCTACTAGCGCTACGTTTTGTATAAAACCGATTTAAATAACAGTGCGAAAATATTTTTCTATCTATATGTAAATACCAAACTTAAATTTTTTTTAAGAAAAAAAAATTATATACTTTTTTGCTTTTTAATTTCATAAGGTTGTATAAAAGGACCTAGTTTCCCTACTAAAATATAATTTGAGGCCTTTCAAAATTTAAAAGTTTTTTAAATTTAATTTTTACAGAAGAACAACATTTCCATATTAACAAATTTAGTTTGATCAAATATTTTTATTACGGCAACACTGTTAGCAGCAAATTCAAAACAAAACAAAACAAAACAAAAGTATTATTAGATTCAAACAAAAAAGTTTTTGAAAATCAATAAACATTTAAAAAAAACATTTGTTTGGAAATATTTTGGTAATAATTTTTTCTGTGAGGAGTAGTTAAAACAGAAGGTTAGTGTGATAGTAAAGCTTCACTTATGGCAAGACTGCAATTGCACGTTATGATTATTTTTATAACCGTGTTGCAGAACAGTGTTTGAAGCTAGTATAGCCAATTTATAATTGTTTTACTTTGCCGACGATTTAGTATTATGTGGTAATACCGGCGAAGGAAGGTGCTGTGATATGCATTATTACGAAGAGAATTAATACATTTCGGAAATATTGATATTGCCACGGCTAAGTATTGAACTCGTGAGCATGATGTCAACGTTCTAAACAATTGAGCTACAGAACTCTCTAACAACAAGAATATGCGATCAAAATTTTTTTTACAAATATTTGGTTGTTTTAAGAATATTATTTTTTTTTTTTATTTTTCGAAATAGGTTTTTTGAGAGCTTTGAAAAAATATTTTTTTTTATTCTTATATATGTTTTAAAAATCGGTTTAGCAATTTTGTATATATCTTTCAAGATATTTTTCGTCCAAAAATTTTATGAAAAATTTAAAATTCGATATCTCAAATGCACCGTCAGTGATTTGGCTGATGTCTTATTCTGTTATTTCAATGGGAAAAAATTTCAGTCTGTGTTTTCCAATAACTACTAAGATATTCTTAGAAATGTATTTTTTTTTATCAAATATTGCATTTTTGGGTCTTCCCCTTTTTTCACTTCCCGGGAAACGGGAAAAAAAATATTCGCATTCCCAGGAAATCCCGGGAAAAACAGCTCTTAAAGAAATCAACTTTATTTACCGAAACAGTATTTAAAAATTCATAGTTTTATTAGTATTAACAGTTTTTAAAACTTAAAAACAGTTCAGGTGACAAAAATAGCAAAATATATAAATACTGAAAAAGTATTTCAATAATTATTTTGTCAGAAAATATGATTTTAGAACTGTTAGTGCGTTTAACAAATCACTGGATTTTCTTTTCCTTGCTTTAGTTGGTTGGTTCCATTTCGTTAACAACACAACTGTTAGTTGACGGTTCTACAGATTCGAGTGGATTGCTTCAATAATCTGTTAAACAATTGTGCTGAATAAAGTTTAATGACATTTTTTGCACAATAACAATTTTACCACTTTGTAAATATTTAAATATCGCAAACGTTTCATCATCCCTTCGTTCATTTATTTTTCTTTTCAACCATCGTTTTTAAAAGAGTCGAATTAATAGTCTGAATAATAGCATCTACTATTAAAAAATTTGTGCCCCTGCGGCACACTAAATTTTCCAAAATCTGAACATATTCTTGAACCCACAATTCCGCGCAATTGAAATCTATCAGACTTTTTGTAATTGCGTTCTCGTTAGATATAAAGTCGAAGGTAAGTTGCAGCTTCTAGTATCAGATTTGTTTCCCAAATGGCAAGAATAGTTAACCAATTTTTCGGTGCTTTGAAAGATCCTTAAATGGTAACCAGGCAACGTCGGGTAAAAACGGCTATATAAAAAAAATAATAACTCGACTGCTTTTAAATATGTCGCACGACTTTATCGATATTTGTAAATTAAAAACTTACAGCGAAATTAAAAAATTGTCAAATATTTTAAAGTAAAATAAACAAGGAAACTTATAGGCTTAATATCACCAGAACTTTGCATTTTTACAAGTTCTGGGTTCTTTTACAAAATAAACAATAGATTTTTATCTATTTCCATCTGCCTTAAAGTCATCCTATGCATGACGTTCATATCTTCGATTATTGAGTTTAATTAAGTATACATTTTTATTATATTCCATTGGTTTATAAAATTTGATGTATATGAAATGTTAGTACATATAATTTATTTAAATACTAGTTATAAATATTTAAACTTCCTCTTAACAATAAATGTATAAACTAGTGGTTTACGACTCATTAAAAACCAGCCATTAAATAATTCTATGCACTATAAATCGTATTGAGCATAATAAAGTCCATCTCACCAGATATTCAACCACAAAACTTTAGTTGTGTGTGATGTGGTTTAAGGTAAATTTATTTTAAAGTCAATTGCATTCTAGAGAAATTAAAGTTGATGCAATTGTACTTTCTTGGTACATTTTAAACCTGAAAATTATAATGGTACACAAATGTTGAGACATGTAAACTTTATAAGACTTTATTTTTTTTTCTTCTTCCCTGCAAAAGCAGTTCGTTTTTGAGTTTAAGATTATGGGATTAAAGCTTACTGAAGGAAAGACTTATTTAACCTGAAACAAATAAGAATTGGATGCAAACATCAATTGGATAACCGTGAGCTCAGGTTGCAAAGTGTGGTCTGAAAGAAATTTCCTTTAATGAATTTAAATAAATCAAAATGTTTTAGTGACTCTATAGAGTTACCAGTTTTATTACTAGTACCGTGGAAAAATCGAAGGCTATGTAAAGGATACTAAATTTGACTCCTTCAGCGGCCGAAAAGTTTAGAAAACCACCAGTCGGTGAAAAAATTTTGCAGATATAGAAAAATCTATATTTTTTGTATGGGGGTACTAATTTCCCCCCTTCTACAACGTCAAGATTTTGTTGAAACATGTAGTTAGCTCTAATAGTTACCCTGATTCAAGAGTCGCTATTGTAGTTCTGCAGTTATAAGTTTTTTTTTTTTTTGTATGGGAGGTTCCCATTTCCCCCCTCATATACCACCAAGATTTTGTTCAGACATAAGAGCTACCTACATTCAATTTAGTGCAGTTCTGTAGATATAGGAAAATATTATTAATGTGAGCCTCACTATTGTAGTTGTGAAGATATTAATTAATCTGCGAAAAAAGGTTTTTGGCCCCTCTGTGCGCTCATGGTAACCAAAGTTTAACAGTTGCATGCCAAGACCTGGATTTCACAAAACACTTATACTTCCATCATTTAAGCAGTTACCTGTACTGTTATTATTTATAATATGTTATTATTTATAAGTTATTATTTATAAGAAAATTGTGTTATTATTTTTCTTTCTATAAACTTTTAATATATTCAAGAGTATTTGTACGAAACTTTTTTTGATAAAAAAAAAGTCTTTTTATTTACGGTGAATATTAGTAACTTGCTTTCTTATCTCTCGATTTTTACATTTATTACCAAAAATTAACCAAAATCTCAAGAAAAAACCATGTACAAATTTAAAATTCGATCAAAAGTACTGTATTTATGAACACTGAGCGTCGTAGAGTTTTAAGGAATGGTCCCGAATAATATTCATTACTAATAAAAAGATGTTCTGATTAGTTTAAATGACTTTAAATTGCTTAAAATATCAATTTCGCATAGCAAAGTAAAAGTGGTTTTATTGCGAAAAGTTTTTCGTTTTACGTTTTCTATAGAAGCAAAATACGGAATCAATTCCAATTGCGAACGAAATATAGCTCTAGAATATGACTGACTGTTTTCCGATCGGAATGGTAACTACGGAATCATTTCAATTCCGAACGGAATTTGTGACATAAATAAAATATGAAAAAAAAATATTATATTTCTTTGTAAAAGTAGTTTAAATAAAAAATTACCTCAATTGAAACTACCATGCTGATAGATACGAAAAATGCTAAAGACGGATGTAGCGATCCGGAAAAAGCATTATATTTATTTTTCTTTTCATAATAAAGAACTTCAGCCTGAAATATTACTAATTACACTGTGAAACACCAAAATTATTATGGGGTTCTCATATACCAATTTTGTTTTGATGAAGTCCATGGAAAACGAATATACCTTTGGTTTTTTTAGGTCACTTCGAAAAGTGGTTTTATAACGGTAAATGTAGAGAAAAACGCGTATTCTTATATTTTCAGATTTAAACAGGCATAACTTCTTCGTTTTACAACAGATTTCTATTATTTTTTCAATTTTTAGAAGGTGCAAATATTCTCTTTCAAACAGCATATACCTTTTTAAAATCAGGTAAGAAATGGCTAAGTAACAGTGGTTGAAATATAAAAAAAAACGCATCAAAAAACAAAAAAGTTTTTTCACCGGGTTCTAGGCTGCTTATGAGATACCAAACAATGTATTTATTTATTACTATGAGAAAGAAAAAATAATTAACTTTCAGAAATCGGTAATAACAATAAAATCGGTTAAAAAATGGATGACTTATGCAATTTTTTGTGTTTTAACTTTGGGGTTTTTTATTTAAAAATAACGTGTATTTGTTTGCTTTTTATAAACTTCGCTGTCAGTATCACGCTTTAAAGACCAGCAGTAGTTAGAAAGCATGCTGATTTTATTTTTTCCTATATAACGCTGTTCAATTTTAGATATTTCCTGGTGAAATCTTTCACCTTGCTCATCACTCATCCGTCCTAAATTTAATGGAAAACTTTTCAAATGAGCATGTAGATAGTGTAGTTTTATTGACATTTTGCAACCCATTGCATGGTAGGCAGAAAGCATATTATTTACTATCTGCTCATAATTTTCACTTTTTGTGTTTCCAAGAAAATTTTCGCACACTGAGACAAAACCATTCCATGTAATTTTTTCTTCAAGATTCATTTGTTGTATGAAATTGTCATCTTTTACCAATTTTCGTATTTGGGGGCCAATAAAGATACCTGTTGATTACACACAAATTAGTTTTTATTATACATGCGCTCATAATATATTTTTTACCTTCTTTTAATTTTCCGCTCATAATTCGGGGAAAAATCTGTTCAAGGTATTTGAATGCAGGTCCATTTTTATCAAGTGCTTTCACGAATTGCTTTATTAAACCCAACTTTATGTGCAACGGAGGTAAAATAATGTCTGTTGGATTTACTAACGGGATATTTATACTATTTTTTCACCAATAATAGCTGTTGTACGTGGTTTTCAGTCTCTCTGTATATAATGTTTAGAAGAATCTCGGCTGTCCCATTCACAAAAATAGCAGGGATACTTTGTGTTACCACCTTGCAAGCCATTCAAAATTGTTAGTACTTTCACATCAGCCACAATTAGCCACTTGTGCGTAGTATAACCTATGGCATTTAGTATTAGAGACACACTACATACGTTTCTTTGATGTTTGTAGCTTAAACCAACGGTACTGAAGGGAGCGATACTGAAGGTACTGAAGGGAGCCTTTAAACCTTGAAATAGAAGATAAACATATATAAGTAAAATAAAAGGAACTATATCAAAAGTACTTATAGTATTTTTTGTTGAACCATCAATAAATAATCTCAAATCTTGAGGAACATGACTATATCCAAGTTGTTCAAACAATTTATTCACATCATTGCAGTAAGCCAAATCACTAGTTTCATTGCTTTCGTTGAATAGTGATCCAAACAAACTGGTTTCCTCGGTCCTGCGAAATGTAATGTTAACATTTTCTTGCAAATAGTTCCAAAACCATCCAATTGTAGAAGGACAGTAAGGAAAAATAAAAACGTGGTTTGTTTGTTGGTGTTTTGTTGAAGCTTTAATATTCTGTAATATTATTCTATTAACATGCATAATTCTCATTGTGTTTTGTAGAATTTTATTACTTATAGAGTATTTTTGGCTTCTCTAAAATTAGGAAAAAGGTTTCCTGATGATCTGGCCTGAGCAACCAGTGATATACGTATAGGGACTAGCTCTTTCCCCCAACAAATAAATTGCATTTTTATTATAAAACGTTATGGGTAATTAGCATAATATTAAATAAGAAATAGCAATTATTTGGTCTATGCACATGTAGTGGAAGCCAGTTTACCGGTTCGAGAAATGGCAATACAAAAGAGCCATCTGGACAATTTTTCCAGGATCTTAGTGTTGCGTAACAAGATGAACAACAAACCGATGGTATATACCATTTTCCCTGTTCTAAGGGACGACTAAAATATTCTTCATAAAGGGGAATAATATGCTTATTTACCGACACATCTATTTTATGTCTTTTATCCACAAACAATCCACATATAAGACAAAAGTTGTTCCTTTTACTACACATTTTTATGTAAACTTTAATAATAAAACTTTGTATTAGTTCTCTTATTAAGTATATTTGCACCAAAATCACTCCGATGGTTATTGTTCACCTACAAAAATTAAACTGTGCCATTTTCGCAACCGCAGTCTTTTATACCAAATTTTTGGTACTATTGTAGGCAGTATTGGTCTTCACCTGTTGAACCCATTGTTTAAAAAATTAATATTTTTTGTATGTCATAAAAAAAGAAAAGTTTAGAATGTGTGTTTTTAAGTCGGACCTAAACAGGTAAAATGGCTTAATTAGTATGCTATTTTTACTGTATGAAATACTCTTTTTTTAACACTCCCCTTTCTGTACTCAAACAGGTACAATGGACATTAATGGGTTAATTAGATTTTTTTTTTAGGCTAAATCTTGTTGTAGTTGGTGGGTTTTCAGAAAAAATGTGCAGATCAAAATTGCATAAGTAATTTATTTTAAGAACTTTCTAAATAAAAACCAAAAGGTTAAAACACAAAAAATTGCATAAGTCATCCATTTTTTAACCGATTCTATTGTTGTTACCCATATCTGAAAGCTAATTAATTATCCTTTCTCATTATAAGAAAAGAATATATTGTTTGGTATCTCATAAGCAGCCTAGAGCCCGGAAAAAAAAACTTTTTGTTTTTTAATGCGTTTTTTTCACATTTCAACCACTGTAACTTAGCCATTTGTCAATCGATTTTAAAAATATATATCTTGTTTAAAAGATAATACTCACACCTTGAAAAAATATTACAAATCTGTTGTAAAACGAAGAAGTTATGCCTGTTTAAATCTGAAAATATAAGAATACGCGTTTTTCTCTACATTTACCGTTATAAAACCACTTTTCGAAGTGACTTAAAAAAACCAAACCTATTTTCGTTTTCCATAGACTCCAACAAAACAGAATTGTTGTATGAGAACCCCTGAATATATTTTTTTTTTTAACATTTGTATCATAGTGTTACCATCCCTGATATATGTATATCCGTCAAGTATTACAATTTTTTTTATGTTGAACCTTTCACATCACAATTTTCTTAAATAACGTTTCATTATCCAGCATTTACAATGCCATCCTTTCGTATTAATCTCATTAAAACTTTTTTTAAACTTCTACTCTATTACTATTTGTGTCTAAAATCTCGTTTTTGTTTAGCAAATGGTAGAAATTACTCATTTATTTTTTTTTTTAGCAAATTTTGCCTTGTGGTCAAACAGTGCAATAAGAAATTAAAATTTTATGACTCAAGCGATTAAATTAATTATTTCTAGATTCAAGATACTCTCAAGATAATAAAATAAGAAAACAGAGAAATTTAATGTGCAAATATATTGGAATTTAAGAGTATTAACAAATGCTGACTTAGGCCAGAAACGTTTCGTATTAAGCAAACATTCAAATAAAGCGTTTATTTGAATTTAATATTGAATTAATTGGACGTTAGATTCCAGATATATGCCTGCAAATACTTTTGTGCATATTTTTGTTCATTCACCATTATTATCCATTTCTTCAACCATTTTCCTAAATTGTAATTGTGGTCTTGTAAATATCGGGACTTCCGTAAATGCTTAAAAAACTATGTTTTCAGCAAATGTCGATGTACAGACTGGGTTGCTAATTGGTATATCGGTATATACAAGTGTAAAATGGGTCCAAATATACTACCGGGATATACTATCAGTAACTCTGTGTTCTTAACTGGATGATATGATAATCTCCGTCCATCATTATGAACATTCGATCTCATATTTAATAAATCATAAAAAAAACTTATTTAGGAAGTATAAAATAATTTTACATATTAGTTTAAAGAACTTACTAAGTTGCAGCAGTGATTTAATAAGATTCTTTACTGACTAGTATAATTTTGTTTGGTGTGGAAGCTCTTAAGACACGATTGCCGCAATGCACCAAATATTGTCTTATATCATACGCCAATCGTGTGATTTCACAATCAATTGCACATGCGGTAATCGAGGCCGATATTGTGCTAATTTTTCCCAATAAAATGCAACTCCGTTGCGGAAATCGTGTGACTGACCAATAAGCAACCATGTGGCAATAGAAATAAAAAAAAAAACGCGGCAATATTTATTGAGTTTTTGTGCGGCAATAGACGTACCAATATGCGGCAATTTACTACAAAAAAAATGTAAATACCTTGTTTTTGGTATGTTCTCATATATTTTTTCAGTACAAATAATTTTATTTTATTTCATTTTATAAATAAAAATTTGTTTGTTATTGTCGTACCTTTAAGTATACATCTTTCAAGGCATTATAAATTGCATTTAAAACAGCCGGTATGAATAAGGACATGGTGTTTAGTGCAATGCGAAAAAAATACTTAAAGGCTATCTCCGGAAGCTAGCAAGCGAAGTGAAGCTGCTAAGCGTTCACGAGCTGAAATAGCCATGCGCATGTTTGTTTCCTCTTTACGAGTATGTAAAGAGTGATTTTTTAAGAGCTTGAGAACTTTTTTAAAAAAAAAAACGCATAAAATTTGCAAAATCTCATCGGTTCTTTATTTGAAACGTTAGATTGGTCCATGACATTTACTTTTTGAAGATAATTTCATTTAAATGTTGACCGCGGCTGCGTCTTAGGTGGTCCATTCGGAAAGTCCAATTTTGGGCAACTTTTTCGAGCATTTCGGCCGGAATAGCCCGAATTTCTTCGGAAATGTTGTCTTCCAAAGCTGGAATAGTTGCTGGCTTATTTCTGTAGACTTTAGACTTGACGTAGCCCCACAAAAATAGTCTAAAGGCGTCAAATCGCATGATCTTGGTGGCCAACTTACCGGTCCATTTCTTAAGATGAATTGTTCTCCGAAGTTTTCCCTCAAAATGGCCATAGAATCGCGAGCTGTGTGGCATGTAGCGCCAACTTGTTGAAACCACATGTCAACCAAGTTCAGTTGTTCCATTTTTGGCAAACAAAAAGTTTGTTAGCATCGAACGATAGCGATCGCCATTCACCGTAACGTTGCGTCCAACAGCATCTTTGAAAAAAATACGGTCCAATGATTCCACCAGCGTACAAACCACACCAAACAGTGCATTTTTCGGGATGCATGGGCAGTTCTTGAACGGCTTCTGGTTGCTCTTCACTCCAAATGCGGCAATTTTGCTTATTTACGTAGCCATTCAACCAGAATGAGCCTCATCGCTGAACAAAATTTGTCGATAAAAACACATTTCGAACCGAACACTGATTTTTGGTAATAAAATTCAATGATTTGCAAGCGTTGCTCGTTAGTAAGTCTATTCATGATGAAATGTCAAAGCATACTGAGCATCTTTCTCTTTGGCACCATGTCTGAAATCTCACGTGATCTGTCAAATACTAATGCATGAAAATCCTAACCTCAAAAAAATCCACCCATTATATGGTAACA
>OX451215.1:47942499-48118314 GCA_949628195.1 Phasia obesa
AATGAAAACTTTGACCCACTGTAAAAAAAACTCAGACATGCTGGACCATAAGTTTGTTCTACCAAAATGATCTACTCAACATACCCTTTCAGAATTATGGGGTCGCTATTCTGTTCCATTCAAAAAGTCTTAATTTGTTGGACAGTGTAATTAAATTAAAAAATATTCAAAATAAAAACTCTTGCTAATGTACTCTTTAAAGCTTTTCGTAGAATAATATTTCTCTCTTTTTGTTTATGTAATAGGTATTGCCAATTATTACCACTGTTCAAAAATAAACCTGAGTTGATTTGCTATACAAAATACCAGTTATTAAAATAAAACAAATCAGCTTTTTGTCGAATATATTATATTCGACAAAGCTTAATTGAAGGTAATTAAAATTGTTGCTGCCAATAACAGGGAAAATGTAATTGGAACCAAAAGATTAACTTCCAATGGTTACAGAAAGCTAAAAGCAGCATTTAGCCTACATATGAAGTGTTTGAAATTAGCACAAACTGCTGTGTCGTTTACGTCGTTGTAATGTTTTGTAATGCAACCGCAATAATGATTATTTCTCATTTATAAATGTGAAATTCAGAGAAATTGTGCATGAGTTTCAAGTATTTATATTTACATTTGCTTAATTACTTTCAGCTTACATACACTCACTTTGCATTACCATTAACATAACTATTCCCAATATATTTTCATAACTGCAATATGTATTAATGCTCATGTAAACACAATGAAACGTTTAAAGTTTCCAAGGAAGTTCAGCCGCAACAGAGACTATTTGAGTAGCAAAAGTGCACATAATTGAAATAAAAATGGGAACAACAGCTTTACATATTATTACTTATTTTTTTGCAATTAATCTAAATGTAAAGTTACGCTGAAATATAGTCATGTGATGAAAAAATAGCAAAAAATATTATTTTAATATTTAAATTTATTTGTCGCATTATTATCAAGTTGCAAATGAATATTCGAAGTCAGGCTTGAGTTCCTCTACTATTGTTCTCAGTTGAAAGAATATTTTTAGCAATTTACGTGAAAGATTTGAAAGAAAAGAACTGGTAGATTTTATTTATGTAGACTCTGCTAGTGTCTGCTATTAAAAGAAGAAGTAGAATTCCTTCTCGCCAACTGACGATAGGTGATTCAATAAAATTTTCTCGTATTCTATTTTCTAAGTTTGGTTGGTTAAATAGATGATTTTTACAACTAAACACCACTCCACCCAGAGACAACGCTGCTACTTTGTAAAAAATATACTTTCAACTTAAATAAAATGAGATAAACTTAATTATTTCTATGTAACCACACATGTGTCAAACAATATTATCCTTAAGGATGTGCATCCTTTCTCGATCATTCGTAGCATCAGTCTTCAAAGTCACCCCACAGGAAAAAGTCTAATGGTATAAAATTGCAGCTCCAATGCATCGCCAAGATGGCTAATAATACAAACATAACTTCCTGCCCAAATGCTGACAACGCGCCATTTTTAGGGTTCCGTACCCAAAGGGCAAAAACGTAACTCTATCGTTCTCCCTAAAATGTCTGTCTGTCCGTCTGTCCATTAGTTCTTCTGTCAGCGCCTTTTATCTCTGGAACCGTAATAATAGACTCTTGAAATTTTCAAAGAAGGTGTATAACTGTGGCTGCTATAGCAACAAATACTAAAACTGATAGGGTGTTCCGAAAGAAACGTGTTACTTGTCTTTATTTCTTGAGCTGTAGGAGGCAACCACAAAACTTACAGACAGTAATAAAAACTATATTCGCATTATAAACAAGTATACAAAATTAAATCTAAAAATTAAAGGGTGTTCCCATAGTGACGTGATTTGCATGTATATGTCCTAAGTTTTGAACCATAATAGGTAGACTCTTGAAATTTTCACAGAAGGTGTATAACTGTTGCCACTATAGCAACAAATACCAAAACTTATAGGGTGTTCCGATAGAGACGTGTTATTTATGTATATTTGTTTATTTATTGATAAATTTACAAATAGTAATTAAAACTTAGTTCGCTATATAAACAATTATAAATAATAAACCTACAAAATTAAAGGGTGTTCCTATAGTGACGTGATTTGCATGTATATGTCCTAAGTTTTAAACCATAATAGGTAGACTCTTGAAATTTTCACAGAAGATGTATAACTGTGGCCGCTATAGTATCAAATACCAAAACTTATAGGGTGTTCCGAAAGTTGCATGATACATGTGATTATGTCTCTATTTCTTGAGTTTCAAATGTGAAGACAGTAATTAAAACTATGATCGCTTGATAAACAAGTATATAAAATTAAACATAAAAATTAAAGGATGTTCCGATAGTGTCGTGATTGGCATTTATATGGCCTATGTTTCGAACGATAATAGGTAGACTGTTGACATATTTACAGGAGGTGTATTACTATGGCTTTTGTAATAAATAGCAGAAATTATGGTGTATTCCGACAGTGATGTGATTTGTACGTATATGGCCTTAATTTTTGAACCGCAATAGGCGACACTTTTACAGTAGATGTGTTGCCATCGCCGCTATAACAATTAAAGGGTGTTCCGCAATAACATGTCTTTCACTTATATTGCCTTATTTTTTGAATCGAAATAGATATTTTCATAGATAGTCTTTATATTTGAACAGTAATAGGCTGACACTGAAAATTTACACCGATTATATTTTACTATATCTACTGCAACAACAAGTAATGAAAATACAATTAATAAAAATAAAAGGGTGTTTCCTAGATGTCGCGAATTTAATGAATTCAACCTTCTCTTTTAAACGTTATAGGCAGACACTTGACATTTACACAGGGCATTTAGTACTATGCTCTAGCATAAAAAATAATTAAAACTTAAAGGGTGCGCTATAATTTGTATTTTTTAAGTTGTACAGAACATAGTACGGAACCCTACGTGTGTGAGTCTGGAGAAAAATTTAACTTGAAGTTACGTTCATTACACATAAAAATCTACTAAAATGATTTCAAATAAAATTTATTTGTTACGTTTTTCTTGTTATTGTTAAAATGTTAAAACTATATTTTTTCATTTAATTGCAGGAACAACGTCACCAGTTATAACACAAAAGGGCAGGCACTTAGAAATGCACTCAAGGCAGATAAAAATTCAATAAAATAAAAATAAGAAAATTAAACACTACAACTCAAGTAAAGGAGGAGAACAAGTCGTCTAACGGCTAATAAATGCTTAAAAAACCATGTTAATTGTACTACACTGAAACCGAACAGTCTTTCCTTTTAATGGAATACGTGGAGTCACCAAATATAAAACGGAAAATAATGTCAAAAATACCTATTAAGACAACAATTAAATAAATGTCGTTCTATTAAAGATTAGGAAGAAGCAAAGGAGAGGAAAAAAATAAAATTAATGATAATTTCAAATTAAGCAAAAGTTAATGAAACAAAAGTCAAGAGACAAGACAACAAGACAACAAGACGAAAGTTTAATGTTTGTCATCAGTATGTTGTAGTTGTTTTTTTTATGATTTCGTCCTTTATTTTGGAAATGAAAAATGTTTAATGTTTAATTGAAAAACCAAGTACTTTTCTCCGTTTTTTTTTTTGTTTTCTGTTTTACGTGGAAATATGTAAAAGAAAAGATTTTTTACAACAATTTAATGCGATAAACTAAAAAAGGAAATGTAATGAATTCGTAAAGGAACAAAATATTGAATTCTATCGCCAGCCAAGAGAACACAAGAGACGTGACTTTAATTTGGAATTAAAAAAAAAATAATAGAAGAAAATTTGTCAACTTAAAGATCAACGCTGCAATGGAAATCAAGCTGTGTTAGAATTATTGAACATCTCATCTCGTAAACTAAATACGTAGAAAAAATTCTTGTTTAAAATTCTACAGACATTTTTATTCTTACCTTGAGCTGTCGTTGCTGTTACCTGGTAACCTACAGAAAAGAAATGACGAGACTTTAACAAAATGTTAAGTTTAAAGTGAGAATTAAAAAAAAAAAAATAAAAAATCTGTCAAATTAAAACAATAAAAAGATAAAACAAAGCAGCTTTTAACGTCACAACAATAACAACAACAAGAAAATCTACCACCGCCAGTGCCAGAGCTCTGTCACTTTTACCATATTTATACCACTCACATACACGCTCTGCTGCTCTAAGCTTTTTAACCGAAAACATAAACATGTCATTTAAATGCCAAATTTTTCAAACAAGATTGACATTTCACAATAATGTCTTTGTAAAAAACTGTGATGTTAGATTAATAATAATTTTATGTGTCATAAGCGTCATATTGCCAGTCATAAAATGTGCCAAATTAGAAAATCCCCAAATCAGACTTCTCATCAATGATGACGATTTGCTGCAGGAGAAAACCAATATTCATGAGGCCAGATCAGCAGCTGCCGCCGCCGTACAACACGACAATAGTGGAGAACATTTTAATTTGTATCGCAGTGAGCTGAAAAGATTGTCGTACGAGACAATACATCGTATTTTGAGAGATGAAAATGAGCCCAGCTATCGACGAGAGGATACAGAATTGCGGTATTATCAGAAACGTTCACCCAGCTATGAGGAGAGTCATCAGTTAATTAAACGTTCTACAAGCGAAAAAGAGATTGAGCTTAATTTAAGCCACAAAAATTTAACCGAATTTTTTATCACTGCTGAAATTCAAAAGCACTTGAGTGTAGTTTCTGTTCTGGATTTAAGTCAAAACTATATTGGCCAACTTGACATTACACTTCTTAATAATTTTACATGCCTGAGTGCTCTCAATTTACAAAATAATTCTTTGACGTATATACCTCTTCAACCCGCAACTAAACTGAGAACCCTTAATCTTAACAACAATTTAATAAAAACTTCTAATCTAAGCTCCAACATCTATTTGCGCAATCTCTATCTGTCCAACAATCTGATAGAGAATCTGTCATCAATACAACTTCCTTTGTTGAAAAATTTGGAGTCTTTAGATATTTCTCATAATTCATTAAGGAATTCAGAGTCATCATCGTTCTTCACGCAGCGCATGCACAATTTAAAACATTTAAATTTGGCCTTTAACCAATTGGCCTCCATATATCGTGATACGTTTTACAATCTCCTGAGTTTGAATACACTTTTGCTGGCGCGCAACAACATCAGCGATATAGATTATGAAACATTTTTGGCCCTGCCGAATTTGCAATATCTGGATTTATCTTTCAATAATTTACAAGGCAAATCAATTCGAGCTTTACAGGGTATTACGGGATTGGTGGCTTTAAATATTGCTTTTAACCCTAATATTGGTCCCTATATGCAAGAGTTCGTTGCATCGTGGAGCCTTAAGGAGTTGGATGCAAGTGGTACCGGTTTGTGCCAGATACCGGCTGCTCTAGCTCAATCTGTTAGATCGCTAAAGTTGACGCATAATTGGTTGAAGGTAAGTTGGACAAAAAAATATTTTTATTTTATTTTTTTTTTTTTTTTTGTAAGAGAAGTAACACTCAGGCAATTAATGCCTTTATTAACTAGATTAGATTAGACAGATGGTTAGTGTGATAGTAAAGCTTCGCATCTGGCAACACTGCAATTGCACATTATGATTATTTTTAGAACAATGTTGCAAGCACCTCTGGTGTTATTTAGGCGAATAAGTTTGAAGCTAGCATAACCACAGTATAATTATTTTACTTCGCCAGCGGTTTAGTGCTATGGGGTAATACCGACGAATTAGGGAGATGTGATACGCATTATTATAAAGAGAAATGAATACATATCTGAAAAATGTATGTTGCCATGGCTGAGTATTGAACTCGTGAACATTGCATAGTAGTCAACGTGTTAACCACTTAAGCCACAGCACCCTTTTATACTTCACTATTAATTAAATTTTTTTTTTTATCTGCTTAAAAGACAAAGAACCAAGAGCAAATTTATTGTAGAATATGCCAGCCTGCTAACATGACAAATATATTACAATAATTTCACAATTTTGATTTTAGACTACTAACAAAATATATTAAGTAGATTAAATTTATTAGAACACAAATACGAAATGCTGGAGCTGTAAATTTCCAAGTTGCTTGCTGTCACCAAATGCAAAAAAGATTTCGTTCTTTCGAATAACTGAAACACAATAATAATCTATACAACAACAAATGAATTCTGCTTAATAGTGTTGTCATACACACAAAAGAAAAAGCAAGTAACGTTGTGCTAGTCTACCAGTCCAGGGTTGTGGGTTCGATTCCCACCAAAGACTCTATAATTTTTCACTACCAGTTGGCGGAAAGACCAAGAAGGAGCTTGGATATAATCTTCTGGGTGCCTACAAATAGTTAACTGCGTTAGTGATAGGTCACGGCCTATCAAGTATTATCTGGCCAAGCTAAAAAAAAAAACAAGGAAAGGCGATATTTGCAGACTGACGATACTGCGCAGACATGGAAATAAAAAGGCTTTTGGTCACGGGCAGACACTTAAATGGAGATGGTGTGGAGACCTTAGGCTTAAGCAAATGTTAGCAATTACCATATACTCTGTGATGATGATGAATGTCAACATGTATTGGTGACTGCTACATGTCGAAATTACTACAGACGGGAATAAAAGGCTAGTGACAGCACGAGACTCAATGAAAGTAAGGTGTTCGTAAATTTCCAGTCGGATACCAGAAATCATTGTGGAACGAAGGGGGTCGAAAAAGGACCCTTGAAGTTAGTAGTCTGTTTCGGTATCCCTACAAATTATGAAATGAAAACTTTGCTGTTTGTTTTAGTTATTGTTGCAGAATACTATGGAGTAGCTCATATACTCATGAACACGAATGATAGAAAACAAGATTACTTCTTTTCGAAAAATTAAATTTTCTGCGCATGTCGGCCGTCATTAAGCGAAACGGTCTTCTTATTAGCTAATAATACTCATTTAGAGAATAAATAAAAATTATAAGAGTTTATTTGCAGGGTTGCCAATTTTTGCCAATTTGTTGATTACAGACTTTCCAATCTTACATTGGCCGAACTACGTCATCTAACGGGAAAACATACACATCTTGTCTTGTATAGTTCTTGCTCACGAACACAAAATCCAAGAATAATAGAAACAAGGTTACGTCATGTGCATGTTGTCAAGTTAGGTGTTAGTTCGCCCATTGTAAGTGGTGCCAAGTCTGTAATAAATATTTTGTTTCAAATATTTACATACAATTAAATGTAAGTAATATGCAAAAATCTGAATTATCAGCCAGTCAAAATTACCCAACGTGAGCAGAAAATGTTATTTAAATAGAATTCGCTCTTGCAATACATAGGGCAAAATTAAACTGTAAATCTACGTGAGTAGTAGTTTGTGTGTGTTTAAACCAGTGGTGGGTGAGCTTCTGATTTCCTATGCTCGTAAGTACATAGAGAAAATTTTGTGCTAGAGCAACTTCGACTCACATACACTCAATTATTTATTAAATTTGAATAATAAAAAAAGGAAAATTCAAATCTGGCTAAAATTTTAGGGCACGCTGTGCTTTGTTCCCATATAACGATGGGACAAAAATAGAAGGAGTTTACACAGACTTTTGAAACATTGCAGGGCAGTTATATTTAGCCTAATTAAGAACAAGTTTAGTTTTAAAAAAATCGGATCAACGACACGCTTACCGCCCATGTTTCAAAACGCAAATGTTCTTATATTTGCTATGCTATTTAACAAAAAATCATAGGTTTGTTAAACCCATCATAATGGCTCTTGAAAAAAGGATTGTTGATCCTGTCAAATGTCCTTTATAGTAAAAATGCAATAAATCTTACAAAAATTATGCAAAATTTAATATTTCCTCTTGAAAATATAAATGGATTTGTGGATATTAACAAATGAGCCATCAAATCCTTATGCGTGTCTATCCTATACGTTTTTTTTTGGGTATTATTATTGAAGTGAAAACTTCTTTAGGCACGTTGAGCACTTTTTGGTTGAGGAAAATATACTGATTTCAAAAACGGTCGTCACCAAAAACCGTCGTCACCATTATTGATTATTATTGAAGTGAAAACTTCTGTAGATACGTTGAGCACTTTTTGGTTGAAGAAAAATTATTGAACTCGCATCATCGTCACCATGGTCAACATAACGTTGGTTTTTGTAGATACGTCAGCTGGTTTCTATATATAGACTGAGTGACTGTGTGATTGATTGTCTGACTGACTAAAGGTCTGACTATTTGACAGTCTGACTGTTTGACGGTCTGACTGTTTGCCGGTCTGACTGATAGTTTGACAGTCTGACTGTTTGACAAACTGACGGTCTGACTCACTGTTAGACGGTCTGATTGCCCAATGATCTGAGTGTATGACTGCCAAACTATTTGACGATATGACGGTCTTACCCACTATCTGACGGTCTGACTGTTTAACAAACTGACGGTCTGTATATTTGACGGTCTGACTGATTTTTTGGTTGACTGACTGACTGTCTGAAGGACTGTGTGACGATCTGACTAACTGTCTGATGGTCTCACTGACTGTCCGCTGGCTTATCTGACTGACGGTCTGACTATCAGATGGTCCTTCTGACTGTATGTCTGACTATTTCATTTTTTACCCAAAACTTAATACAGTTTCTTTGATTCATTTTTTGAAATAGTAAAAAATCGAAGAGCACACCAAAACACGACTAACCTTTATATCTGTCAAACAAACTGACAATCCAAAATGGCTGATATTGTCAACATAAATAACAGACATGTGTACCAACACCTCACGAAAATCGAAAATAACGGTTATTTTTTGATCATACCTCGTATGTATCTAATGGCAAATTAAAATAATACATTAATGTTCGTTAGATGTACTAGGCCACACACACTCACTTGTACTTACTTGTACTATGTCAATTTTTTTTATAAAAATTACTTCGAGTAAACTTTATTTTTTCATATTTATTCATTATTTGTATCTAGAAAATTATTTTTATAATTGACAAAAAATAGTATTGAATATAATCACAAAAAAAAAGGAAAAATATGCTTTTTTATTTTTTTTTTTCTGAGATTTCCGGTTCGATTTTATAAATTTTTTATTGCCGATCAACACAAGACATTATAAAAGGAAAAAAAACGGAAAAATCAGACGACCATATTTTTCCTTTTTTGTAATGTTTAATACAAGTTAAGGAATTTTTAAGCTTCAATTAAAGTAAATGCGATCTTTATAAAATTAAAAATAAAATATTATATTATATACCAACTTTATTTATTAAATTTAAATATATTTTATAGGAAATATACTAAACTATTATTATACAAACTCAATTTTTACTTCGTGCTGCAATTATTTTTAACAATTATTTTTGTGAAACAAGAAAAAAAACTACTTAATTTGATTTGTGACTTCAGCGCCCCCTTGCAGCAATAATGGACACAATTTCAGAATTTTTTTCCTTCAGTTAAATTTAACATATATTTTGCGACGTTTGTAGTTTTTTTCATTAAAAACCTTCAAAAATCGAGCCAAAATCAAAAATGGACTTTAAACATATTTAATTTTTTTCAAAGTTCCGGCAAAATATTTATAACTTTTTTTGACGCTGGTGTTAGAAAACACAACAAATTAAACAAGAAAAAGCCAGAATGCCATATTTTTTTTTGTTTTTGTTTAATATTAAATCGAACTTAAAAGTTATTTCAATTTTAATTTGATTTTTTTTTTTTTCATAAATTGTTTATTGTATCTTCAATATTTTTGAACTAACAATAATTACTCATATCTTAAGTCTAAAATAAAAATATACTTTTTTTTAATTTGAATAATATGAGTTTTTACGTTCAATAAGAACTCACTTTAACAAACTAATTGCACAAACTTCTAAAAACTTATTATTGCCAACAATGTTAGCTACCAGAAAAACCAAATTTCGATCTTCTGTTTCCAAAATTTAAATGTGTGCAGCTGTTTCTAAGAAAGAGTCAAAACTTCTTCAGTTGTTCTTTAACTCGATATCAATATATAATCAGTTGTAGTACATTTCTTCTTAAATCCCAATCAAGTTATAACTACATGAGTTCTCATTTAGTTCTAGTTAAATTTTTGTTAAATTATTGTTCATTTTTGGGTAAATTCTTTACGCTCCTCCTATCACTAGTGCAGTATTGGGTCATTTAAGGTGTTTGTCTGCTTTTTACAAATTCGTTTCTAAAGGCGCTTTCGTTGGAATTATTGCTATTAATTTTACCTAAATGTGCACTGACATTCTACAAAATGAAACAAGCGTAGCATTTTATTATGTTCTCATGGTCGGTTTGGTCTTTGGAATTATGCGTTGTAACAAATGTGTTAAAAATTATTTTTGTGCAAAAGCCTTGTAATATTGGTTTCCATGCACTTTCGTCTAGTTTGTTTTACTCCTTCAGCCAAACAAATATATGTACAATCGTACACACCTCGAAAATCGTAATTTTCCAACACGAACATGTCCTCATTACAAATTCATTTAAATTCGGGATTGGGTGGGTTTATGCACATAAATGTACAAATATTCGTATAATGTAATGTAAAAACCGTTTGCGTACTAAGCCATATTATATACTTATGTGTAAGCGCACATATGTGTTTAAATAAAATTATGTTATCCCTTTTAGTCATGTAATGGCAAAAATGCAATGAAAGAAATTTGTTTACACTTATGTTTATTAATGAAATATTTGAGTAATAATGTATGGGGAGCCCCGGTCTCCCCGTAATCTTTTAACTCAAAAACTCATATTATTCTCTGATTAGGCTGCTTAGTATAGTATAGCACCTATCTGTATTTTACATATAAATTTCTTTTAGTGTATTCACAACTCTACATCTTGTCTATATTATCTATAAAAATGTTCTCTTTATGGCATCTAAATATACGAGTGGAAGGAACTTGTTTAATTTTTACACAGTTTACATACAAGTTGGTATTGTTTTTCTCCCTAAAACTACGTTAAATTTTTCATTAAAAAGGCAACTGCAGCCAACACACAATCATTAGAGTATGAATAATAAATCCAGGGAACATCGGAATACAAATATATTAATCTATACAATGCATGTCTTTGCTAATTAAAATTATAAAGAAAAAAAATTTTTCTTAATACCACCAAGAGTTTGTTTATAATTCAAATGTTAAGGTTTTTCAAAACCTCATAATCCTTAAAAATTTCAACAAAAAATTTGTTCTCATGTCTGTGTCATCTATTTTAGTTTGGGACAAATTTTTCTAGAATTTTTTTTTTCATTATTTTTCGTTAAAAAGATCCACGCGTTGGAAATTGGAAAATATAATTTTTTAAAAAATTTTGGAAAACTTTTTTATAAAAATTTATTTTAAAATATTTTTTGTAAAATTTTTTTGAAGTTTTATTTTTTATTTTTTTGTAAATTTGTTTTTTAAGTTTTATAGAAAATTTTAGCGAAAATCAAAAATTTGATCGAAAATATTTTGAAAAATTTTATTAAAAAATCTTTCTAAAAATGTTCTTGAAAAAAGTGTAATAGAAAATTGTATTTTAGAAATTTTATTTGATTTTTTTTTGTAAAATTATTTTTAAACTTTGCTTTGAAATTTTTTTGGAAATAATTTAGAAAATTTTTTATAAAATATTTTTTAAAAATAATTTAAAAAATTTTTGTATAATTTTTTTTTTTTTTTTTTAATTAGGACCTGTTCAGACAAAAGCAAAAAATCCTTTAAAAAAATTTCATCATAGCGACCACTCCCCATACCCAATGCGTCTTTTGACTGTTCCTGGTTACCAGTAGGCACCCTGTGGGTCTATTGGCTAGTGAAGTTTTTTCTATAAAGGCCTTTAGTACAAATCAAAGCAAAAAAACCCTACCAACCTAAAAAAAAAACATTCCGCGAGATCTATATGCACTCCATGCGGTCGTGGTCTAATATTTATTTAACAAGAAAAATCAAAAGAGAATCGAATGGAAGGATCTTATGTTGCTGAAATCCATTAGTGAAATTTTCGAAACTATGCCTGAAAGATCGGTGGGCTTAAATTTTTTGTATCTCTTCTGGTGCCTTGGAAAAGTTGATTTCAACCCGAACATATACAGACAGACGGACACCGCTTAATCAACTTCTCTATGTATAATATGTATAAGGTTTCAGAATATATATAATATATATACTTTATGGAATGGCAAACTTACATATACCCTTTCCACCTAATTAGGCTGTTTTGAAGGGTATAAAAAGCAAGTAAAAACATTTAACTTCAATTAATTCTGAACGAAAATTTTTAGTTTAACTTTAATTGCCTTAAATGATTGAGATGTTTAATTTTAGAGTTTTACAATTTAAGTCATTGGTTTTAAAATGTAATTGAAGTATGTTTTATTGCATGAAATGATTACTGCCCAATTACAATTACTTGTAATTTGTAATTAAAAATTACCAATTACTAATTACAAGTAATTGCAATTGAAATTTTTCAATTATAATTACATTTGATTTTATTTACAGTTACTTTCTTGGATATTTCCAATTACACATTACGTGTAATTACAATGGTAATTGATAACCCCCATGTCTGCTTTACTATTTATAAATATGAAAAATTTCTCTATGTATGTATCTAGTTTTTTAATTTTAGTATTTATCTGTAGATTTAATAGATAGAGGTTCTCAGTTAAGTTTTAAAACATCCATAAGGTACGGCGCATAATTTTATTCCCCTACTATTTGTGTAGCCATTAACCTGTTTGTTTAGCCACTGAATCTCATTGCACGCGTAGTAAACTTTTCCCTCAGACCGGATATGAAGGAGTCAGTAACAAAATGTATGCTGAAGTGGCTGGTTGGTAAAAGGAGAACAAATAAAGGCTTGTTGTTGTATGTGTTAAAATGTCTCTGTATACAGAAAAGCTGTATATTAAACATTTTTAGGCTTTTATCTTTATCATCCTTATACCAATTATCCTAAATTATAATATGCCTTAATGTTGTTTGTTTTAATCTGCAGAAGAGTTTTTGTTCGGTTTTATATCTAAGCCAAAGTAAAACAAGTGGAAGTGTGTACTAACGAGCGAGTGTGTGTTAAAGTTGTTAACTTGTCTTTGCACACACAGACAAAATTTATGAAAGTTTTCTTTTTTGCATTTTTTACTTTTTTTGTGTTTAGTGAGAGTGAGTGTGAGTGTGTTGTTTTTGTATCTAGTCACGGCTTCAGGTTATAATTCTTTACTGTCTGCCTCTTTTCTTCTGCTTCTTCTTCTTCGTCCTTAGCTTTATTTTCTGTTTAGGTAAACATTTCTTCTTTAGCAGCTATTAAGCAAACTTTTGCCTTTATTAGTCTGGTGTGATTTAATGACAATCTGGTCAGGATTAACTGGGAAATAAGAGCAACAAAAACAACAACAGCAACAACCATAATAAGTTCAAGAATACACATGAGGTCCTTGCGCGCATTGTTTGTGTTTTGTTTTTCTGTGGTTTCTGTTAACAGTTTTATTTCTAGTTGTGAACTGCCTGGAGTACTAATTACTAACAAAAAAAGTTTAACAAAGAAAAAATAAAAATATAATTACTATCAAGTCTTTTGTTTCTAGGGTTTCTAATCTGAATAAAGTCTGCTTAAATAAGACCCTGCTCTTTTATTTCCTGATATTTGACTGTCGACTGGTAGTTATCGAATGCTTTTCTCATTACGAAATGTTGGTTCTCACACAGTGGGAAAAAGTTTCAATGTCTTAGATGGCGACTTGTTCTTAAAACCAATTTTATGCCATGCTAAAAATGTGACAGGCTGACAGGCTGGCATATGGGAAGTTATAGTTATAAGTATATAATGGGTGATTTTTTTGAGGTTAGGATTTTCATGCATTAGTATTTGACAGATCACGTGAGATTTCAGACATGGTGCCAAAGAGAAAGATGCTCAGTATGCTTTGACATTTCATCATGAATAGACTTACTAACGAGCAACGCTTGCAAATCATTGAATTTTATTACCAAAATCAGTGTTCGGTTCGAAATGTTCAAATGTGACAAATTTTGTTCAGCGATGAGGCTCATTTCTGGTTGAATGGCTACGTAAATAAGCAAAATTGCCGCATTTGGAGTGAAGAGCAACCAGAAGCCGTTCAAGAACTGCCCATGCATCCCGAAAAATGCACTGTTTGGTGTGGTTTGTACGCTGGTGGAATCATTGGACCGTATTTTTTCAAAGATGCTGTTGGACGCAACGTTACGGTGAATGGCGATCGCTATCGTTCGATGCTAACAAACTTTTTGTTGCCAAAAATGGAACAACTGAACTTGGTTGACATGTGGTTTCAACAAGATGGCGCTACATGCCACACAGCTCGCGATTCTATGGCCATTTTGGGGGAAAACTTCGGAGAACAATTCATCTCAAGAAATGGACCGGTAAGTTGGCCACCAAGATCATGCGATTTGACGCCTTTAGACTATTTTTTGTGGGGCTACGTCAAGTCTAAAGTCTACAGAAATAAGCCAGCAACTATTCCAGCTTTGGAAGACAACATTTCCGAAGAAATTCGGGCTATTCCGGCCGAAATGCTCGAAAAAGTTGCCCAAAATTGGACTTTCCGAATGGACCACCTAAGACGCAGCCGCGGTCAACATTTAAATGAAATTATCTTCAAAAAGTAAATGTCATGGACCAATCTAACGTTTCAAATAAAGAACCGATGAGATTTTGCAAATTTTATGCGTTTTTTTTTAAAAAAAAGTTCTCAAGCTCTTAAAAAATCACTCGTTATAAAAATGCATTCGAGCAAATAAGTGCTAAGGAAATCATGAAATCACAATTTTCTTTTCTACACATTCATTATTTTTTTGCTGGGTTATAATAAAACCTAAAAGTATGCTATTGATAATATGCTTTCAATAATATAAAATAGCCAGATCGAATTACTAGAAAATCGCCAATTTCTATAAAAAAAAAAATTTAAATTGTGTAAAATAATTAAAGTAATTATTAGTTATAAAACGGTGTTAACGAACCTTTCCACAGCAAATCTAAATGGAAAAAATTATTAAATCGTGTTGGGTTTACTTCGCACATATGGATTAAATAAAAAATAAGTTCAAATATATAAATGATTATAAAAACTAAATTTTTATTTAAAAGAAGATTGTTTTTATAATATGAGGCAAATTTTATTTTATTTTATTCACTTTCATATGCATCGCTTTCTCCTCAAAAGCATCAACAGATAGATAATAATGAAAGAACTGCTTTTGTTAATAAACCACGAAGTCGAAAGGGAATGTGACGCAAACTTGCGATAAAAGGATCTGAAGAAATTAAGAGTCGATTGAAAAGATGTGTGTTTGTGTCTGCTCTCAAATTTGTTTCTAGTAAACAGCTCTATTAATTTCATAGTGTCTTTAATTCTTGCTTATTGAGCTTCTTCTGAAAGCTGTCCTATAGGAAGAATGCAAGACTTTATTATATCTATTCCATGAAAAAAAATTTCATGGACGCTACTGTACCATGGGCATTCGTTTAAGAATAAATTTCGTGTGACCACAATAAAACTATTAAAAGCGTGTTCATCAGCATAGGGTAACCACTACCTAAAATATCCAAAATAATATAAAACCGTTTAATTAATTCTCTATTCACACCAGTGATATATAAACTCTTTTCTGCTACTCTAAATACGTCTTTGCATTGCATATTGGGAGTTTTTACCCATTTTTTTTTTTTTGTTTTAATTTCCTTTCGTGAAAGAGTGGAGATCTTATTGAAAAAGTGAAAAAATTGTATGGCGGTCGCAAAAATGCACCAGATGTTTTTGATTAACTTTAAAGTGGACAATGGAAAGATTAACCTAAATATAGTTTTACATCGGATCTATCCGGAATAAACAGCTTTAACTCTAACTGAAAAAAGGAAATATTATTTCTTTGTACTTTATGAAATTCTCACAATTTTTTTTTTCAGTGCTTATAATGGAAATAATTAAATAAAAATTGTAATATACAGGGTGGCGCAAAAATAACCTTCCGATGTTTTTTGGCTGTAATTTAAAAAAAAAAAATGAAAAACTTTGATTTTTCTTGTGGATTATTTTTATTTGGTCTTTTAATTTTTTTACATCAAGTCGAGAATGATGTCATGTAAATGACCGCCGCCACAGTTGATTGTCATTTGAGCCCTTTTTATGGCATTTTCCATCACTTTGGCCAAAACTTCCGGCGATAGGTCGTCACATTCTTGACGGATATTGTCTTTAAGAGCTGCAAGAGTCTGCGGCTTGTTGACATAAACCCGCGACTTCAAAAAGCCCCACAAAAAGAAGTCTGCAGCGGTCACATCAGGCGATCTTGCTGGCCAGTGCAAATCACCAAAACGGGAGATTAGGCGCCAGGGAAATGCATCCTTCAGCATATCGGTTGTGGCACGTGCAGTGTGTGCCGTTGCACCGTCCTATTGGAACCACATGTTTTCCAATCCCAATTCATCAAGTTGTGGTGAAAAAGAACTCGTTAATCATTTCTCTGTAGCGCTCACCATTCACAGTAACCGTTTGGCCCGCGACGTCTTCGAAGAAAAAAGGTCCGATGACTCCTCCAGCGAAAACAGCACACCATACAGTGACTTTGAGCGGGTGTAATGGCTCTTCGTGGGTTACACGCGGATTTACAGTGCCCCAGAAGCGTAAATTTTGCTTATTTACGTACCCGCTAAGATGGAATTGGGCCTCATCAGTCATGATTATTTTTGATGAAAAATCATCTTCCTCTTGGTGGTGATTAAGGATGGCTTGAGCGTATGTTAGACGCGATTGGCGGTCAGCAACTAACAGCTGATGCACCGTCTGGACTTTGTACGGAAACATCTTCAAATCTTTTACCAAAATTTGCTGTAAAGACCGTCGACTGATACCCATTTGCGTGGCACGTCGTCTGGTCGATGTCGACTGCGCTTCCATGACATCCTCGGCTACAGCAGTAATATTCTCTGCAGAACGGCTACTCCGGGGTCTGCCACGCCTGGCAGCATCTCGTGTTGTACCAGTCTCTTCGAGGCGAGCGGCTACACGTCGCAGTGTTTCACCAGTAGGCGTTGGACGGCCAGGAAATCTGCGACGAAATTCACGTTGTGCCAAAGTCACCGACCGATTATTGGTCAAATAATTAGTCACCAATATTCCGCGTTCTGGAGCAGTGTAGCGTAACATTGTTTATTAACGTGTATTTCGCAAGTGTTTACTACACAAATGTCAAAACAGAATTGACATTAGGGGCCAATCGCAAAATTTATAGCATTTTCTGATAGGAGGATTACTTTTGCGCCACCTTGTATTTCCTTGAAATATAACTGAATAATAAAAAAAATTATGACAATAAAATCACCGTAGACTTTTTAATCAGAAACCAAAATCATACAAAAAATACGCTTCTTTTTGAAATCGAATGAACTTGTTGACAACAACTAACTTTAAAGCTTACTTTTTTTCCTAGTCAGAGCTAAAAACAAAAAAAAAACTAATCATAAATTACAGTTACATATTTTATTAGGGAGCTCATTAAAGCATCAGAAGGAATGTTGCCAGACAGTTTTTTTTTTAATATTTTCCAGCTAGATTTGTGATTTACCACACTGTACCTTTATCTGCTAGTCACATTTTTTTATATTGAATTTTTTATTTTTATTTTGTGTGTTTTAATTTCAACACTTCTGAGTAAAAATCAAATCAGCATCTAAATCAAAAACTTATTACTTGGCTGAAATAAGCAATTAAATAAATAACAAACAAAAATGTTTGCTTAAAACATTCATTTAAATATTTATGCTTTATTTAATATTCAAATAAACTTTTCTCCTTTTTCTCTCTTCCTTTACCTTTTATTTCCCACTCTAAAACTCTCTGGTTATAATTTACTGTTGTTGTCTTTTTTGTAGATTTCATTTTGTAGCCTTTAAATCTTTTGAAAATGACAGACCACCACAACCACCCACCCACCCTCAAAAACTCAAACACACACACTCAAGCTAAAGTAAACATTCTCGGTTATTCATTTATTTTTATTTTTTCTTACTTTCTTTTTGTTGTTGTATTATGTGGTAATGAACAAAATAAACAAACAAGAAAGACACACACACAAAGTTATAAATAGAGTTCTCATTTGCTCAAGAGGTGTGGGTGGGTTGGGAAGTAAATTCTGAGCACACCAACTTGCTTCTAAACATCCGTACGTTTAATTTAATAAGCATTTTATATGTTCGTATCCTTGTTCCTCCTTTAACATACAAACATATCATTAGAATGTGTAGATAAAGATAATTTTTGGTATTTAAAAATTTACTTTAAATATGGTTTTAATTATAATTTTTGTGAACAAGAAACAAAAAAAATCAAACAAAAATTGCAATTGAGAGCCAACAACAAACCCTGGATTACGTATCCTTTCAATATGCTGCTCTTTGTTGTCTCTTTTTATTTTCTTTAGTATTTGAAGAGTTTTTTATGTGTGGCCCATTTACATATGTTAAAGTGCTTTTATAATTTTGTATATGTTTGTTGATGATAATGTAATGAATAAATGAATGAATGACTGAATGGTGAAAAGAACAGGGGATTACAATTAGTTTAGAAGTAATTACGAAAATAGTTTTTGTTTCAGGGGGAGATAAAAATAAAATTTACGAAGAGTTGGTATGTAAATATATAAACGAACCTGATTTTTGTTATGTAGAATATTTCAAGTTATTTCAAAAGAGGATTACAATCATAAAAGCCTCGTTTGAAATAAAATTATTACGGTTTTGCATAACATTTTGATTTTTTTCACCAGCTAAACCCAAAGTTAAATGTTTAAATTAAGATGGGGTTTCCATTTGATTTTAAAAGTAATTGTCAAAAGGGGAGTATTCAAAAATGAATGCGGATGTTTCTTCTTTTTTTTTTATTAATTACTGATTTTAAAAAATTAAAAATATAACAATGCATCGTAAATTAACACTGGTCGGCAAAAAAAAATCGGGAGCAAGAACTTTGTTATGTAATTTGAATGGATTTTTGTGTGCTGAATTTAAAACTGTTTACAGATTTTTTTATCACGTCTAGTTTACGAGATAATCTTATTTAAATAAAATAAAAATATTAAAATATTATAAGGGTGATCCGTTTCGAGGTTCCCTACTTTTTTAAAGAAAAAAAAACAGAAAATTCCAATTTAATGGAGAATATTTATTATCATTGGAAAGAACATTTTTTGAAGATTATGTTGGCCGTTGCTACGTCGCAGATGGTCCATCCGTTAAGTCCAATTTTTGATTACACGTTCGAACATTTCGACTGGTAACTGGTGAATGACACGCGTGATGTTTTCCTCCAAGGCCTGAATCGAAGCAGGTTTGTCCGCATAAACTTTAGACTTTACATGTTCCCACAGGAAAACGTCTAACGGTGTGATATCACACGATATTGGTATCCAAGCGACCGGCCCAAAACGTGAAATTATGTGCTCACCGAAATGTTCTCTCAATAAATCCATTGATTGATGCGATGTGTGGGAAGTATGACTAGCTTCAACTTCAGGCATAAAATTGTCCGTTATCATGGCACGATAACGGTCGCCATTGACGGTTACGTTCGCACCGGCATCATTTTTAAAAAAATATGATTCCACCGGCCCACAAACCACACCAAACCGTTGTTTTTTTCTGGATGAAGTGGCAGCTCTTGAATCTTTTCAAGTTGCTCTTCGTCCCAAATGCGGCAATTTTGTTTGTTTACATACCCATTGAGCCAGAAATAGGCCTCATCGCTAAACAAAATTTGCCTTGAAAACGTCGAATCTTCTTGGAACTTTTCAAGAGCCCATAGAGCGAAGCGATTCAGGCGTAAGTCCTTACATCATGAAATGCCAAACGATACTAAACAAAAATAACATGACAGCTTGATACGACTCACACATGAACTGTCGAAAAAAGTCTATTGAAAAAAGTACCTCGAAACGGATCACCCTTTATATGTATGTAGTTATTGTGATAACAATGGTCGGCAAAAATAAAAAAAAAAATGTCGGGAGTTTGAACCTTGTTATGGTTTTAATGGACTTTTATGTGCTGAATCCAAATCTGTTTACAGATTGATTCTATCACGTCTTTCTTTAAATAAAATACTGATATTGAAATATTTTATAATCTTAGTGAATAACATAATGTTTGCACTCAATTGTAAATAAAAGCATTTGTGCATCGAATTCCATAATTTATGGCTTATTTTATTCCTAGTATACCTAGCTTTCCGAATAAGGACAATAATGTAAAATATTTGCCAATTTAAAAATATTTTTTTTTCGCCACCAATTTCTCAATAACTCCGAAACAGTTGAAACCGAAGAAAAAATTATGTAAATTTGACTCAATGGTAATTTTATCCTGCATCTTTTGGTGTTTCAATTAATCAAATCGAACAATTCGTTAAAGAGTTATTTCGAAATAAGTTAGCGTGGTCGCCTTGTTTAGGTCGTATCACGTACAAATTAAAAAAAAAAAATTTGTGCGTGATACGCGAAAACTGAAAACGGATTCTAGTTTAACGAGTTGAGATGACTATATTCCACATTGTTATCTTCAGGGAGCAATTTTTTTGCAGACCAGTGTAATTATAGTAGCTTGGTTACATCAACTGAATTCTGAAATAAAACTAAAACTTTTTCAATGATAAAATAGTTCTATGTATTGAACGTTACCATAGTTGATAAGTAAAAAGATATATAATGAATATATTAATAAAGCCCATAAATTTAATAGATAATGGGTCACATGCCGATAGTCTGTTTTAACGTGAAATTCTAAAAACGTGGGCAAATATGTAAGTGCATGTCCATGTAAAAAATGTTAGCCGGGATTAGGTAATATGTAATGGCAAATGCTTTATTATTCTTGGTATTCCTAATATACACACGCACATACAAGAAGTAGAAGTTGAAGAAAAATCTTAAGAAAACAAACAAAACAGACCAGACCAGAGGCAACTAAGAAAAAATTGTTAAGAAACTGTTTAATTTTTCATCTTCCCTGGTTTGTTTTTTGTTTGTAAGTATTCAAATAATAGGATTGAAACCATGTAAATATCAGCATACTTCGTTTATATGTACAGCCAAACAAACATTTCTTTGCAATCTTTTCTACTTAAAAAAAATGAGGTTTAATTAAATAAATGGAAAAATGTTTTCTCTGGTCTCGAGCAGATTGATGTAACTTTCCATCTTAAAGAATGTGAAAGTGAAAGAATATGGAAAATGAAAATGAAAAGGAAGTCAAAAGAAAGTTCTAATTATAACAAGTCAGAGTGCAATAATCCTCCGTGTAGAATTTTAAATATCCTTCACCATTCTGACAATAGATATTGGCTTACACAATTATCTTTCACAGTATATATTCGGTTTTTACTTTCATGCTTTAAAAATTCATTTGTACAATTCACTGTGGGTCAAATGACCAGTTTTTGAGGCAATAAATCACAGGAAGCAATGTAGTGCAGAAGACTGTTGTGGGCATCTTGGTGGTGGGCAAACAATGCAAGTCGATCCGCTCTAACCACGCCCACTTCTTTTAGTTAAATTGTTTTCCATGTTAAAGGTGATCGTAAATCAATATAATTGCCTCATTTTTTATGTTGCTTATTAAACCTTTTGAAAAAAAAACTCTACACTCACTTTCAGTGATAGCAAAAGTAAGATTAGCAATGAGTGCGTTAAAAGTCAAAAGAGTTTTGGGTATTGGAAGATGTTTAGTACAAAATTCCATTATTGCTTTTTTGAAAGTGTACTATCACTTTAAAAATGTTTTTGTTTTTTTTTTTAAACTCGGTCATTTGACCCAAAGTGTAATTATGGATATCAACTTAGTAACCAAAGTTTGGCTAATGCAACAACAATTATAAGGTGGTAAATATTAAAAAAAACGTCCAACAATAGAAAAGCTTTAGGTGGGTGGTGGTAGGCTTCGTTCTCATCAACTGACTATAGATGATTGAATACAAATTTCTCGTATTCAATTACCTGAGTTTGGTTGGTTAAATAGATGAACAAAATATAATAGAATTAAGCACCACCTATGTAGATAGATGCGAAGTGTACTGAAGAATGTAGGATGTAGGATGTAGCGATCGAGAAAATGTATTAAAAAATTTAAGTTTTTCCAATTTTTTGCAAAATAATTATTAAATTTGTAAAAAATATTCTTTTAACCCTATTAATATTTAGTGGGAATAAACAAATTTAAGCCTTAATTTAACAATTCGTTTATCTTTACACATAAAAAAACTGTAAAAGGAGCGTTATATGAGATATATGTTTAATATTTTATGGCTGGAGCAGATAGTAATCGATGGAATACAGAACACCAATTTATGAAAATGTTGTCTGTCTGTGTTTGCATCACCTAAAAACTACTGGAAGAATTTTAATAAAATTTTATGTGAAGGTATCACAGTTTAAATATAGCAATTTTACCGATTTAAGGGTACTGCAAACTTGGCAGCACCTTTTATTTTTCTAAACGGTAAATTTTAGACACTATTTACAGAACGCTACAATAATAGAATTTTATATCAAACTTCATTTCAAGAATCCTGAGTAATTACCAAGGGATGGGTACCTCCACAGAAAATATATACATAAAGTCCAACTGCAGCATTATAAAAGTAAGAGTCTTAACATTATGTGTTAATTACTTTCAAATCAAAATTTAATAAAATATTGTCAGAACGTACACGACGCACAGAGGGATATTTTGCCAATCTAACCGGTCATTAGGCAAAAAACTAATTTTGAGAAATGTAAAAATTAAGGTACGCAGCCCGACAGGCAACAAAATTCTGCGTCGAGTAGTGAATTTTCAAGGCTTTTGCAGGAAAGTTGAGTAAATCGCATACGTTTTTATTGCTTTTATACGATTTTGAGAGGTTTGCAATATATTTTTTGGTGGCTAAAAGAATAAAGATTTTGTATTGATTTTTTTTTCGTGCAAGGCTATAATACCAGCTACTTATATACAATTTTAGAATAATTTTATTTTATGTTTTTATGATAAAAAATTTTGTTCGAAATTAAGAGATCTTTTGTTCACTTTTCTGTAAAAAAAAAAGTGAAAAAGTTTTTGAGAGTGAGGGCCATCGCGATCCTAAAAATTTTATATATCACTATAAAATTTACGATCTCTTCTTTTATACTGTAGAGAAAAAAAACGCTGTGCGTTCTTGTCCCATTTTTTGGCTTTTTTTTTCAAAATTTCACCTTTTTTCTGTTTTTGCTCATCTTGCATGGGTAGATACGAGTAAGAAACCTTTTTGTCGGTCATAAAATGTTTTTGGTTTCTACGTTGTCTTAAATAATTAATTGTTATTATTTTAAATTAAATTTATTGTTCCTAATGTAAATTATTTATTATCTACACACACAATAAAACTGTGATTTTCCGCCTGGGTGTCTGTTTGTGTTTGCATCACGTAAAAACTGGTAGATAAATTATAATAAAATTATATGGAGTGGTACCTTAGTATCGTGGTTTAAATATAGCATATTTTTGTCCGGTAAAAATATCTCATTACCAAGAAAGAGGAAAAAACAGTTGTAAAAGTACGCAGTTTTAACGATTCAATGGTACTGCAAACTTCACAGCAACTTTTATTTTTGCCAACGGGCAATTCTAAAAAAAACACTATTTACAGTACTCTACATTATTTTTGGAATTTTATAAAAAATTTAGACTTGTATATAAAGCATATGTTTCTGAGTAATTACCCAGGGATGGGTACCTTTATATAAAGTAATGACATAAACCGTATCTGAAGCACTATAAAATTAGAACTCTTAAAGTGGATTACTTTTAAAGCAAAATAAGGACGCTGACGAATTGGCGGGCACAGCCAGTTATAAATAAATTAATTATTCTTAGCTAAATTAAATACTATAAAGTAATAAATTACAAAAATTACTTCTATTATTATTCTTCGACATAAAAGCTTTAAAATAAATATTTTTGGAAAAAACCAAAAAAAAAAAATTTTTTTAAATCACTTTGACGGGTGCGATTAGAGGGATACCTCCCCCCTGCCCATAAAAAATTAAAAATTTAATTTCTGTCGTATTAAGGCCTATGTCCATTTCTTTTAATAATTACACTATTTTTGCAAATAATATTTGAGGTCACCGCCCACAAAAGGGGGCGGCCGAAAATGACATTTTACAATCTTCAGGTTTAGGGTTTTGAACATTCCCTGAATAAAAAATAAAAGTTTCATTTGCTTAACAAAAGCAAAGGGAAAACTAAAAAAAAATTATTTTATCAGTGGTAGGATTAGTTCTTCTAAGGGGAACATTTTTCTCCTTAGTCCGATTTTTCTTATTTTATAGCTTTGACAGCCTATGACCATAAGCAAATTTCTGCCAAGTTTCATTAATCTAGGAGCACTCAGTACCTTTTTAGAGTCAATATAATCTAAAAAAAGTAATGTCCGGCTAGATTGGCAAAATACCCCAATATGCGACGTGGCGGGCAATGCTAGTATGTTAATAAAACAGTTCAACTAACAAATTTAATATTCAATATTAATAATTTATAAAAAAATAGGTTAAACGGATATCCAAATATTAACCGACTATTAAACAATTAGATTTCAATGTCGATTAATAATTTTTTGTGTTATAACAGCAACTAGATCATAAAATTATCATCAAGTATAGTAGTCTTTGAAATTCATTTTAATGGGACATATTAACTCATCATTGATTTCCACTGTATTGTATTGTGAAGAAATCGTTTTGAATACTTTTATCTCTTTTTTTAATGCTTATTTTTATAAACGTCTCTCTTTCCTTACAGATCATCAACTGCGGCGACTTGGACAGCTATCCTTTGCTTCAGTACTTGGATTTGTCTTTTAGCCACATTGAGCACATAGAAGACGATGCGCTGGGACGTTTAGAAATATTAGAAATTCTCATGTTGGATCACAACAAATTACTCAAGATACCATTTAGTTTGCCTGTTTCCTTAGAACATTTGTTTCTGCAATACAATGAAATAATGGAAATACCTCAACAAGCTTTTCAGGGACTAAACAACCTGAAAACGTTGGATTTATCGCACAACAAATTATTGTATTTACCCGATATCGTGCTGCCCAAATTACAAACCTTAAATTTACAATCATCCGAAATAACGGGCATAAGTCAGGGTATTATACACTCTTTGCCCAAATTAAATGATCTGTTGCTGGAAGAAAATCCCATCAAATGTGCCGATCTCTTGGCCATAGCAGAATGGGCCAGCACTTGTCGTCTGAGAGTGGAAAAGGATGAAGAAGGTGAGGAGGCGCAAGGAGAAGATGACAATATTTTATTAAAAATCCAAAGCTTGAAAAACAAATTTGTAAAAATGCATAATTTTTATGAACAATTTGGTTTGAATACTTCTTATGTAAACTATACAGTTTTGAGTAATTTAAAAGCGCCCGCTTGTGTGCAGGATAATTTAAATGCGTTACAGCAAGTAGAAAGTATGGAAAAGCGTGAGATGGAAAAATTAAAGCCAAACCCCAACTTTAACAAAATAATAAGGGAAATAAACTCTAATCAAAGTTCTATGAGTTCCCGGCCACCAACAGCAGCAACAAAAATTTCTCTTTCAGAAAAAAGTTTAGCGAAACACAAAAATATGCGATCAGATGCAAATGATAGAAATGCAGTCAAAAAGGAACGACAACAAATATTTGAAACACTTCAAGATAAAACTGCAGTAAAAACAATTAACATAGAAAATCCCACACAAACTGTAGCACCAACAATGCTGGCGAATATTTTAAATGAAAGCCAACAAACATCTTATACAACCCCAAAAAGTTTCAGCTTGAATGCGAATGCTACCACTACAACTGCTGGTGCTGGTGCAATCACGAAAGCGAACGAGGGGCAAAGGGAAGCAGAAATTGTTGTTAAACCTAGATTTACAAACGAAGTGAAAACATTTGAAGATGATTTGACTGCAAATGCAGATGTTGATGCAAAGACAAAAACCAACCAACAACATGAAATTGCATCAATAGGAAATATTACAACTAAAAGTTCCTCAAATATGACAGAAGTAGTTGAAGCCATTTCAAAACATACTAAAGAACACGGACAAGAACAACAACAACAACAACAACAACAACAACTTAAAGATATGCAACATAAAACAACATTTACAAAAACTTTTCAAACAAACAAGTCGAAAAAGTGGCTGAAACAGGAGACTGCACTCAAGGGTGGGGGCAGCAGGGTGATGACTCAAAACAAGCACCGCAATAGTCAAGATGTAGATGCAGCACAATTTATAAAATCGACAACAACATTTGCAACGTCAATAAATTCTGAAATACAAGCAACCACAATAGCTACCCTCTCATCCTCCACATTCGAAGCAACAGCAGTGGCACTAGCAACCACAACAATGGCTGCGGAATTCAGGCAATTTAAACAGGAAAACAAACGAGACAAAGTGATGGCGGAAGGAGGAGAAGGAGCAGGAAAAGGAGATGAATTAAAAGAAAAAGATGTAAATGTTGTCGGTTTTGAAAGGAAAACAAACAAATTGCAGATAAATTTTGACAAAGAAAAACAACAGCAAGAAATTAAAGCAAAAACTGCCACAACAAAAGAGATTAAATCTTTAGCAACAAAAGCACACAAAATTATGCAAACAAAACTAACTGAAACAACAGCGTCAAAAACAAACGACAAACAAATGACTCAGATAACATTAAAAAATACCCCCCCGGAACTAACAGTCAATTTGGAAAACCCCAATAAAGAGTCCAATGAATTCATCTACCCCAACACTAAAAGCCCCCAGTTTACTCATAAAATATTCACAACAAATTTGCCCAGTATTCAAATTATTACAACAACAACTAAAAATCCTACAATAGAAGAAAAACATGAACAACCAGCAACTACAGGTATCAATGCAGCAGAGTTAGAAACATTTAAAACAATTGAGTCAAGAGCAGAAGGAGAAGGAGAAGCAGAATCTGTAGGTACACAAACAATAGCTGTCACTACCCTGATTACAGATAAAGATTCAGCATCAAATTACAACAAAGAACAAATAACTAAAACTATGAATAAAACCAGCAACATTTTAGCAACAGCAACAATACCAACAATATCAACCAGCAGCAGCAGCATTAAAAACAATCAAATTGCAGAGTCATTTGATAGCACAACTAGCACAACCATCAATAACATTGAGGACCAGCAGCAACCTCATCTCTTACTGAATATGATGTCAAATTATCGTCAGTCCTTACGAAAGGATGTCAATGTGAAATGTGCACAATCAAATATCAATGGTAAGTAGTGCTTCAAAAAAAAATATATATATATTTATTTCACAGCAACTACACAACAGCACATGGCTGTTGTTACGACTGCACGAACCAGATAAAAATTGGTTATCTTCAGATTTATTTATTATGCACTTGAATTTATATTAAAAAGAAAAACGCATTTAAAGAACTAAAAAGCAAACATTATTGACACACTTTAAGAAATGACCAATTAGTCATGACGAAAATGGTTAAAAGAATTGCAAAAAAAAAATAAAATAATTATTTTCAGATGAAAGGAAACTAGGTGATTGATTTTTTTAAATTATATCCTGGCGTAGTATATCTTCATGTAGCCAAAAAACTCTTTCATTATTAATATTTGTTGTTGTTATAGCGGCCATAGTAAAAATTTTAACTTTGTGAAAATTTCAAGAGTGTACCAATTACGGTTCCAGAGATAGAAGGCGTCGACAGAAGTACAGTCGGCCAGACATATAGCAATTGCGAAAACAATAGAGTTACGTTTTTGCATTTTGGGTACGCAACTCTAAAAAGTCGTGATGGTTTTTGTGGTTTGTGCCAGCAGAACTCAGTCATTTCTGTACCGATTTTAAGAATGTGTTCTTTTTTAGAAAGTTAATACTTACAGATTGGTTTCATTAAAAAAAAACACATAATGTTAAAAATTAATGGGTGCCCCCCATACATCATACATGTTTTTTCTTGTATTATGAATTGTAAAGGGCAGCAAATTAATATTTAAAACAGTGCGTATCACTATAAATAAATACAAAACTAATCTTAAACATTAAAGGGCCTATGTTTTGGGGGAAAATTGAGTAACAATTTTTTGTTTTTTAATTTTGGCCGACTTTAAGTTAGTATTTTTGGTGTGGTGTACCTACTAATGATGGGATTATTATTTGAAAACATTGGCTATATTCTTGATAAAATTTAGAATAAACTAGTTTCAAGTTTTGTTCTGATAGCGCTTTTCGTTAAAAAGTTACAATCTTCTGAATTGGGAAAGTGTAAAAAATACCGTTTTTTTAGGATTTTCCGCAAAAAGGTGGTATGATTTTTTAATTATGTATCCAAACATAGTAGCTGTCGTCTTCAATATCATTAAGTAGCTGACAACACGGCGACAAATTTTACCAACAGAATTTGTTTTCATTAGTCTTCTATTTCTTTAAAGCATGAATAATTAATTTTTCTCATACGACTTAATTTAATCAACAATATGGATAATGCTGTACATATCTGTATAAATAAAATCACCGTGTTGAAGGGTATAGCAGATTCGGCACGGCCGAATATAGTACTTTTACTTGTTTAATATTATATACGTCACAATAACGTCTACTATGGAGTACCCTTTAAAAACTCAATTGAACAACCCATATCCTTAGACTAATAATGACTTTTCTGTTCAGTCACTTAGGTCGGAGTACGAAAATGATTGCCTTGTCATCGAGAAGAAGTTAACTTATCAGATTCCATTATAATAATGCAGTACAACAATGCACAAAATTTGTATTAACCCAGATCTTATAATTTATTTTAATTTAACTTTAAACCTAATGAATTTTAGACATAAAATATAATTTTAAGAGGGTCATTGTGATTATATCACCCTCTGTCTTTCTATCCTTCTATTTTATTAACCAGGTCAAAAAACACATTAAATGATTTTAATCTTGAAATGCAAATAGATTTCCCTATAATGCTAGTAGTTGCAAGTATTAAGCCAAACAAGCTCTACTCATAATAACCATAAAAATTCCCTCTATAGCCATTTTACAGCAACAATTTACAACTAACAAGAAAAGAGTTTTAAAAGCAAAAACATATAGCCGCAAAGATAGTGTCTGACATTTTCATAAATTTTACTTAAAACTACAAATAAATGTAAATTTAATTTTTATTTTATTTTTTTTTTTTTTTGTTTTTTATAAAATTATATTCTCTGGTATTTTTATATTTTTATAGAATGCAATTCGGCAGCAACAAGAGCCACACAAACACCAGATGAGCTTGGTAGAGAGCCAACGATAGAGGCCACATTGGAACAAACAACTGCTAGTAAAACCTCAACAGAGAATCCTGAAGCAGCTACACAAGCAACAGCAGCATCAACGACAACAACAGTGACACACAAACATGAGCCTTTACAGCTACTTGTTAAGGACAGACATTTAATCGGCACACCACTACTAATGCACAAAGGGGACAACCTTATGGTTACAGCCGATGAACTTATCTTGCCAACAAACAACCATAATGCTGAACACGAACTGAACAATAGCAATAGCAATAATAACAACAAAGAACGGGATGACTTAAAGACCAATACCACGGCAAATGATAATAAAAATAAACATAATTTGGAAACAAGCCAAACTACCAAGTTATCAGCAACAACGGAGGCAGTTCAAAAAAATCACACAAAAGATGAACAAAAACTAAACAAATCAACTAATGAAAGAACCCAAAAGGATATAAAACTGCAAGATAGTGCAAAGCCGAATGACTTAGGGAAAATTAAAAAACCCAATAATGAAACGAAAACCAAAAAACCCTCTTTGATTATGAAAAAAATGACCATCGTCACGAAACAGCATGAAGAAAACCACCAACACGTTCAGGAAGCTGAACCTTTGGAGAATGAGGTGCATGTCAAACAGTTTGACAACTCTCACTATCAGGAATTAAAGCCTTTGCCAGCAAATCTAGAAAAAGAAATATCTGCAACTCACATGGCCAAACACAGCACTGTGAACACACCCATCAACGGTAACGGTAACGGCAATGGCAACGTCAGACAACCAGCCAACTTGTTCCAACAGCCGCATACATTCCAACATGAGCACGAGCTGTTGCTACAACAAATGCTGCAGGATACGCATTCAAAATTAACCAAAAGTGAACAATGGTCAGATTTGCGCAAGACAGAGATCAACGAAAATCATTCCGGTTTAATACTTCTAGTGTCATCAGGCCTATTTGTGGTTTTACTACTCGGACTCATGCATGTTTATCGCTGTGATATGCCCTGGCGTCGTCACTCGCCCAGCCATCATATGCGCCCTCATCAAAGACAAAATCACCCGTTGGAAGATGACTCCCACAGTTTTTTAAGCTACAGTGAGGGCATGCAAAAATGGCATCACCACACCCGCTTGGTGGCACCCTACAACTCCCCGCTGCATAACTTACATGTGCGTGAGCTGCAAAAGAATTCAGCCACTGAAAAGCCCCCTACACTGAACTTTAGAAAGCCTGCTCTACATCATTTCATTACCTTAGACAACTCAAGGTCCCTATCCCAGTCCTCCTCTACCACCACAACTTCAACAGCTTCCGCCTCCTCCTCGGCCATTTTAGATGACGAAGCATTTTATATTGAAATGACACCGGACTCTGGCCAATTTACCAGGACTTTACAATCGGAACTACTGCCAATGGAACTTTTAAATATGGCTCAAGCGCAAACACTGGATTATCAGGATAGCATGGGTGATAGTCAAACTTCTATGGAGGATGAGTGTAAGGTGCATTTTCAAAAAGAGCAGCGTCACCGGCCTCATTTGACCACCCTACCCTCATCATTGACCGCCTCAGCAACGTTAGCGTGCTCGACTACACCTGCGACAGCAACAACATCTCTAACTGTTAAACCTCATGCTCAAACGCGTAAGTTTGGATTGTGGTGACAAACCCTGCTACAGAGACAAAAACAATATGCTCCATTTCAATAAACAGCAGGCAAATAGTTTCATTAGTTTTGTAAAAATTATCTTCGGCTGAAAGCGGTGAGTAAAAAGAATTTTAATTTTCAAACTACGTCTTAACTCGTTCGCGGACTGCAAAAATGCTATTCAGCTATTAGTTGTAATAGCTGAATAGCATGCTACAGCATTTGAAAATGATTGGTATAGCATTCACGTCCGCGAACTTGTTAGGGAAGATAAAAATAACTTTAATGGGCCAAATGTCTTGAAGACTGTTTACATAATCTTGAAGAATTTTCAAATCAATGAAATTGCAAATTACTAAATTCCTGTTAAGATCACTGTTAAAAATTAAAGCCTCTAAATGGCTTCCATTTGCTGCTTACAGTTTTAATCTTTCTGTTTTCATTCGCAATGGTTTCTTTAAAAACCCCATAAGAAAGCAATGGTCCTTAAAATATGAGGAGGGAAGTTGTCATCAGCATTTTTGAAATTATGTTATCATCGAAAGGTTCTCGCAGAATAGCCATTGTCTCTCCCGTGGTATCAGCTGTAGCTGTATCCTGCTGGAACCATATATCATGATTATTAAGAACCATCCGATGTAAAAATTGTTCCAGAATGATTCAGATACAGCGCCCGGAGGGAGGGTTCTCGATGTTCAGTTTCATATTTCAAAACACATAGGCAAAGGAGGCTTACGTATAACAGGTCTTTTAAGGTTTTTTGTTGCCCGTCATAATGACTAGTCCGATTATATGCCAGCATCAAGGTCTTCCAGGAGTTTTATCAGGGATGCAATTCGTTGCGAATCCAGAACTTTATTAGATTGTTTGTGTTTTCTATATTGGTAATGGATCTAATATTCAAGTGCACGCTAAAGAACATAGACTAATCTCTCGAATTACGATGTTTTGATTTGTGGTGTTTCGATTTACGTTATCTAAGTTTTTGCGCGATCTAACAACAATTTGTCTTTCAGTTTATGTTGCCTAGTGTTTCAAAAAAAAAAAAAAAAAAAAAACACGTTAAAAAACCCCAAAATATACATAAAGGGTGGTTAAATTTTAAGATCCGATGTTGATTTTGAATAAAACAGAAATAATTTAGGAAATTATTGTCGTTTCTTTTTATTTTGATAATATTGTGACCTCTAGCCGATGCTGCAAATTTTCGATGACACTGAGGCATAATTGAGGTTCTATGCCGTTAATGTGCCGAATTATCTCATCCTTTAGCTCTTGAATTGTTGCTGGCTTATCGACGTACACCTTTTTTTTCAAATAACCCCAACGAAAGAAGTCCAACGATGTCAAATCACATTATCTTGGCGGCCAATTGACATCGCCACTACGTGAGATAACACGGCAATTGAATTTGTCGCGCCATTGTTTCGTTAGCTGTATGGCAAGTGGCACCGTCCCTGTTGAAACCACATATCGTCTACATCCATATCTTCTAAATCGGGATAAAAATAGTTCGTTATCATCTCACGATCGCGAACACCATTCGCAGTAACTGCCTGACCGGCCTCATTTTGGAAAAATACGACCCGATGATGCCTCGCGCCCATAAACCGCACAAAACAGTCACTCTTTGTGGTTGAATTGGTTTCTCGACAATCACTCTTGGATTATCATTCGCCCAAATACAGCAATTCTGTTTATTGACGAATCCACTGAGGTGAAAATGTGCCTCATCACTGAAGATGATTTACTTCGAAAATTGATCATCAACTGTTGCCGTTTCTCGCCACCATTCTCACCATTGACGACGTTTGGAATGATCAAGAGGCTTTAGTTCTGGAGTCAATTGCACTTTGTAGGCTTGTAAATGCAAGTCTTTATGTATATGGTGATTTTTTTGAGGTTAGGATTTTCATGCATTAGTATTTGACAGATCACGTGAGATTTCAGACATGGTGCCAAAGAGAAAGATGCTCAGTATGCTTTGACATTTCATCATGAATAGACTTACTAACGAGCAACGCTTGCAAATCATTGAATTTTATTACCAAAATCAGTGTTCGGTTCGAAATGTTCAAATGTGACAAATTTTGTTCAGCGATGAGGCTCATTTCTGGTTGAATGGCTACGTAAATAAGCAAAATTGCCGCATTTGGAGTGAAGAGCAATCTTCAAAAAGTAAATGTCATGGACCAATCTAACGTTTCAAATAAAGAACCGATGAGATTTTGCAAATTTTATGCGTTTTTTTTAAAAAAAAAGTTCTCAAGCTCTTAAAAAATCACTCGTTATAATGTTCATCAACGAAGTGCGTGAGAGGTGCAATTGTTGGGCACTATGACGAATTCAGGTGGACGGCTTTTCAGCCAAACTATCGAGAACAGCAGCAATATTTTTTGCAGTACGAGCTGTAGGATTATGCACTGGTGTTTTCGCAGCTCCTACAACGCAACAAATGGAGCTGTTTTAAAATAATGAGTAACTCATTTGCTGTCTGTCTTTTACAAAGCTTTGCAATCATTTTTAGAATTTTATATAAATTTTAGAATTTTATCCAGGGATGGGTACATTTATATAAATTAAATACGTAAGAGTCTTAAAATTTGGTGTGAATTACTTTCAAAGCAAAACCGAACAAAATATTGTCAGGATGCACAGGGCACAGCTAGTTTTTTTTTATATTTCGCTAAGCCTGTGTGCAATGTTCATACTTCATATTCTGACTGTTCTTGTATTGAGTTATGGCATTTTTACTGAGTTTCTTACTTTTCAAAGTTTAAGAATTAAGTTTATTATTTATGTCCGAGCACATACTTATCTAATTTATGTTATGAAAGGTTGTGCCGATAGCATATCAGTTGCAATCAGAGATCTAAAGGTTCCACTGTAATTCTCTTAAAATCATAAACCCTAAAGGGCATGTCACACTATAATACAAGTGTTAATACTTTTGAATAAAATGCAAACCTGACCTAATCTATGTTTAACATTTTTAACAACTCATCATGGCAGGGTTTCATTTTTCTCAAATGTATTAACTTTTGTATTATAGCGCGAAACGATCTTAAGCTGTTTCACTTGCTTCCCTTTACCCAACATTGAGTTGTCTAATATCCCTTATCAGGCCGAAGATATGTATCTCCTAATTTGCACCCAGAGATATCGCTAATATCTGCCCCCTTAAAACATTTCGTCAGCTAAGCCTGTGGCTTTGTAATACCGCACAGTGACCACGTAACGAACTCAATTACTGTTTCTAATTACTCTTCGCACGTCATACATAATTCTTGTGTAAAGTTAACCAATCTTCTGCTGCTTGCCCATAAGGCGAAGTAGCCAGTGATCACGCCCACTATGACCATAGTATTTGGTGGGAATGGAACGCACAAACTCCACTTATACTATAAAATGACATAAGGGGTTACGTAGAAACGTATTTAAATTGATATAATTAAATTGATATAAATCAAGAATATTTATAAAATCGGGGAGTATATTTTTTAAAAAATGCTTTTCTTTTATATTTTCTAATTGTCATTCGTTAATGATATAATTTCGTTAATGTACCTTTAATTTTTTGACACTTGTTCTTCACAGAAAGAAAGTGGTTAGGTTAACTGATAATATTTTTTTATCCTTCTTTTGTGTAAATAATGAACACAGAATGGTTTTTAATGGTAAATCAAAAGTACGAGTGCATTAACCCAATTCCTTAGTTTCCCATAACACTTACCTGCAAAACTTCTAATAGAATAAAACGACCAATTTTAGACGATATCTCTATGAGCCTTTCAGTGCAGAAAGAAGAAGTAATAATTTAGCTTTCTATGCTTTTTTATTGAAAAGTTTGTTTTCTTTTACGTAAAGTGCATTATTTTCTTCTTTCAATTTTATATCCATTTTTCCATCATTTGTTACGTTTCTAACAACAACTTAAGATTATTTTCTCTTTATGGGAAAAAACTTTATTAAGTTGATTTTTTTTTTTCTTTTTCTTTAATGACCTAAGAAATATAGTAATTTGCTGATGTTGCTTGGAAAAGTAAAGTAAAGTAAATGCCAGCAAACTAAATTATATGATGAAGAAAGTATGGCCAAAGAAAAATATTTATATTTATGGGAGGTGAAACAGTGCAGCAAGCAAAAGTTGCTTTAACATTTATTTTTTATTTTCTACTTTTCATAATTTCTACAAGGAGTTTTTCAAGAAAAACAAACAAAAGTTATGAAAACAAAATATAAATTTCTTACGTTTTTCTTCATTTCCCTGCAGTTGTAGGAAACAGAAGAAATGGAATCATTTACATAAATTTGTTAATAAAAATTAAAAATAATGTGTAACTTATTTTTATAAACATTTTTCCTTCTCGAATTCAAATATAATTCCTTTAATGATCTAGAGAAAAAGAACTGTAACGAAGTAGTGAAAGTTTCAAATGCATCAAGCAAAACCGGAAAAGGATGTGTTGTCGTTGTCGCCTATTATTTTCGGGACAGGTCTTTATTAATCGACACAAAACAATTTTTTTAATTAAATAGAAATAAGTTCTTCCCGAGATATTCCCAAATCCTTACAGTAACATATGATATTATTTAAACGGACTGCGTAGCTTTGATCAGTTGAGCACCTCAATGAGGAATATTTATTCATAAAAGTGGCACATAAAAAGGCTGAATCCAATAGCACGAGCTGTGATTACTTGAGAGGGCAACAATATTTTATCACAGACATAACAATCATAAGATAAACCACAGAAATGTAACTTTTAACCATTAATATTGATGAATTTATAAATTGGTTATAATTAATCAAATTTTAGTGGGAGTTCTTTTTTTTTTGTTATAATTATTTATTATATCAACCGAAAAGATGTTTTTGTGGAAAATAACCATTACATAAATTTTTTGTTTTTTTGGTTATCAAAACTATATAAATAAAATCAAATGTCATTCGTTGGTAATCGCAACACTTGAGGTTAAGTGGTTGTCATTAGTGTAGACATTTGTTGTATGAATTTACTGATTTTCTTGAAACAAATTCAGAATCAGTACATTTTGCTTGTAATTTTTGTATCGTCAATGATAACCAAAACAAAGAAATTATTTTTTAAAATTGTTATTTCTAACCAAAAAAAAATTTTTGTTCACAAAATGGTTATTTAAAAAAAAGAATTTGTTTTTGATTGATATAATGGTTACTTATAAACAACAACAAATAATTCTTATTTTAATTGATTACGATAACCAAAATAAAATATATATGTAATAATAATGGTTAAAAATAACCAATATTAACCATATAACCAATATTCTCGTAACCTTCTGAAATAAAAAAATAACAATTATGTTCCCACTATTTTATATCTTATAAGAACTTCGATTTAAGAACACTTTGCACAAATAAATACAAATGGGCTCAAAATGGTCCTTCTGGAAATATCTATTTTGACACCAATTAAGTGTAACACGACTACTGTGTTGGTGGCACATGAAAATCAAGGAAGATGATACTTACAGACTTTGCCTGGAAGAGGCTAAGACAGCAGCGCACGTTGTGTGTGAATTTTCACTGGCACTGGCTAGCATAAGACTTGGGACAGAAATTTGTTAAATGTGGATGTCATAGTGGATTTAAGACTAGTAATTACTAGAGACTCTGTGCTGAGAACGAAGGGCGACAGTTGAGCTGTTTTGGAAATCTGATTTACGTTAGAAAATTATTGAAATACACAGCCAAATTTAATAAGTTTATTTGCGCATACAAGAACACATTTTTTATAAACAACCATTAATTAATATTTTGTACCCGATTAATTATCTATGAATACCTTTCTTTTATTTAGCCTCGTACTGTGACCGTAGTAATTTCAGACTAACGACGAATGTCTGGCTTCTTCCTCACCACAGAGTCAACATTTCTTTAAGGTAGACGTGGGTCTACCTTAGACATAAGATGAAAAAATTCAACGCCAAGCTTATGATAGTGTTAAGTGTAGACTGCCCATGCACAGTGAGATAAATAGAATCAAATATTTTGAAAATAACACTTGTAAAATATAAAAACACTTGTATATTTTGGCCGATTGATCCAAAATTGATCCATAAGCATTGCAGAGGAGTTTCCACTTGCCGGTGGTGGCGGGATGTAGTCTTAGACTTAGGTAGCTCGCACCTGCAAATTCCTTTAGAGCTTGACATTTTTAAATTTTTGTTTCTTTTATTATTATTATTAAAGGTCTGATTAATACGTAAAAATTAAGCTTTAGTCTATAAATCATGTTTTAAAATGCGTTACATGAAATTTCAAATTTGATTTTTTGGTACCCTGGTGCAGTTTTTTTCAAAATATTGAGTACAATTTTTAGCAATTTTTCTCGTAGTTATCGAAATAAATTTTAAATATTCTGGAAAAATATAAATATAATGCTTCTCTACTACAAAAACTAGACGATTTTCAATTTAAAATTCCAAAATTATTGCATTTTTGTGTATTTTAGCCACAAAGAGAATTCAATCTTGTTTTTTAATAGAAACAATTTTCTTATGGAATATAAAAAAATTTTATATTGTGTAAGCTAACTTTGTATAAGTTAAACCTCTCAGGGTATTATTTATTAGTTGGGAGGAATCCGTGCAAAGTAAAACCACAATATTTGGGGATTTATATTTCAATTAGTTTTATTTATTTTTTATAAGTTTTATTTTATATTATTTTTTCTTGCTTTCCTGCTATGAGGATTGCTTTTTGCCGATTGCTCTGACAAGACTGAAATCAAAAGTTTTATCAAAAAAAAATGAAAGAAAGAGTAACTTTAACTTATATGAGCGTACGTTTAAAATTAATCATCCTTGTAGAATATGGAGGCCCTTTAATTTGACCTATTTAACATCGAAATTTTGACTAAATCAAAACGGGTATCGGAAAAAGCAGACTGTTCTAATAAAGCTATATATACTGCCAATTATTGCTGAAAATATTTAAATATTTTAATACAAAATACTACAAATTTCAATTTTGGGATTTTTGGTCTTAATTTTGGGAATTGTGGGATTTCCTTTACCTTAAAAAATGGTGCTCAGCGTTAAAACTTAAGTTCAGATACTCCTCTGCAATGCTCATGTCAAATTTTGGATCAACTAGTCTAGCTGATTTATTTCCAAAATATTTTGATTCTGCCCCACTGTGGCATATTAATGTTTTCTCCACGTCTTAAACCATGAGTATAACATTGTTGTTGTTTTTTTTTTAATTTGAAAATTTTATTTTCAAACAGCGCCATCTGATGTTCAACCGTACTAATACTATCTGCTTTATTTTAAGCATTCAAACAACATTGATGGAAAACAGAAAATTATGGTGAATCAGAACATAAACCCGTATTTGTCCCCTATAACAACATGAGCAAATTTATGCCGTTGCCCTGTTGTTTTGTTTATGTCATTATCAAATCGATGGCTAGTGGACACGGATGTGAGCTAGTGTGCTTGACATTCACACGCCATATGACTTTCCGCCTCAGTCTTTATCGGGGCACAGCATGCAAGAAGAGCCCTTCCTTGGTTTTCATCTTGCCCAGTTCATACTAAAAGTTTCCACGACAATTCCCTAATGCAATTAGCCAGTTTTCGGTACCTAGATTATATCAAAGCACCTTTTTTGGCTTGCTGCCAACTTGTAGTGTAAAATAATAAGCGAAACCACAACCTTGGAGCACACTGTCTGCTCTCACCTCATTAATTAGCATTTAATAATATTTATTCCAAAAATATACTCAATTACCAGTAATAAAGTGCTTTAAATTTACTCATAATTAAAATAAAAAAATATTACAATTTATTTACCTTCCGGAAAAACAATATTTTTCCCAGCATTAAGCAATTTTCTCAATAAAACTCTCACACAATTAACTAACTATCTGATATTTCGAATTAAACCATATTTAATTGCAAATAACCCATAAATACAATTTCCCGCATTAAGTTTCCTTCACCACAAATTCCGTAGTCTTAAGAGACAAAACTAAAGAAAGAAAGATTTAACAAAAATAAAGTAAAAAGCATATAAAACTGTCCTACAACAATTAACAAGTAATTTCAAGTAAAAATAAAAAAATAATACCAAATAGTCCACAACTGAAAGTTGGCAACGAAAAGTAAAAAAAGGTAAGAAATAAAGAAAAACAACTCTCTCTTTCAGTACCAATTAATAATCCCATCTCTGTTATAGTAATTCTATATGAATCTTTATGTATTGGCTGTTAGTGTTTGTATGTGATTGTAAATGTATGCGTTTTGGAGTATAATTTCATATTAAGCGCAAACCACACTTGACAATTGTTCAAAGACCAAGAAAAACAAAAGACAAAAGAAAAATAAAATAATTAAGTTGACAAAGATATAAAATCTGCTTGCAATTTTTCTTCTTAATTGTAAAGGGTGTTTTTTATAGAGGTATAGAACTTTAAATTGCAATAAAACAATGATTGATTATTCGATTGACATGAATTTTATTTATCCGAAAGATAATCTTGTGGTATTACATTTTAAATATGATTTCTGGCATATGACCGCCACGGCTGGCGCGGATGTAGTCCAATCTGAACGTCCAATTTTCGATGAGTTTTTCCAACATATATCGGCAATAACACGGCGAACGTTGTCTTCCAAATGGGCAAGCGTTTGTGGCTTATTAGCATAGACATACATAGCCCCACAGAAAGTAGTCTAGCGGTGTTAAATCACAAGATCTTGGAGGCCAATTCACAGGTCCAAAACGTGAAATTGCATTATTTGCAAGCACTATTTGCATTATTGGTCTATTTGCAAGCGTTTTTCAGGCGTGAGTCTATTCATGATGAATTGCTAAACCATACTGAGAATAAATCACTTGACAGCTGTTAAATCGAACTCCATCTTGAAAAGTAATGCCAACTTAAAGTTCTATACATCTATAAAAAAAACACCCTTTATAAACACATAGGTTGGTTACATAGGATGTGTGAGAAATCTAGCTTTATATTAAAAAAAAAACCTCATGTCTTAATGAATCTATACATACATATAATAAAACAGTAACTCTTTTCCTGTCTTTCTTTTTTTTCACATCATGTAACAACTACTGGACGGATTTAAACAAAATTTTGTTAGGATATCTTTTTTTCCGCAAAAATATCTTATCTCCAAGAGAAAGTGGAGAAAAAGCAGTGAAAGTACTCCGCTATGTTTTACCGATTTAAAGGTACTGCTTACTTTAAGACATCGTTTATTTTTAAAAGCAATATATTTTAAGCAATGTTACGCAACAGATGGCGCTGTTTTATGAATTGAAAGCGAGATATTTTTAACGCGGTTGCCCAACAGATGGCGCTATGATGATAAAAAATGAATTGCTTACTACTAAATAGCCAATCGAATACAATTTGTATTTTATTTGTATTTTTACTTTGTAGAATTACATTGTCATTAAAATATTTTAAACACCTTTTACGGAGCTTCACAATAATTTTTAGAAGTTTAGATTTTTATATAAATTTTAGAATTTTATCCAGGGATTGATATCTTTATATAAAGTATATACGAAAAAGTTTAAAAATTTGGTGTTGATTACTTTCAAAGCAAAATTTAACAAAATATTGTCAGGAAGCATACAACATGTGTGGGAAAAGCGAGTATATTTATAAAAAGTGCGGCTAATTTAATTAAATTAAATATTAAAAAAAATAAAAACAAAATGGGCAAAAATTAGCAGAAAAAGCAGTAAGGAATGTGTGAAATTCAAGCATCTACCTATTACTGTTCAAAAGTCAAGCTTTTGTCACCAACATCCGTCTTTTCTGGGGACACTATTTAATTTTAAATTTTTATAGCTGTAATAGCAACCATAGTAATACACATTATGTGTAAATTTCAGTTGTCTATCTAAAAGGGGTTAAGAGATAAGGCATACATCAAATATCGTTTTCTATAGGGACGTCCTTTTATTTCCAATTTTATAATTTTTATAAAATGTAAATGTCACGTCTTTATTTATAAGGATTCAAAAGACTAGGCCATATAAGTCAAATTACGTCAGCTATGAGGATATCCTTTAAGTGTTTTTATTGTGGGCATAGTAATATTCGCTTTGTTAAAATTTCAAATGTTTATCTATAAGCGTTCAAAAGATAAGGTCATATAGCTCAAATATCATTAATTTTAGTTACACCCTTTAATTTTTAACTGTATACTTTTTTCTATAGGGGACATATATATTCTGTGTAAATATCAAATGTCAGTCTATAAGGGTTTCAAAGATAGGTCAACATAAATCAAATAACATCACCTATTGGGACACCCTTTACTTTACAGATTTTTGTAAATTGCAGCTGTCTGTCTGTCTATAACGGTTCAAAAGTTCGGCAATATACAGCAAATTACAGAACTTTTAGGGCACCCTTTAATTCATAATTCTAAATATTTATACTTATTACCAGACAAAGTAGTAAAAATTCTGCCTAATTTTCAAGTGTTTGTTTATAACGGTTCAAAAGATAGGGACATATAGGTCAAATTACATAAATTATGGGGACACCATTTAATTTCTAAATTAAAATTATATACCTGTTATAGCGGACTTAGTAATACAGGTTCCTTGTAAATTTCAGCTGTCGTTCTATAACGGTTCAAAAGTTTGACCACATACATAAAATTACATTAACTATTGGGACACTCTTTTATTTCCAAATTCAAATTTTATACTTTTTGCTATAGCGGACTTAACAACACAGGTTATTTGTAAATTTCAACGGTCGGTGTACAACTGTTCAAGAGTATGGCCATATACATAAAATTAAATGAACTATTGGATTACCCTTTAATATTGAATTTTGAATATTTAAACTTTTTATTGTAAAGGTCATAGTAATCGATATTTTGTCAAACTTTCAAGGTTTTGTCTTTAACGATTCAAAAGATAGGCCCATAAAGGCCAAATTACTTCACCTATCGGGACACCCTTTAAATTTAATTTTATTTCGTATTACTTTTTGTTGGTTGGAGCTATAGTGATACGCAATATTTTAAAATTTTACGGTTCTTAATACACGAAAAAAAATGTATGTTGTATGGGGACACCCTTTAATTTTTAAAATAATAAATTGTTTTTAAAACGGGACCAATTTGTAATCATAGCCTTTCAAATAAAGAAAAAATTTAAAATCGGTTCAGAAATGGCTGAGTTCTGCGGGCACAAACATAAAAAGGAACATTCAGACGAATTGATAATTGATGATTGACTTTTTCTAAAAAAAATTATTTAAAAAAATAATTTAAATTTAATTTTTCTAATAAAACACAAACAAATATAAATCTATATACACAAAGATTATGTTAGTATAATTCTTCAGCTGATAGCATCTCTCTTTCGGAATAAACCTATAAGTTATCTAGGGATTTTTCAAAAATCAATACCATACCGAATGTTAGCAAAGGGGAACAGCTTAATTTACTCGCTTACCCAATAAGTTCAGAACGGAAGCACATAATTCCTTAAGAGCATCATGTTTCAATTGCATGTCAGTCAACCTATATCCCTATAGGTTGACTGAAACACCTGCCAAACACTTATTACCGCACCATCCTCTCTGTTCTCACCATTCGAGCATCCTGTTCATATAAGATACAATTAAACTCGTTTTATGTTTTTGTTGCTGTCACATTCAGTTACGACAAGTTCACTTGACCAAACGACCTACTCATGTTTACTATAAAATCTTAATCACACTTTTCTTTTTTGCAACAATTTCCTTGGAATAATGTTTGTAATTGAAGTGTTGTGTTTTATAATAAAAACTGTTCTAAACCCCTACCTAACTGTTCTAATATTAGCTTGTTGTGTGTCGAGCTAAAACAGGAAGTAACACAAATGAGAGAAAGAAGAGCTATGCAGATGGTAACAAAGACAGGATATAGCTTAAAATAATAGAAAGAAAGTGGTCATTCAACTTCGTCATCACAGCACCAGTTAGTGAAGAATGATTCATACAAAGAGAAAAAAGCTACAAAAAGGCGTTCAAGCATTTTGTTGTTGTCATCTTAATTTCATTGACATTTATCCTGTTTAATTTATTTACAAAACTCTATAGTCTGTTGCAACAGAGAAAATAAAGTGTCTTCCCTTCCCCTCCCCGCCACCCCCTCCACTTTCTTGTTTGTTCGCATATTTTGGTATTTACTTGTGTGATTGTGATTGTGTTGTGTTAAGTTGGCTTTGAGTATTTGGGACAAATAATTGTTGTAAATATAATAAATACTTTATTGGGGGGTAAAAATACAAATAAAGAATTTTGTTAATTTCATCTTGATTTTTCTCCGAAAAAAAAAAAAAAAACAAAAAAATAAATAAAATAAAAACAACATAAAGGACCTGCCAAGAGAAAAAATACAGAAAGTATGTATTTTATTTGGAGTATTTACTTGTACTTTATTAGATTATAGTAGATATGCTTTGTTTGATATTTTAAGAATCTTGTCAAAAAAAAAAAAGAAAATACAAAAAAATAACAACAAGAAAAATGTGTCAAATTCAAATCCTTAATTAAGCAGTATCATGTTCACTGCAACAGAAATAAAACAAGAGAAATTATAAGACTTTAAGTCATGGACATGATGTCAGAAAGAAGGGAATAATAGAATAAGAAAACGTAAAAAATAATACTGACAGAAACATGGGATGTTAGGAGTTCATTAAGGGAAGAGTATTAAATAAAATGAAATGTTGAGCAAATTTGATGTGGATGGTGCTAACCGTCAAAACTTAAGCTCAGATACTCCTCTGCTATGCTCATGATCAATTTTGGATTAATCGGCCTACCCGTTTACAAATGGCTGAGTTATTTGCAAAATATTATATTTGTGCCCCACTGTGCATCGTCGAATTATGACTTTCATGTAATGACAGAACTCACTACTGAATTTTGGCATTCATATTTAGGTGTCATAAATATGATGTTGTAATTTCATCAACTAAAGTTAAAAATAAACTCATGAATAAAAGAAATTTGCATTTTATGTTTGGGAAAACCTGAGGCAAGAGAGTCATATATCTCGAACTAGATCCTCCAAATCAGACTGTTTTAGGAAATAAGGACAGGAAAAAGAAGAAGAAGAACCTATAAAATAGTTACTATATTGAGTCCTTCGTCTAGGAGGCTCTAGTGGCAATGCATCATTGATTCAAAGCATCGGTCATCGGTTGTAAGAATTATTGGAATATATTATTTTATTCTTATGTTTTCTCATAAATATTTGCGTTACTGCCATGCAATAGTAACAACAATTTTCATTATTTCGTGGTTCACTAAAAATCAATGGAGCAATAAACGATACGATCCTATGACTTTCTATCAGCCAATCTCTTAAAGTTCTTGAGCAGCTAGTACGATAATAGTTTTCTCTTTCATCGAGAGGATGTATGTAATGTAGGGGGAATATCGAAGCCGACCAATTCCATAATGGGTCCCTTTTCGACACCCTTTCGTCCTCTATAAGTACAGGCAACCGAAATGTAATTTACGGCAACCCACTTACATTGAGTATGTGCTACAACCAGCCTTTAATCTTGACTTTAGTGATTTCAGACTGTCGGCTGGTAACTGTCGGCCTTCTTTCTCCTTACGCAGTCTCTAGGAATTGCTAGCATTTGTTCAAAGCTCAGGTCCCCCATGGCATCCAACAGTGGTCCTAAGTCTTATGCTAGCCAGTGCTGGACATTCACACATAATGCGCGCTGCCGTCTTAGCCTCTTTCCTTTCCGAGTCTCCTCTTCTGACACTGCCTCTCACTTTTAGGCATGAGCTGTAGAGACTCCGACGCGACGTTGAAGGAACGTTTTGAGGTGCGTCCTTCCGAAAAGGATTTGCCTAAGCCCACATGGCTAGCTGCGTCCAATTCATCCATATTTACCGCCATAGCCGCAGGAGTATCTTCATAGACTGACCACCCCTTGCGAGGTTTCTTTGTAATTCTATTACGATATTCTCCCCTGGCCAGTTGCAACCGGAGTTCCTAAAGGGATTAACCTCTCCACCTCTAACGAGGCTTCCTTGTCCAACCCTATCGAAATATCCCGGTTCAATGCTATAGGAGAACCTTTAGAGATAAACCCGTTCACCCCTTGCGAGGCGTTCCAGTCCATCCCTTCTGAATTCTTCCCTAGGTCATTATTGGAGAAAACGATGAACACCCACACAGAGCTCCTTATGCTTGGAGGTCCACCGCTACCCAGAGTTCGTATACCAAAGGCCAAGCACCCTCTTAACCACTCATCCCTGGCGTATGCTGTTCCACCGTAGATTAGGGAGGTGTTAACGACTAGTCCTCTTTAACCACTAACTAGCCATTCGGGTTCTCGGCACAACTACCAACCACCTTAACCTTACCAGTGGATACTCAAAGAAAAGTTGACAGGCATTTTTAGCTCAGGTAATTATTGTGTGCCGTTTCAATTTTTAGTAAATAAACCACAAAGTTTTGTAAAATTTTTATAGCGGTTCCGGCTAGACGGTGATTTTCAGCCGATCGGCTTGCTTTACTGGATACCGTCGTTGTTTCCAACGCTGAAATATTTTATCAACTAGACGCAATTATTTTTTATAATCTGTGGTTATAATCCACGAAAATTTGTTTTATAAAGTAATTGAATTAGCATTCATCACATTTGTCTACCGACCACAATTTAAAAATTTAATAAAATCTCTAAAAACAGTTTTAAATAGTTTTCTTATTTTTTTACGAACATTTTCGAATCTCACTGTACTACACATGTGCCACAACACTGAACCGAAAATAATAAAAATAGAACAAGTTATGTGGAAGAGCACGAAAAAGAGAAGAGTGACAAACATAAAATAAATAAAAGTTTATTAAACTGCAAATTTTCCTGAGATTTGTTACAACGACTGTTTGTGGGTTGTTCAACAGAAATGTTGCTGCTATAGAAAATAAGTCTGCTAGTGTGTGAATGTGTCTGCATGTTTTAGTCGTACACTGGTGAGTATGAGTCATAAAAGAGGGTTTACAAAAATACTGGGTTAATGTGTTTATGAGGACATTACGATGTGTGGTGGTTGTAAATGAAATAACAACATCTATAAAAATAACCCAAACAAGGATTAATTTGGTGAACAGAAACAATGACAATGAAACAGACTAAAATAAACAATATATGAGTGGTATACTCGGCCATGACGAATCAAATATACCCTTTACAGAACAAAACAGCTGCCTGTTTTGACGATTTATCGTCATTTTAACGATTTTGGGTCCAAAAAATGACATGGTGACGATGGGGCGATTTATACCCTAATTTTGACGAATTTTAATAATAAAAAATTTGCAAAATTCATACCATTGAAGCAACCTTGAATTCAGCACAGCTCTTGAAAAATGACAACAATATATTGTTAATAATAAAATGTGTCTGTCACTCTTTGGCGTTGTGTTCTTTTTACGCTTGTCTGTAGAAACTGTGAAGAGGAGGTTCAAGTAATTTGATAATATTTTAAGTCTATTAGAAATAAAACCAAAAAAAAATATTGTCAGACGCGTTGGTAATTCCTAGAAGCTGTTGTTGTTAGAATTAAAGGGATGTACGAACCATTAACATTTTTTTCATTTCCATCAAATATTGATAATATTGACAGCGCTAAGTTGATTCTGAGTTATATAAATTCCATAAATAAATGTACCTACGTTTTCAAAAATATATTTTAGGAATAAAATGTTTCAAAGCGAGAGTACAGAAAATCAAAATTTATATAAAATAAAAATTTATGTCATTGTAATGAACAACTTTTTAACAACTAGTTTGCTTAAAACTGATAACTTTTAATTGATTATAAAAACAAACACATTTTTTTAGATTTTGAAGATATTTATTTAGGAATACTTACATACATACATATATGCCAGAGACGTATTGACAAAAACACAAATATATAAAAAAGAAAAAATAATACATAAAAATAATACATATATAAAAAAGAAAAAATAATACATATACATATAATAAAACTGTATTTCATGTACAGAAATGTGCCGGTTTCTGTACATGAAATATTTTTTGAAATATTTGTTGCTGGTGCAGTTAGTAATCGAAATGGAATATAAAACAGCAATTTTTATAATTTTAGTCTGTCCGTATGCATGTTTATCTATCTGTGTTCGCATCACGTAAAAACTACTGGTTGAAGTTTAATATAATTTTGTGAGGAGGGACATTAGTATCTCGGTTCAAATATAGAGAAAAATTAGTGGAAGTACGCAAATTTACCGATCTAAATGTACTGCAAACTTGACAGCACCTTCTTTAATTTTAAAATTTTATATATAAGCAGCTAGTTATTTTTAATTGTGTAAATTTTTAGGGTTCCGTACCCAAAGGGTAAAAACGAAACCCTATTGTTTTCGCTGGCCGTCTGGCCGTCTGTCAGCGCCTTTTATCTCTGGAACCGTATAGGTAGATTCTTGAAATTTTTACAGATGATGTATAGCTGTTGCCGCTACGAATACTAAAACTTATAGGGTGTTCCGATAGAGAGGTGTTATTCACGAATATATGTTTATTTCTTGAACTGTAGGAGGTGTAGACTCAAGATTTAAAAACAGCAATTAAAACTAAGTTCGCTATATAAAAAAGTATAAAAAAATAAACCTAAAAATTAAAGGGTGTTCCGATAGTAGTGTGATTTGCATGTATAAGGTCTAAGTTTTGAACGATAATAAGTAGACTCTTGAAGTTTTTACAGGACGTTTATTACTATGGAAACTTTAACAAATAATAAAAATTAAAGGGTGTTCCGACAGTGATGAGATTCTCATGTATTACGCCTTATTTCTTGAAGCGTAATAAGTAGACTCTTAAAATTTTATACTGGAGATATGTTGCCACGGCCGATATGAAAATTACTAAAAATTAAAGGGTGTTCCGACAATGACATGTTTTTCACGTATAGTAAACTTATTTTTTTAATCGTAATAGGTAACCTCTTGATATATTCATAGAAAAAGAATTTCCATGGCCGTTATAACAAATAACAAAATTAAAGGGTGTTGCGACAGGGACATGATTTTTACTTAAATAGCCTTATTTTTTGAACCGTAATAGGTGAATGTTTACAGTAGATGTTGTACTTCGGCCGCTGTAACTATTACTAATTACTAAAGGGTGATCCATCAGTAACATGCTTTTCACGTATATTACCTTATTTTTTTAACCGCAATAGGCAGGCCTGATATTTTTATAGACATTGTATTAGCATGGCGGCTATAACAACAATTACTAAAATTTAAAGGGTGTTCCAATAGCGATGCAATTTTCGCGAATATGACTTTGATTTTAAAAATAAAGGGTGCCTCATAATACTCAAAGTTCTAGACCATTTAATATTATTAATGAAGAAAAAAGTTGGTATCCTGATAAAAACATAAACTTATTGCATTATTGGAAAAAATATGAGAGTTGCAAACGAGCGATTCTAGTCTTTAGTTTCCCATTTTGACTAAATTTATTACAAAAATCCTTGTTTTACCACATTCTTCAGCAAATGTGGAAAGAGTATTTAGGTAAATATAAATAAGAATAAAGTAAGAAAGATCTCTATATACAAGGATCTCTGGTTTATTGCTAAGCTTTGATAATTTAAGAGTTTTTTGATATGTTTTGCCTTTAATAAAAAATATTTTATTGGTAAAAAGCGTTTGACGTTTTTGTGACGATTTCAATAAGCTATTTTGACAATAATGACGATTTTTTCTCGAAAATATGACGATATTACCTCCAAAAAAAACCTGGCAGCTATGGTTGTAGCACGTGACTTAAATTAAGTAGGTTGCCGTAAATTACATTTCGGTTGCCTGTAATCATAGAGGACGGAAGGACCCATTTTGAAAGTGGTCTGCTTTGATATTCGCCCTACATTAATAATAATAAAAAAAAATATATCATAAGTACCCAGCGAAAACAAAGTTTCATTCTAAGCTCGCAAACAATTAGGCTAGAAAGAAAAAGGATGTATGTATGTCTGTAGTTAATAAAATAAAAACTAAAAAATTTGTCACTTCAAATAAGCAATTTTGCAATATCGCTCGTTTAAAGTGAAAATTCAATAATAAAAGGAATTGTTTCAACCCAAAATAACAACCAACTATCAACAACTATGTGTTGAAGTGTATATTTCAGTCAATAGTATTTTTTTTTTTCTCCACCCTTTCTTATTCAGCAGGCCATTTGAGACAATAAAAAAGGGTCAACACAAGTATTTTTGATATTCATCTTTATAGTTTTAAGGCTTTTGTTTAATTATTTTGTTGTGGTTCTTTTTTCTTGGCAGTCATTTTGACAACATCTTTCTTTATTGGTCTTGAGTAATTTAGGCTAAAACAAAATGGACACAAGAAGAAAACTTTTTCTTTTAAACATAACAATAAATAACTTTAAAATTTTATATTTTATTACAAAAAGAAACAAAACAAAAAAACATTCCAAGAAAATATTTGTGAAAATAGAAAAGCTATAGAAGGAAAAACATTTTAATTAAGTTTAAGAACAGGGTCTAAATAAAATGTTTTAATATTCAATTTTTAGGCTTTAATTAATTTTTCCTTATTGCTTTAAGGTTTAGGGAACGAAATAATTAAATGAAAATTATTTGTTTCGGGACATTCTTTATTAAGATAAAGTTTTTACAGTGAAATCTTTTTTTAAGATTAAAAAATAAGAATAAATTCTTTGCATTTCAAGTTTACTAATACCTCATGCTGAGTATCTTTTCCTTTATTTAAATAGATTAAATTACATCTGTGTTAATATTATGTCTACAGTATATTTAGTTTATTAGCAAACAAAAAACAATTAATTAAAAAACCAATAAAAAAAAAGGTTCAACCAAATAATAACGACTTTAAAATAATTTTATAACTTAAAGAAGTCGTAAAAAATTTTTATTTATTTGTTTAAAAAACCATATTTAGTTTAATATTTTTTTTAAATTAAATTAAGTACGAGTTAAGTATTATACGCAAGTTTCCGCACTGCTCAATAATATTAAACTTAATTTTATCTGTGAACTTACAGTGAAGGAAAAACTCTACATACAACCATAAAATGCGGGTTTTTTTTGGGTATTTGTAAATTTTATTTAAATCAAATAAATGCTATTTGATAAAGAGTCAATAAAGAATTATATTTATTAAAAACAAAGCCAATTAAAAGGCTTAAAAACAGAGATTGTAATGATTATAAGTTTTATTTTAAAAATTGGGTTTTAATGATTATTTCTTGATTTTTATTTTCTACTCAAAGAATAAAAATTATTCTCTGAGCTTTATTTAATGCTTAGAACATAACGATTATGTATTAAGTTTTATTTTCTGCTTTGGGAATAAAAATTATTCTCCGAGTTTTATTTTCTGCTCAGAGAATAAAAATTATTGTCTGAGTTTTATTCTTTGCTCGCCATTTAATGATTGATGTTTAAGTTTTATTTTCTGATTGAAGAATAAAAATTACTTTCTGAGTTTTATATTTCACTTAGAAAATAAGGATTATTTTCCAAGTTTTATATTTCGCTTAGAAAATAAAAATTATTTATTGAGTTTTATTTTTTACTTAAAAATAAAAATTATTTCTTTCTTTTGTTAATTTGGACATATGTAAGTATATAAATAGTACCTTTTGGAACTTTTTTACTGAAACACATATCTCACTGAAACCCTATCTCAAATAACGATACTAATATTGTTTCTATGTGTTTCAATAAAAAAGTTCCAAAAAAGTACCAAAGTACACGTTTTATCCCCCAAATATTGAAATGAATAAAAAGTACCAAACACTAGTTTGATACTTTTACTATATCAAATGCGAACTAAACTAATTTCTATGTTTTTTAGTTAAAAAGTTTCAAAAAGTACTATTTATATACTTACAAATGTCCAAATTAACAAAAGAAATAATTTTTATTTTTAAGTAAAATTTAAAACGCAAGAAATAATTTTTATTTTCTAAGCGAAATATAAAACTTGGAAAATAATCCTTATTTTCTAAGTGAAATATAAAACTCAAAAAGTAATTTTTATTCTTCAATCAGAAAATAAAACTTAAACATCAATCATTAAATGGCCAGCAAAGAATAAAACTCAGACAATAATTTTTATTCTCTGAGCAGAAAATAAAACTCGGAGAATAATTTTTATTTTCCAAGCGAAAAATAAAACTCAACAACTAATCATTGATGTCTGAGGAAAAAATAGAAAAATAATTTTTATTTTTGAAAAAATAATTTTTATTTTTGATTTTTTTCAATAAAACTTAAAAAATAAAAATCATTGGCGGAACGGACAGTCCCCTTAACCACGATTGCAATGGTGTACTCCTTGTACATGTAGCATATCCCTAACATAATGATTTTTTCCTTTCAAAATGTGATGGATAATCATTATTTGCGATCCCTGCTTAAAAACAATATAAATAACAAAACCATATAATATTCACAAGAAAAAAGTCAACATACAGCTATAAAAGCTATAAGTTAATAAAGTTTTTGAACTAAAACAAAGCTTAAATTTATTTTTTTTTAATATTTACTAGGATCACCTTAAGCATCTTTTACTGCCTGACGCCGGCTGGGCATTGACATCACTAAATTTTCAGTGATATCTGGAGTAATTTCGGCCCATGCACAAATTAATGCGTTTTTGAGAGTCTCTCGACGTGTAATGTCATATTTTCGCACTAATCGTTCCAAAACAATTCAAGCCTGCGCGATCGGTTTAAGATCTGGTGACTGAGGTGGGGAATTCAGCTGTCGTGGAGCATAATAAAGAAGTCAGTCTCGAACTATGTGAGCGGTGTGCTTGGGTTTGTTGTCTTGTTGAATAATCCAATGATTTCCAAGACCCAAGCTTACGACGGATGGTTTCAAATTTTGTTCCAGTATACTTTTATATTGATGTCTGTCCATATTACCAGAGAAGAAAACCAAATGACCAACCCCAGAAAATGCTATAGATCCCCAAACCATAACAATACCACCACCATGTTTCACCGTAGGTATTACATGCTTCGGTTCAAGTGCAGTATTGGGTTTTCTCCACACATTTGGTCGACCGTCGCTTCCAAGAATATTGTACTTGCTCTCATCGGTAAATAAGACAGTTTTCCAGAAATTTAAATCCTTATTTAGATAAGCTTTTGCAAATTCGACGTAGGTGTCGATTCTTAGCAGAAATTAGTGGTTTCTTACGCGGCGTTCTACTTCTAAAGCTATTTTCATGCAAAATATTTATAATTGTTCGTGACGTCACAGAAACATTAAAACATTTTTCCATGTATTCCGCCAATTTCGGAGCACTTTTTCGTGGATTTTGATTCATTTCTTTAAGAATAATTCGCACATTCCGACTTGAAAACTTCTTTGGCCTGCCAGATCTTGGCTTATTTTCGGTGCTATTTGTGCTTTCGTAGTTTTTTATAATAGTTTGGACAGTAGCACGACTTAAGCTCACTATTTTTGAAATTTCACCGTAGGATTTGTTTTCATTTCAGAGTTTTACCATTAAATTGCAAACGGAAAGTTGTATTGCTTTTCTTTTTTTCATTTTTTTATATTTTAAAATGTTTTATTTTTGACTTTCTGTACCTGAATGATAATATCATTTGTCGAAGAAGTCAAATATGCGAAAATAACGTAATTTTTATGTTTACTCTGTATATTCTCACAAAAAAACTATGGGGGATGCTACACTGTATGTACACTTTTTTCCCACTGATTTGTGTTATAATCGAGAATATCTTTGTTGACATGAATATATTTGTAAATTTGTAACTATAAATAACTTTAACTATTAACGTAAGAATTAAGCTCATACTAAGTTGTTTTCAAATATCACTGTAAAAGTTGAAATCTAAAAATATTGGGCTGTATGTAGAGTTTTTTCCTAGTTTTTTTTTCACCTCTATTCCAGTTGTCGTACTCAATACGGCCTAGTTTTTTTCGCCGGGTTTTTATTGGTATTAGTCGATATTGTTAGGTAGGGACAAGTATCTGTTACCGATAGTGTTATTTATCGATAAACATCTGCTTCTGTTTGACATTCTATAAGGAAATGCGATAAAGATATTGTATTATTTGAATTTGTCGATGACATTTTTATTAACGACTAGAAAATATAGAGGAACAAATGGAAAAATAGGGTACCAAACAAGTAGGGTGTAGAAAATGGATGGAAGGATTGCCATGTAGAAAGTCATTTATTTTATTTTTAAATAATTTAGACTTTTATTTTATTTTGGTTTTTTATACTTGGTGCTCCGCGGTTAGAGCTACCAAGTGACTTTTTATTATTCTTGTTATTCTTACAAAAGTCTTCTGCTTATATACTATTTGGTTGAGTGTTTTTACAAATCACACTCAACCTCGTAATTATATTCTTATCCTAATTAGTCTATACCTTAACATAATAAAATACCAGGCAATCATGAATTTTGAGTGATTTCCAAAATTCATGATTGAGTGAAACTTTAAAATTTAAAGTCTAAAATTTAAATCTATGGGAACCATATGGGAAATATGATCTATTTATTAACAGTTTTTTATTTTAATAATTTTTATTTAAAACTGAAATATTTTGGGGTGTAATATGAAGCGTGCTGATCGGCGTATGCGGACAACAAAGTCAAGGGCATTTTAGTGGTGCATTCATTTGAAGGCCACTTGACTGTTGTTTACTTAAACTGTGTGTGGGAATTTATTATTGTTAATGCAATGCAACAACAACAACAACAACAACAACAATGTATGTTTGTTTGTTACTCCACTTGAACATTAATATTTATTTACCGTACCAAATGAGTTGGTAATTAAGACTGTTTGTTACAGTACATGTGTACCAAACAAGTTTCAAGGAAATGTGGAGAAGTAAGAGAACAACCTTACAATAGGATTTCATAAAGAAACTATGCCATTTAATGATAAAGCAAAATAGGAGCAAATAGCATTAAATGCTCTTGATCCAGCGCACAGGGGTATTTTGGCAACTAGCCGGTCATTACTTTTTTTAGCTTATATTGGCTCTGAAAATTTACTAAGTGTCCCTAGATTAATGAAAATTGGCAGAAAAATCTTTTATGGTCCATAGGCTGTTAAATCTATAAAATAAGAAAAATCGGACCAAAGAAAAAATGTTCCCCTTAGAAGAAATAATCCTGCCTTCAAAAATTCAATTTCTTTTTTATTTTTCAATACTATTATTTAGCGAAAAGCAACTTGTATGTTCAAAAAAATTTGGACCCTGGAGATTCTAAAATAGCATCTTTTGTCCCGCCCCTTTTTGTGGGCGCTGGCATAAAATATTATTTGTAAAAATAATGTCATTATCAAAATAAAAACTAAATTTTGAAGTTGTTATGGGCAGGGGAAGGTATCCCTCCCGAAATGTTCATGTGATTTTTTTTTTTGTTGTTGCTATTTTCCAAAAAATATTAAATTTTAATATTTATGTCGAAAAGAATAATATTAATAAAATTCATTTTTGTAATTTATTACTTTATGGTATTTAATTTATCTGAAAATAATTAATTTATGCATAACTAGCTGTGCCCGCCACTTTATTATAGTCCTTGTTTTGTTTTGAAAGTAATCAACTTTAAGACTCTTACTTATGTAGTGCTCAAGATATGGTTATGTATTTACTTTATATAGCGGTGCCCATCCCTGGGTAATTACTTATTGTTTATTAAACCCCTTATATAGAATTCTAAAATTTATATAGCATTACAAAATTATTGTAGAGTTCTGTAAATAGTGTTTAAAATTTCCCGTTGGCAAAAAAAGGTGCTGCCAAGTTTGCAGTTACCATTAAGTCGATAAAATTGCGTAATTTGGCTATTTTTTCTCTACTTTCTGTTGGAAATGAGATATTTTTACAAGTAAGAAGTAACCTATTAGCTATGAAGTACTTCCTCACAGAATTTTCTTACAATTCATTTAGTAGTTTTTACGTGATGCGAACACAGACAGGGGGACAACAATTTTTATCAACTAAAACGACTTCGAAATTAATGACAACTGAAAAACTGGAGATTATTTATAGCAATTTGTCATTTGCATGCTTTTACGCCTTATTTTATTCACCCCTATTCTATTTGGTATCGTCGACACAATACGACGACGTTTTTGTCGACTGTTTATTTTTATTGGGTACTTTAGCTATTGAATTGTTGCTGGCATATCCACGTACACCTTTTCTTTCAAATAACCCCAAAGAAAGAAGCTCAACGGTGTCAAATCGCATGATCTAGGCGGCCAATTGTCATCGCCATCACGTGCGATAACACGGCCATTGAATTTGTCGCGCAAAAGAGCCATTGTTTTGTTAGCTGTGACAAGTGGCACCGTCCTGTTGAAATCACATATCGTCCACACCCATATCTTTCAATTCGGGCCATAAAAAGTTCATTATCATCTCACGATAGCGAACACCATTCACAGTAACTGCCTGACCGGCCTCATTTTGGAAAAAATATGGCCCAATGATGCCACCATAAACCGCACAAAACAATCACTCTTTGTGGTGCATTGGTTTCTCGACAATCACTCTTTGATTATCATTTGCCCGAATGCGGCAATTCTGCTTATTGACGAACCCACTGAGGTGCAAATGTGCCTCATCACTGAAGATGATTTTCTTTGAAAATTGATCATCCACTGTTGCCATTAGTGGCAAGACACTATTCAGACCACGTTTGAAATTATTTTCTTGAGTTAATTGCACCTTGTAAGCTTGTAAATGCAAGTCTTTATGTATAATGTTCATCAACGACGAGCGTGAGAGGTACAATTATTGGGCACGACGACGAGTTGAGAGGGCGGCTCTTGAGTCACACTATTGCGAAGAGCAGCAATATTTTTTGCAGTACGAGCTAAACGAGCACGCACTGGTGTTTTCGCATCTCCTACAGACCCGGTTTTCTCAAACTATTGGACGATTTTTCCTACTGTATGCACATTTAGATGATATGCATTTTGATTTGAACTTCCATTTTTATAATAAGCCTAAATAACTTTAACGCGTTGCTCGATTGTGTATCTTTCCATGGTTTAAATTGAGTTAGTCTGAAATTGGGAAATGCCAAATTAAATGCAGAAAAAAACTTGACGTTTAGGTGTGGTTCACATTCAACATCGGCCCTTAAAATTTAACCACCCGATATATACTAGACGTAGCTATCCCGAAAATGCATTACATTCTGCTAGTGTCTAAAATAAAATTTTCTCACTTTTTCTTTAAAAAATCATCAAAAAATTTGTAAAAAATATTCTTTTTAAGTAGAAAAAATTAAACGAACTTAAGCCTGACTTTAAAAATTAATTTTCATATCAAAATATACATATATATATTTAAAAATAATTTTCGTTACATTTTGAATGCACCTCGTAGATATTTACAGAAATTTATTGACATGTTTAACCCTACATTTTTCCTTTATTTATTTTAGATACAGATACAGTTGTGAACAGACCTGAAATCAGTAAATTCGATGGAACCAGAAACCACTAAAGGATTTTTATTCAAAATAAAGTTTACCAAAATTTTGTGAGATTTTGAGAAACTAATAACAAAATTCTTGTTTTTAAGTTTAGAAAAATTTGTAAGAAAAATATATGGAAATGATAAAAAAAAAACAAATGCTAAAAATAATTAAATTTTAGTAAAACAGAGATAAATAATTGATTAAATAAACAACAACACAATCAAATAATTCAATAAAATCTTATTTAATTTAATGTAATAAATTTAGCATGTAAATATTAAATTTAAAAGTTTAAAGATTTAATTATTAAAAAACTAAAAAAAGAATTGAGAAACAAACTAAAAAAAAAACACATGAAACAATAATTAAATATTTAGTAATTATAAGCAAAGAAACAAAATTTAATTTAATTAAGTGACGTTAAGTTAAATAAATAAAACAATTTTAGTTTTATTGTAAAAATAAAAACAACAAATAATTATATTTTAATAAACCCCCCAAAACCAAGTTTAAAATTACTTTTAGTAATATTTTTTAATAAATTGAAATAATATTTTAAACAATTATTTAAAAATTTGCGTTTAAACAACAAACAAATACTTCAAGTAGCAAAAGGAGTAATTTTTAAATTTAAGACAGATTAAAACTTAAAAACCGAATAAATAAACAAATATAGAACAATCCAGAAAAATTTGAAAAAAGTAGTTTTTAAATGTGAATAATATACAAAAATAATATAAAATAAAAACTTATTAAAAAAAAAATAATAAATCTTTAAGAGAAATTAGGTTTAGTATCATCTTCATACACTTACATTTACAAAAATAATATTTAGTAAATAAAACTAAAATGAATAAAAATAAAAATTTGAATTAAGTTAAAATAAATTTTAAAAAATATTAAAATAGAAAATAATAAAATGAAAATTTATTTAAAAAGTAAAATCGAAAGGGTTTCATTTATTGTCAAGAAAAGATCGGCGAAGACTACATATTCAAAATTAAAATACAAAATTACTCGGCGGTACGTCCAAAATGCTTGCATTTTTATACTTTTTATACTTTTTATATTTTTTTTGTTTGTGTTTCTGGCCACCAAAGAAGTACCAATAAACATTTAAAGGACTTTTGAAGTCTCGACTATTGATAGCGATCATATTGTTGAATCTACAACTGGCTGTCATTTAATCGGTATGTTTTGTAAAATCCATATAGCGTTCTGCTACCCTTGTAATTGTTTTATTCAAACCATCGATTTTATAATTTTATCAAGTTCATCGAAAATTATTATCGGCCATGAAGATGGATGAATACCTTAGACAAATAATCATATATGCAAGGCTTCAACTTTAATGTGGATTAAAAGAAGCAATGGAAATAGGGAACAGATATTTTTTGATCTAACTTATAGTTAAAATAAATAAAAATAAAATAGCAAAATTATATTAATATATTTTCTTTAACATGGAAAAAAATTAAAGCTTTAAATCTCCATAGAAAATATTTATTTGCAAAAATTTTATTTAATAGACGGACATATTATTTTACTTACAAAATAAAAGTTTTATATATGTTAATAAGAGATTGTGTTACTCTTATCTTATCTTATCTTATCTTATCTTATCTTATCTTATCTTATCTTATCTTATCTTATCTTATCTTATCTTATCTTATCTTATCTTATCCTGGCCAATATGACACCGACAGACACATAAATATTGACCCATTCAACCAATATGTCCTTTTTAAGCTGTTTCCAGCTGTCATATAGCTTCAAGATGTATGAATTTTGTCAGCAGATATTCACAATAGATCCTCAATGGGATTGAGATCTGGGCTTAAAGCAGAACACTCGAGCAAATCAATTTGTCCAAAATTAAAAAACGCCTTTATCTTCTTCACCATGTGGATCGGTGCATTATCCTGCTGGAAAGTCCAGTTATCGCGTTGTAAATAACCAGCAAAATCAAGGTGTTCGCCTTGTAACAAATCTATGTAGAATTCTGCATTCAATTTTCCTGGCACAAAACCTATTTTGGGCTTCCCTCTTGATAAAAAATACCGCCTATACATTGACTGATCCTGCACTATGAATTCGATTGTGGCATGCTTCCCGTGGGCGTCTTACGTTCATTTAATTTTTGTGGAAACCATCTGGTCCGTCCAAATTAAACTTTTTATGTCACTGAATACACAGATTCAAATTTTTTTTCCCAAAATTTATACTTTTCGTAAAATACCATATGTGCATTTTTATGGCGTTGTTTTAGACATATTTTAGGCACTCAATACTCATATTAATGGTCTAAATATTGTCTTATCATTTGATAAACACGTTGTTTAGTCATATTTGGACCAAATTCCACTTTTATTTACTGACAACTTATGTGGCTATTAGTTGCTAACTGCTATATGCGCCGTTTTCTCCTGTCATCAGTAGTGCATATCCGGCCGCTACTTGTATTAATACCGTAGTCATCTGAATTTTTCAGAAAAGTTTTTTCGTGTTACGGTTTCTTTTTACAGACATAGCAATTTGGCCAACTTTTATGTCGGTTTGACTCGTTCCCTTAATTAATCTTCACTTTCTTCATCTGTTAATTCAGATTCACGTGGTATTTTCCTAAAAATTACAAAAATATGATTTGTTTTTCATATTTTGCATTTGCTTATCCACTATACTAACTTATGGACCGACTTCTCCGCTTTATGTGCTAATACGTTGATTTGGCACCAGTTGGAAGCCAAATAATTCATTTTGCACATATAAATATTTTACACGGGATTTTCGACATGGTTGATTAAAAATAACGGTATTACGAATGCGGTGCGACGATAAACTTAACAAACAATAACAAAAGATAAAGTAATTATTAGAGAATGTGTATGCCAAAAACAACAACTCTACCGTTAGTATAACATAACGTCCAAAGAAAAGAAATTCTGCAAATATAATTATTTGACTGGGAGTAAGTCAACAAACAAAATTGTCGAATTTGTTGCGATGCACCCCATCCACGTGAGATTTTAGTGTATCCAGTGCATTCCGATGTTGGCTAGGTCATAACCGTCAACGGCAAATCGCTATAGGTCCATAGATAAGGATAGGTTAAACGGACCGCCCGCACAAAGGGAGATCATTCAGAGGCCAAATAAGGCCAATTGTGATGCCCCGACAACCATCTACCCCCACTGTTTCCTATAGAACTCCAGTACCTCCAGTTCGCAGAAACCAACTGGAGCTTCTCCGAAAACCTAGTAAGCTACTCAGTGTGGCATCCCTAAGACAGTCTAGGTCTTGAAATAATCTTTGGCCCATAAATTAGAGCCTACGTCCTTGAAAAGCCGGGCAGTCGGAGAGGAAGCGTTTAACTGATTCCTTCTCCCCTCATCCATGCAGCTTCAGCAGCTGCCAACACGAGAGATGCCTAAATACATTCAATCATACAGTGCCCCGTTATAATGCCCACAAGAAGCGATATCCAATTTTGAACGTGGGCCTTTAATGCCTTTGTCCTTTTCTTGCCGATTAAAGGCCACATAATTTTAGACCACCTGTGAGCCGTCGCGTGTTGTAAATTGCTGACAAGAGGGTATTAATATCCGCCCTAGTTATTTACTACGTCCAGACTCGAGCCGTTTCCCCACACATTGATCGTATCCGCGAATGCCTTCATGCTCCGATGAAGATCAGGATCCTAAAAGAAAATCCCTTTGGTATCCACCACTCTCCACCAAACAAATGCTCCATAGATGAGGTTAGGTCGACAGTTACCAACTTTTTTTGATCTGAACTACATTACATAGACACCAATGGCATATGATTTCAAGAGGACAGCTAGGCTAGTCTATCAATGTGGAGGTTGTGGTTTCGATTTCCACCAAAGCCTCTGGGTGTTTTACTGCAACAAGTCAGGTTTTACGTTACCATGCTTGTTAAATTAGATTATAATATTGTTACGAAAGAAGAATTTATTCATTATAAGCTCTGAACAACAATACTCTCGAACAACAACAACATTAATGGCTTATTTTCTTACAATGATGGAAGAAAGAAACGCCCCATACAAAAATTCGCATTTACGCATACACACACACACAGATTAAATAAACACTCTTCTGTTAAATACACAGCCACATACATAAACACAAGCATAAACAAATAAACAGCCACACACACAGGTATAAAGAAATAAATAGCCACAAACACAAGTATAAAGAAATAACCAATCACACAAACAGAAAAACAAGAGCAATAACATTCGAACCTGCCAGATATGTCTGGAATAGAACATTCTGGTGCTTTTAAAGCACCTATATAAAGTGAATCGTGCTGGCGAGTAGTATGGCAGTATTAATTTAAAAGTCAAAGAGTTAAGTTGTCGAATTGTAAGAGTGTTTAACAGTTTGCTGTATTTTTGAACAGTGGTATTAAATAAATAAAGTGACTTACAGTAAAAGTAATAACAGAGTGTATTTATTTTGCAATTAAAAGAACCCAACATAAAGTAAAAACGTAACAATATTTTGTTTGTTTACCCAATGCTTAATTTTGGTACTATTGATGTTGATTTGGTACAATTTTATCATTCGGGCGGTACAATTCAAACATTGTCAAATCCCAACACTGCTGTATAATTAACTGAGTAGAATTCCAGTTCTTAAGGATGAGCTTGTGTTTTCTAACACAAAATAAAATGTTGAATTTAATAACAATATATCGTTTTTGAATCTTTTCATTGGGCTTTTGCAGTACATACATCCCTTCACTGTATTTTATATTATATTGTATTACCTTCAATTTAACTTTACACAATTTCTTTGTATGATAATGTATTTTGGTCAAGTTTACCAAGTTTACGAATTTCTACTGAAACATTATTTGTTTTAGGAATCTTTTGGAGAACCAAGAAATTTATTTATTAAATTTCGTACCCTATTGAAGTCAATTTATTATCGATACTATCTGTGCCCGCCACGTTGTGGGCGTCTTGACAATATTTTGCTCGATTTTGCTTTGAAAGTATTCCACACTAATTGTAAGGCTCTTACTTTTATAGTGCTTTTTGGTTTATGTATTTACTTTATATAAAGGCACCCATCCCTGGATAAAATTCTAAAATTTATAAAAATTATAAAAAAAATGTTATAATTATTGTAAATTTCTGTAAAAGGTGTTTGAAATAAATATTTTAATCACATTGTAATTCCACAACGTAAAAATACAAATTTTATTTTGTTATTATTTTAAAACACCGCCATCTGTTGTGCAACCGTGTTTAATATATACCGTTTTCAAAAATAAAAAATGCCTTAAAGCTGTAAAAAAAAGTCGGCTTACTTTTATTGCTGTTTCTCTTTATTATCTCTTGGAAATAAGGTATTTTTGGGGAAAAAAAGTATCCTATATTAGAATCAGGATGCCAAGGTACCTCCACACAAAACTTCGTTAAAATCCAGCAATAGTTTTTAAAATATCCCAGTTTTAAACCGAAAGTTTCAGTACCTTTAAACCGGAAATGAGAAATTTTTGCGGAAAAAACAGTTGGGAATCGGGATGCTAAGGTACCTCCTCACAAAATTTTGTTAAAATCCATCCCGTACATATTTTTTTTATATAAAGATTTCCATCCTTGGATAATATTCTAAAATTTATAAAAAAAATTCTCTGTAAAAGGTGTTTAAAATAATTTAATAACATTGTAATTCCACAAAGTAAAAATACAGATAACACACAAATTGTAATCAATGCTGCGCAATAGTTTTCAAAATACTCCAGTTTTAAACCGGAAATTTCAGTACCTTGAAACCGGAAATTTTCTCTTTTCACTACTTATTCACCACTTTCTTTAGGAAATGAGATATTTAGGAAAAGGATGCTATATTGGAATTAGGATGCTAAGGTACCTCCTCACAAAATTTTGTTAAAATCCATCCAGTTGTTTTTAAGTGATGCGAACACAAATGAAAAGCAGACGGAAATGAGTGACTATTTTATTATATGTATATTTTATTGTGTGTATAGATTAATAAAGAGAGAACAATTTTGTATTGTTTAAATTTAGTTTTGTGTTTGAATGTGTGTGAACTAAATTCGTTTTTAATAGCAAAAAAATTTATATGACAACTTTATTAAATTTTATTTTGTCATGTTGAACGAAGATGTTTCTTCAAGTAGCTTTCATGACTAAAAAATTATGAAAAATTTATGAAAATAAAATATATTTAGTAAAAGAATAATAATAAATGAAAATTTTTTCAATGGAGACAGTTGGATATTGTTTATTTTATCTTTTACTAATTTTCTTATTTTATGGTTTCTTTTAAAAACACAAATATTTTGTATTGAAAAACATTTACTATTCAAATGGGTGTTTATTTAATTAAATAATCAATTTAATTAAATAGTCGAGCAGTAAAGACTGTAAAAAGAAGAATAACTCTCACTAAGAGAATATTTATTCACAGAATTCAGTTTTTGATTAAAGTTAATGGAAATCAAATGTAATTTTTTTAACATTTTATTTTTATTTGTGCTCTACTCACAAACATACTCGTGCAGATATACAAAAATAAATTCATACAGATATGGGGAGGTTAATCGAAACGATATACGAGGTCAGCCTTTATATTGTAAGTTTAACAAGAAAAATGAAAATTTTAGTAGAAAATCTATTTATTTTTCTAAATAAACTATTGCCCACGTTGTTAACAATAATAATAGGTCGATTATGGATGGCAACCCAACTGCAGTTGCGTTGTCAGTTGCCGAAATTGCATTACGTATGGCAACTAGCAACTGGCAACTAAAACTTGTTAATTTTAGTTGCCAAAATGGCAACCATATACATATTTGCGGTTGCTGTTGATAATTTTCACAAATTATAAGGTAAAAACTATTATTTTTCTTCATCCCTTTCCTTATAATCTTACAGATAACGTATATTGGCCCTCTTTCTGCGTTGTTCACGTAATCAGCCAATAAAAGAATAACGATGATACGTATAATATTTCGCATATTTGTAGACACATATTTGATCAGCAGCTGGTCCTAGCTTTTTAACTGTTGATGAAAATGGTCGAAAAATAGATGCTGGTATGAAACTTGGTATATCAAAGGCTTCATGCTCAAGACACGGTGGGTTGTAGTTTACAGGAGAAACTTTAGGTGGATGAGTAGATTTATCGCCTGGGCTGGAACATGATGATAAACTTGCATTAAAATTACGAATTTACGTGTGTTTAGACACATTTTTTTAAGAGATTGGATATTAATTTCAAAAAGAATCATATCTGTAGACACAAAATAATATTTTTTTTTAATTTCTTTGCTATTTATTAAAAATAATTTTATTGTTTACATTTATTTCCAGTTGCTAGACTGTCAAAATAGCATTATCGATAACTTTTTAGCAACTGGAAAAAGTTGCCAGTTGCGTTGGCTTTTGACAACGGACGTGAGGAAGGTTGCTATCCATAATCGACCTATAAATTTACTTACCCAAATTATTTTTGATGCTTGCGTTTGAAAATTTATAGTGTTAGAGCTTTGCATTGGGTAGCCCATTTATTCAGGCATTTGGGTTCGTAAAAAGTCAATTGCTTTAACTCATTAATGTGTGAGAGGTGTTTTTCGTTTTTGCGTATTCGATTTTCTCATTTTTCATAACACCTCTGATAGAGTGCTTATCATAATTTTACGTTATTCATTGCTGTAGTGGCACTGCTGTTACATAAGCTGGATTTGCTTTGAAAATTGATATCAAGATTTTTGGATAGGTGAATAATAAGGGAAACTTTAGAATAATAGAAGAAAACAATATTTATTGAAGGCATATTCAAACTATTTACAATGCAACATCAATGGGTTGCCCCACTCATACATAACAGTCTTAAATGATTCGTAAGGTTCCATATTATTCGAAAGTGTTCTTTAATGTCCCACAGTAAAGAGGGATGTTTTGGAAACGAACTTTACTCACTTTTTACAAATGTGGGATATCTGGAATATACTGGAATGCTTTGGAGTGCAGTCGAACGCTATAGGATTATACGACTGTTTAATTTTTTCGAATCATTTTGCAATTTTACAAGCTGTCCTCGTACATTTGAGTTTTTCGTTAATACAAGACATGCTCAGCATACCAATACACTTGCATGTAATGTTCTCACACTGTTTTTGCAATTTGTGTTCACTTTTACAATTATGCAATCAATGTTAGTTAAAAGAAAAATCTTAAAATTAAAAAACAAATGAAAAAGCAAAAACTTTTTCCTTTTTTTTAATTTTGTCGATACTTTTTTAATTAAATAATAATAGATTTCCATAGTAAAAAGTACAAAAAAATTAACAAAAATTACCACACACACATACTCAGGCAGAAAAATATAGTCAGCAAGATGGTGCACAGTGGGGCAGAATCAAAATATTTTAGAAATAACTCAACCATTCGTAAAGCGCCTGGCCGATTGACATGAGTATAGCAGAAGAGTGTTTAAGCTTAAGTTCTGACAGTGGGCACCATCAAATTGCCAGGGATGACGCTATGTATTCTCAAAGTTGGCTACCTCGCACCTGCAAATTTTTTAGAGCTTGACATTTCTTCAATTACACATGGTCTTAAAGGTCTATTTAATAGCTACAAAGTGATATATTAATCTATAAATTATGTTTTAAAATGAGCGAATTATAAGCAATTTATAATTTTTGAGTTTTTTATACCCTGGTGCAGTTTTTTCAAAATATTGACTACAATTTTCAGGATATATTTTTGAATTTTTTCTCTTAGTTAAAGAGCTTATTTGTCACACTTTTATCAGTTTATGTTAACATAACAGTTATGATATTAAAGTTTTTTGTATGATAGCGCAGACCAGGGTTGGTAAAGTTGTAAATTTTTTAAGACATTCTTTCAAATTCTTAAATTTATTCGTTTTCCATATAGCTGAGGAATAAGTCGAATGCCGGTTCTCCATGCTTGTAGAGAAAATAAAAAAATTCTCCTTAAAAGGTATCGGAATTAATAGTTAATAAAATGAAAGAAATGCAAATAATGACGAATCTATCGAAGATACATGCATACAGGTAAGCGTGCAGAACCTTAAAATACAGTTAAATCTTTTGTGATTACACGCAGAAGATATTTTAATTATCAACCCTTCTATCGACAGTTTAGAGGGGCTACAAGGGGAGCGATATCCCAAAATGAAAGATCTTTTCTTTTTTGGTTTAATTTTATTATAATATCAGAAAACTTCAGTACGCTGGTACTAACCTAAGTTTAACACAAATGTGTGTGATTGACGAATGACTCGACAACCGAAAAACGTTTAAATTTAACTTCACAACCAAAATTTGTTTAGTACAATGTCAGTGCAAAATGTACAATTTAAAAAGACGGTTGGTACAATTTGAAAATTTCACTTACCATCCCTGGCGCAGACTACCTCATCTACATTTATATACACAAGAAAAATATAATGTTATGGAGAAATTTTAAAGTTCGTTGCTGTTATCTGTTAATGCTTTCCTTTCGTTGCGGTGCTTTAATCGGATAGGATGTTAAAGGGCGATGGTTTTTGTTTTATTCTTTATTTTAACACGTCTACTTTTAAAAAGTGACCTTCAACATCTCGCAGGAATCCGGGGCTTTTTTTGTACAAGTACTCTAATTTGTTTTGCTAAGTTTGACTGGATGTGTCCAATGTAGAGCAGAGAAAAAATTTGAAAACAAATAACAATTATATATCAATAATTTAAAGGTGTATAATCTAGTCAAACTTACATTAGTCTGACAGTAGGTCTAAATTCATAGGATTACCCTTGAAACTGAGAAAAAAATCATGCTGTTCCTAGTTTCTCTAGCTTCTATAGTATAAGAATCACAAACAAGATAATCGATAGCAGCGCCTTTGAAAATCGAATTTTTTTTCTATTCTGTCCCCTCTGTTCGCTGTTCCGAAGTTAATGGCGGTTCTTTAAAATCAATACATTATATTATCAAAATTTACAGTATTGTCACACAGTTAAAATAATAACGCCAAATGACTGTCGTCCGACTCTTCATTTCAATATTGGCACAATACAGTAAATCTAAATTTACAACGTTGTGTTCACCATTAAATAATGTTTTCACAATGTTAAAACCCAAACTAATATTAAATTAATATTATCACAACACAGAAAGCCGCCCATCTCTGTGACCGGTTATTGGTGATGTCCTTTCTTGGTACACGTGGTGGCTGTGGTTACGATCAGCCTTGTGGGAATGGTGTTATTCTGGTCAATGTGCTTTTGCATTCTCAACAGAAGACACTGATTTGGTTGGATGGTCAGCGAGCCCCTAAGCAAGCGGTAAGAACATGGAAGAACCACCTTGTTCTTAGGCCTACCGTGTTCTAAAACTATTACTTCGCTACTACGCCAGAGGGCGCAGTGGCAAGACCACCGTCGTGTAACAGTTATTTGTATAGCCAATAGCACTCTTTATAATGCAAGGATACGGAACTATATCCGCATACTGCAGAACTGGTAAAACGACCAAAATGATAGGACTCTGAAATCGAAGAGTATTATAGCACACTGATCTCTGAATTAATATTTTAAGAGCCTTAAGGTGGATAAAAAGAGGTTGTAGTATTTTATTAATTAATCTGAAATGATTCTCTGTGGTTTTAGTTTATTAGTAAGATGGTTTACCAAATTGTCAAACAATAAAAATTTGCTTCGCCATTCTAAAAATAAACTTTAAAAACATAAACTAGAAAACATTCACCTGCATTCAGGACTTTTAACGATGCAATAAAGTTAACATTAGCCCTTATAGGTTAAGAGCTCAACCAGTGCAGGGGTAAAACATCTCAAACACTAATATTGCCAACGAAATTCAAGTGTTTCATTACTTATGTAACTGCAAAACACACAAAAAGTCAATACGACGAAAATCATCATTAAGTCAGCAACAGGCAAATAATATCTTTACTGATACACAGAGCACCCACGTTACATCAGATTTTGCTATCTGCACTTAAAAATTGATACTTAATGTACAAGAGGAGTTTGGTCTTATGCGTGCAACATTTCATTTCTTCAGTTAAGACTCTTTTAATTCTTTGGTAATACACACATGCATTATCTTGTATTACCTTTTTTTCATTCAACTAACTGCATTTATAGAAACCCAAATAATGAGGGAGCTGCCTGTTAATGCTGTGCTCCTAATCTAATGCGTTGCTTTGAAAATGTTATTTTATCTGTAGTGTCGTTACTGTACGTACATTTTATTTATTCGTTCATTCGTTCGTTCGTTCGTTCGTTCATTCATTCTACTTTTGGGTTTTATCGTTAAAGCATCTTTACTTTGTTCCATAAGCAAAAAGACTCATTAATATGAGGGGATTTCCTATGTTGGTATTAACTTAAGGTAGTATTACACTTTGGGGAATATTAAATGGATAAAAATGGAAAAGTGTTGGTTGTGAAAAAGCACATGGAATTAAAGCACAGGCTCAACTCTGTATCATTATATAACTAGAAAGGGTTAACCCCTTCGCAACTGTTCTAAGAAGACCAAAAAGAAAAAGGTTTTAATTTGGATTTGAAAACCACAAAAGAATATTATGAAACCTTTAACTCTTTAGTTTCTTATATAATACTAGCTGTGCCCGCCACGTCGTGTGCGTCCTGTCAATAATCTATTCGATTTTGCTTTAAAAGTAATTCGCTCCAAATTTTAAGACTCTTACTTTTATACACTGAGGGAAAAACGACTATAAAATCGACTACGAATGTGGTCACTTTGATACCTCTACGTTGTCACTTTTGGTTGACAACGAGCGTTGTCAACTTGTAACCGAACGTGGTCGAATAGACAACAACCATTGTCAACTTTTCATACAACGTGTCCAAATTAACAACGCAATGTTGTGAAATACCACGAGTTTTACTACACTGAGGGAAAAATCATGTTGCAAAATTAACAACAAATGTAGTCAGTTTGAGACAATTACGTTGTCGCTTTTATTGACAACTTTCGTTTCCAATCAAAAACGTATGTGGTTGAACTGATAACGCTAGGTTGTGAAGTTATTGGAATTTGAAGAAATTTAAAAGTTTTGACAACCCTCGTTTACAATTTGTATACGAACGTGTTTAAGTTGACAACGGCTGGTTGTCGATCTATACGAAGATGACGGAATTTCAAAATTTTGACAACGCAAGTTTAGAATTTTTAAACGAACGTGGTGGATTTGACAACAGCAATTTGTCAAGTTAAAGTGGTTTTACACGGCGTGTGTTTGTCATATGACTTGTCAGTGTGATAACCCATATGTAATTTCATGTGATTGTCAAAATACACATGTACGTTTGCTTTCAAACGTACATGTGTAATTACATCTGACATAACCTATAATATATAATTTTTCCGCCACACAGTTTTGTATTGCGAACTACAGCTGATGCAAAGATGGAAACGTAGGGCTTTTGCCACGCTTTTAGTGCTTTTGGTACCACAAAAAGACTAAAATAGCAAAATACCAAGTTGGATGTCACATGCTTTGTCACATCAAAATAGAACACGTTCTAAATGAAAAATGTCATATGTATTGTACACATGGAATTTACACATGGAAAAGTGACAAGTCGTATGACAAATACACGTCGTGTAGAACCATTTTTACATAAGAAAGAAAATTTTTACAAAATAAAAACAAACGATTTTCACAAAATAATAATAAAATACTTTAGGAACAAAATGTTATTGGTGATATCATAAATTTGGATGATGGTATTTGGCAAGTCATGCTTTTCTACCAAAGAAAATTTGGAATATAAAGAAGTCGACAAGAAGCAGAAGGAAATTTTGGAATTAGTTTATGATTATTTAAAATGCAAGTATCTCAAACTGTAAACCAGGAATGTGCTACGTGTGTTTTTTTTTAATTTAGCGGCGCACATAACATTCAGAAGCTTGCGTTATTTATCTAAGGTCGATTTAAAGGAAGTTGTGCCACCACTTGGACAGTGTGTAGAGATCCGAGAAAAGCTGGTTGCTTGAAAAAAAAACGGTGGTAATAAATTTTACATGTGTGTCTTTTGATCTTTTTATTAGTTTTAATAAATTTCATAGCTCGAAATCGCTGATGACACAATATCAGTGCCATCAAGAGTCGAGGAGTGGTGGAGGCGCAGCGGAAATCCTACAGGCACTCAGTCAAGTTGCTCTGAAAATCGAGGTGTTTTAACAAAAGTGAGATTAAATGAAATAAATATCATAAATTTATATAACATCTCATATTCTAACAATATAATTAGGATTAGGATAGTCAATGCTTGAATATGCCGATCAAAATATTGAAATATTCATAATTAATGTCATTATTGAAGATGTTTTAAGCCAGGATATAGGACTTTGCAGGCAAGATTATAATCGCTTATTGAACCAAATTTTTACTTTCTTATTTATTGTATAGTATTTTTTATAATAAATTACGTTTATGCGTTTATAAGATATTGTATTTGCTTTTATCATTTTGGTCAATTGGGAAAGAGGTTAGCAACGAGTAGTATATAATCGACGCCAGTATGTTGTCAGTTCGCCAACGATGCGGTGTCAATTTGACACAATTATGTTGTCAATTCGACACCGGTATATTGTCATTTCGACACAGGTGTGGTGTCAGTTCGACACCGCTGAGGTCCTTATTTGTTACCGATATGGCGTCACAATATACATGTACGTTCTCAATTCATCAACGCTATCGTTGTCGCCACTTTGACACCATTCGTACACAAAGTGACCACAAACGTGGTTTATACACTTTTGACATCGTTTGTGATCATTTCGAAATGTTTTCATTGTCAAAATTTCATTCAATTTATGCAGACGCATTTCTAAATATAACAATATGGATGGAGTAATCTGCGATTGGAGATTGACCCCAAACGACTAGAGATAAAAGATTCAATCTTTATAGCCAACTAGTGTAGTGACGATAAAAAATGAAAAAAACATTCTTAGAAAATATCAGTTTAGAATCAATATTCGATCACTTAAAATGTAAGGAAACCAAAGTTTGGAACAACAACATGTTATATGTACTTTGGTTTTCCTAGCTGCACAATTAATATTTAGGAGTCAGTGATTTTTAAAAAAGAAAACGATCGATTTCGATCAAAACGATCGTTTGCGAAGGGTGTGATGAATTACGATCCATTTTGAGAAGTATTTTTGAAGCCACCTCCTAGGATTTGGGTATGAAAAGTATACTAGAAGATAAAAATCAAACAACAATTAAGAATTTAGACAAAAATATTAAAAATTAGTAAAAACTAATTTTTATACCAAACAACAAAATCGTTTTAAAATCGATTCGTGTTCAAAATCGTTTTCCATCACATACCTGAATATTAGGGCGGGTCGATTTAAAAATCGCTCAACGTAGAAGGAAATTCGTATTCTAATGATCAAAATAAGAAACTTTGCCCAAAGAACCATACCTCTAAAATGAATTTTGATGTCCCGGAATTTGACCAGAAGGGCCAAATTGAGAAATCCACTTTGACCCATTTAGAGTGCCCCAATCAAATCCAAATGTATGACGGACCCCCACTAACTTTGGAGGGCCGACCCACCCATGCCAGTGGCACACCCCCTGGAACCACACCTGTGGGGTACCCCATACAAACATTTAAAAAAAATCACCATTTTTGTCATTTTACAAGAAAAAATCAGCGAAATGGCTGTGGTTTTTTCTTTCTGGAGTTTATTTTTCTCTTTAGAAATTTTTTTTAGTTATTTAAAAATTTAATTTAATTAAGGTCTTTTAATTAATATCTTCTTCACAGACCAACAATAATAGCAAAACAATACGACTAACATGACCAAAGACTTAAATTTGTAAACAAAATACAAATTTTATAATCTTAAAATTCACAGAAAAATTATGAGACTATAAAAATTATTATATTATTTACAAAAACATCCTAATGTATCATCGTTTGCATATAATTTGTTTGAGAACCCTTAATGTGAAGTGGTGCATAATTCCGAGTTGATCTAGAATATGAAATTTACTGAAAAGGCTACGTTTAGCATTAATCATATGTTTTCCAATGTCGGCAAATTAATAGTAGACAGTCTTGCAGAATTTGGACAAAAAGCACATTCAGATTTGATGTTGTATTAGTTACTAAGACAAAATAAAATAAACTGTGTCTGAACAGATTCAATACTGATAGTCGGTATGCAGATCCCATTCTCCAGAATAGACCTCACGAGAGATGAGTACAGCGGTATAGTCTAGAATACCGTGAGCTTTATCTTTATCTTATCATAATTATAAACTTGTTAAGATTTAGCTAACAATCGAAAGAAGAAGAAATTTTATTTTAGCTTCATCTACATACTTATATTAAAATGTTAGGAAATTCTATGACACTCGGCAAATCAATAATAATTTAACTAATTTCCCTAGTGACTTTTAAGAAATAACTCCTTCGAATTCCCTATCTGCTTGCAATACCTTTATTTTGGTTAGATTTACCCATACCAGTATTTAGCTATTAACCTGCCCTTTTAAATTCGTATTCATGTGCATTTTGTAGCTGTAGGAGAATAATAAAACTCATTTTCATTATAACACTGAAGTAAACTATTAAAGTACATCTACATAGGTGTATGTGTGCCTAAACGAAAATCTATAGCCGGAATATATAAAGTATGTGTATTAAAAATATACATATGCTTCAAGTTAATTCAACAACATATACACATTTCTACGTACAGTACTGTGCATAGCAAAGGCACCAAGTAATGTAGGTGAAAACTTCAAAAAATAAATTTAGGTTTTTAAAGATGAAAATCGAAGAAGATGATACTTGCAGATTAATGTCATAGATATTATCCGCCTTCGACAAACGCTAGCTATTACAAAAGTGATGAGGAAGAGGGTCGACAATTCCAGTCGATAATCAGAAACACAACAGTCAAGAGTAAAGGCTAGTGTTAACACGAGTGAATATTGTAGAAATTACAACTGAATGCCAAACTTTTATATAACCACTATGGTTGCATGCAAAATGACGCTATGAAAAATCGCCCAAAAACAAAAATGAAAAATTGCCGAATGAATAATCACCCTAAAAGAATTAAAAATTGCCCATAAAAGAATAATGAAAATTTGGACGAAAAATTGTTGAAAAAAATACCCAAATATAAATGATTTATCGCCCAAATCTATTTATAGTTTTCCTATTAAATAAAAAATATAAAAATGTCAATAGTTAAAGTAAGGGTCAATAGTTAGAGTATTGGTTTAATTTATGGAGAAAGCTTTCAGCTTTCAACTTCTGTATGTAATCTTTGATCAAAATCCAAGAAAGCTGTGACACCTACTGCTCCTGAGGGTGCTGCCAAAGGAACTCTGAGTAATCGTGGTTGCGGTCGCGGTCACTACAAACGTTACTTAATTAATTGAACCGTTGATTGAATTCATCGAGCAAGCTTTGAGAAGAAGTTGTATGTAATCTGTGATAACAGTCTGTTACCCCCGGGGGTTCCAATTGTCACTGCAGGAATATGGCAAATCCTTTGACGCGGTTCACTCGGGGAAAATAGAGGCACCAGACGCTAGGGTTCCTAGAGCCTAAACCTGGAAGAAAAGGTCTGTGTGTTAAAACATACGGGTCCTCTTCGAGGCCCGAGGCCCGACCAGTCCCCAAAGCCTATCCTCTCTGTGACCGGTTATTGGTGAGGTCCCCTTCGGGGGTACACGTGGTGGTTGTGGTTTAAGATCGATTGATGTAGGTAAGGTGCAAGGTCGATCAAGTGTGCTGTTGCACTCTCAACAGACGGAGTTTGGATAGTCTCCAAACCCATAAGCAAGAGGTTATAATATGGATCTAGGCTTGCCTTGGAAAGGCTTACCATATTATATAAATTGCTACTCATTGTGACTGTATCACACACAAAAAGCGATTGGTGGCAATCGTAAAGTGTTGTTATACTACACAATGGGGGCGCTAGTCTACGCCTAAGTTTCACTCGGTGGTAAGACCACCGTGAGGTTAGGCCGAGTAGTCAGGTACTCACGTTAATCTTGTTCCACAAATAACAGTCTGTCAGGAAGAATTTTGCTTCCAAGTTACGAGTAAATATACGCAAATAAATTATTGTATGGGTTCATTAAAATAAATATGAAAGGAACTATATGGGAATAAAAAAATAATTCAGGCAAATAGTTTGCTACTATGAGTTGAAATTAATTCTTTAAATTAATAAATTTTCATCACACCTTACGTCTGCATTCAGTGAAGGCAAAAAACCATCCAATTGTAGAAGGACAGTAAGGAAAAATAAAAACGTGGTTTGTTTGTTGGTGTTTTGTTGAAGCTTTATTATTCGCTAATATTATTCTATTAACATGCATAATTCTCATTGTGTTTTGTAGAATTTTATTACTTATAGAGTATTTTTTTGCTTCTCTAAAATTAGGAAAAAGGTTTCCTGATGATCTGGCCTGAGCAGCCAGTGAAATACGTATAGGAAATAAATTGCATTTTTATTATAAAACGTTATGGGTAATTAACATAATATTAAATAATTAATAAATTAATTATTGTTTATTGTAAAATTTGAGAATTATGCCAAAATATTTATAATAATCATATTTTATAAAAATGTTTTGCCTGCGGAGCCTAATTCTAAAGTTTAACAATAAACACATTAGTAACAATAATTATATATTTCAACTCATATTAGTAACTTATTTATAACAACAGAGCTAGAAATATTTACTAGTATAAAAGATAGAAAGCAGCTTGTACTTTTTCGCCAGAACAATTTACTTAAATAATCAGAAGCTTTTTGAAAACTGCCACTGGTACTGGGACAATCTTAAATGTGATGTCAATAGATTTTCTGTAAACTAATCAGTTTTTTAGAAAAGCAGAGAGAGAAAAGAAACTAAGTTGCTTATTTTTTCAGTTTAAATTCTAATAAATTTTTAATGTTAACACTTCTGCGGTTTAAGGTAAACTTTATAACTATTTATTATTAGTGATAATTATTTATTAAAAATATATCGCTTTTAAGACAAACAATTGTTTTTTTCACTCTTATTATCAAAAATGGGTGATCTTTCATTAAAACATTTGGGCAATTTTTCATTACGAAAAATCGCCCAAAAATATAAAAATGAATTATACTCCAAAAATGACGAAAAACACCCAAAATTGTTGGGTTACATTTCATATGAAATATTACCCAATTTTGTATGAACATTTCTTGGGTCATTTTGCATGCAGCCAACCCCTATACATGAGAGCAAAAACATGTTGGAGTGCTATATACGGCCGTGCCGAATCTTATATACCCTTCACCACAGTGATTTTATTTATGCATACAAATGTAGGTATATATATATATATATATATATATATATATATATATATATATATACATACATTAACGGATATAGTGATAGCGCACTATCAACTATTGGTGCTACACTGAAACCACCAATCCGGAACCTTTCATTATCGCGGCATGGGATTCATGTAGCTGCACACCTCTTCCTTTTCCATGGTCCATCGAAGTTTCAAGAAAACAATCATAAAATGTGTTCAAGGTACTCCAACTAGCAAGTGAAGCTACCAATCAAAAACGTGTCGAAAATTTTATATCGAATCAGTGCATTGTGGAGAATACTGTGAGATATACACCCTATATATATAACGAGTGATTTTTTAAGAGCTTGAGAACTTTTTTTTAAAAAAAAACGCATAAAATTTGCAAAATCTCATCGGTTCTTTATTTGAAACGTTAGATTGGTCCATGACATTTACTTTTTGAAGATAATTTCATTTAAATGTTGACCGCGGCTGCGTCTTAGGTGGTCCATTCGGAAAGTCCAATTTTGGGCAACTTTTTCGAGCATTTCGGCCGGAATAGCCCGAATTTCTTCGGAAATGTTGTCTTCCAAAGCTGGAATAGTTGCTGGCTTATTTCTGTAGACTTTAGACTTGACGTAGCCCCACAAAAAATAGTCTAAAGGCGTCAAATCGCATGATCTTGGTGGCCAACTTACCGGTCCATTTCTTGAGATGAATTGTTCTCCGAAGTTTTCCCTCAAAATGGCCATAGAATCGCGAGCTGTGTGGCATGTAGCGCCATCTTGTTGAAACCACATGTCAACCAAGTTCAGTTGTTCCATTTTTGGCAACAAAAAGTTTGTTAGCATCGAACGATAGCGATCGCCATTCACCGTAACGTTGCGTCCAACAGCATCTTTGAAAAAATACGGTCCAATGATTCCACCAGCGTACAAACCACACCAAACAGTGCATTTTTCGGGATGCATGGGCAGTTCTTGAACGGCTTCTGGTTGCTCTTCACTCCAAATGCGGCAATTTTGCTTATTTACGTAGCCATTCAACCAGAAATGAGCCTCATCGCTGAACAAAATTTGTCACATTTGAACATTTCGAACCGAACACTGATTTTGGTAATAAAATTCAATGATTTGCAAGCGTTGCTCGTTAGTAAGTCTATTCATGATGAAATGTCAAAGCATACTGAGCATCTTTCTCTTTGGCACCATGTATGAAATCTCACGTGATCTGTCAAATACTAATGCATGAAAATCCTAACCTCAAAAAAATCACCCATTATATATATATTAATATTTACATATATATCTATAAATGTACATAGTGATAGTGCACTATCAACTATTGGTCCCACACTGGAACCACCAATCCGTAATCTTTCTGTCTTTACTTCGGGATGGGACTCATGTAACTGCACACATTTCCCCCATACACACTCTACCCTCGTCAGATCCCAACGAAGTTTCAAGAAAACAATTCTAAAAAGCATTGATTATACTATCAACTTGAAAGTGAAGCTACCAATCAAAAACCATAGTGCACTCTCTACTAATCGTACTACACTGAAACCACAACCTCGGAACAAATTTTTGTCAGTTTGTAGTCGGTACCCTGATTTAAAAAACATGTTACTCTATATACCTATGTATGTATGTATATGCTTAATATGTATTAAAAATATGTTATGTTACACTCATCATTGTCATAGAAATATAGAATTTTTTTTAAATATTTCGAAAATCGTTTGTAAAAAGTTTTGCAAAAATTGTTTGTAAAAATATTTTTTTTTTAAATTTTTTTGTACAATTTTTTTCAAAAATTTTGTTGGAAATTTTTTTGTGAATTTTTCTGTACAAATATGTTTTTTTAAATTAAAAAAAAAATTTATATGTTTTTTAAAAAATTTTTTTTTAAATCTTTTTTAAAAACTTTTTTGAAAATTTGTTTGAATTTTTTCTAATATCTGTTTAACAAAAAAAGCAAAAGAGAATCATTACTACCGAAAATAATAAAATCAACCTGAAAAAATGTTTGAAAAAAAATAGGTAGTCGTGGTTTTTTGCCCGCTGCCTTCAATTGAGTGGTCTGATGTTGCTGAATGTCAATAGCGAAATTTTCTGTATCTCTTAAATTTTCTGTATCTCTTCGGGTGCCTGGGCAAAGTTGATTTCAACCCGAACACAGACGGACAGGTGGACAGGTGGACAGCCGGACAGACGGACATCGCTAAATCAACTTCTCTATCCGAAATTAATATTGTAGAAATTACACACGGAATGACAAACTTATATATACCTTCTCCACGTGTGGTGAAGGGTATAATAATTGTTTTTAAAAAGTGGAGAAAATCGTCCAGTTAAAGAAGACTGTGATAGAAAGAAAATTTTTGTGGTCGTTAGAGATTTGATCTAATTTATGGAAAAAAAAATATTTTTATAAATTTTGTGTTGTGTCTGTTTATGATTTAGTGTGCGATGTGTGTATAAAAATCATAACAATTATATAGAGATGAGAATAGTAAAATTGTATAACTCGTTTCCTTGGAATGCATTATATTGCTAATGTTTTGCACAGTACTATACGTATATCATTATGTGTGTGTGTGTGTGTGTGCGTGATTTTTTGTATGCATCTGTATTCTTAACAAACACTCAAACCAAACATCTATGGAATAATGCCCTTTTAGTTTACCATACAAATACCAACTAACAACATGATAAAACAACACACACATATGCACATATCTAAACAGACAAACACATAAAAAGCTGACTTAACGATCCTTTAGTGTGTCACAACTCACATTTGAATGTGAGAATAGTTTTTTTAGTGCACTTTTGTCATTCACTCGTTGCTCTTTACGTTTCTTTTTGTAGCTGCCATTTTTTTTTTTTTTTTTTTTTTTTCTTTTTATTTTGTTTACTTCCCTTATTTTTCCCAAATTGTTTAAACATTTTTGTTTCGTTTTAGTCCATTTAGGGTACAAGAATTTCAGAGTAGTTAGTTACGGCTGACTATTTGTTGAGATTGTAGTTTTCTAGTTTATTTCATTGGGATTTTTATGGCCATTGTTATGTTTGGCTCTTTTTGTTTTTTTTTTTTTTTCTTCTGGCTGGAGCTTTTATCCATTTTAAACATGACATGTAAATATGTTTTGGATCAATGCCATAACGATTCGATAACCAACGTTTGGTAAACTAGAAGAGTAAGTGCCTTGTTAGAAACTATGGGAGTAGACATGTTTAATAGCAATATAAAATATAAAAGTTTAGGTCTGACAACAGTTTTTAAAAAGATAAAAAATTTTAAAAGATTATAAAGTTTCTATTATTTTAAATAAATTTGGCAGCCTAATAAGCCCAGACAAGATAAGACAAGGCGTAAACGACTTAAACATTGTAGATGAACAGAACATTTGCATTAACAGGAGTTTGGTATATGGAACCATGATACCAGTATTGAAGCCATATATCTCTGTTCTTAATTCTTTCAACATAGGAAGCCAGCGACCTATTAATCTGACGTGACACATCGTGTTCATAAAGTTATACACATTCGCCTTAGAGCCCAACTCAGAAAAAATTTTTTGCTCCAATTAACGGTTTTAATTAGTTTCCGATACAAATTTAATTAATTTTTTAATTGCATTAATTACGTTTATATTTAATTAAGTATGAATAAAATAATTTCCCTATTAAATGAATAATTAAATTAATTAAAAATTTAATTAAAGTAATATCTAAAACCAAAAAAAACCTTTAATTGGTGCAAAAATTGTTTACTGTGAAAAATTTTTACTGTTTATACCGTGCAGATTTCCGGGCATGGATTTTTCTGTGGAGAAAGTAAACAGCCTGGGGGTGTTACTTGCTTAATCCCTGAATTGGTTATTCCCTATATATTTACAGACATGGAGGAACTGTGTGATAATCCCGAATTAAGCACAGGTCATACAACTGCATTAAAACTGTGATAAAAATATGCAGCGGAAAATTGCTGCTGCATAGACTAAACCAACCAAATTTTCGTTCAAGTACGTGTTATTACAAGTTGCGAAAATGATCCTCGGTGTTTTGGTTTCATGTCCACGACTCCTTACCAAATTGCTATTTAAAAGATAAAGAGGCAAAAAACGGAAAGAAAATGGTATTTGGGGTCCAAAATATCGGTCAAATTGCCGCGACATCGGCGGCAGACCTCCATCCGATGCTCTAAGTTGTCGATAACGCGGAGGCATAATTGAGGTTCTATGCCGTTAATGTGCCGAATTGTCTCATTCTTTAGCTCATAAATTGTTGCCGGCTTATCGACGTACACCTTTTCTTTCAAATAACCCCAAAGAAAAAAGTCCCACGGTGTCAAATCACATGATCTTGACGGCCAATTAACATCGTCACCACGTGAGATAACACGGCCATTGAATTTGACGCGCAATGAGCCATTGTTTTCTAAGCTGTCTGGCAGGTGGCACCGTCCTGTTAAAACCACATATTGTCCACATGCTTATCTTCAAGTTCGTTATCATCTCACGATAGCGAACACCATGCACAGTAACTGTCTGACCGGCCTCATTTTGGAGAAAATACGGCTCGATGATGCCGCCAGCGTATAAACCGCACAAAACATTCACTCTTTGTGGTACATTGGTGTCTCTACAATCACTCTTGGATTATTATTCGCCCAAATGCGGCAATTCTGCTTATTGACGAATCCACTGAGGTGAAAATGTGCCTCATCACTGAAGACGATTTTCTTCGAAAACTGATCATCCAACGTTGCCATTTCTTGCCACCATTCTCACCATTGACGACGTTTGGAATGATCAAGAGGCTTTAGTTCTTAAGCCAATTGAACCTTGTAAGCGAGCAAATGCAAGTCTTTATGCATAATGATGATCGCCGATGAGCGTGAGAGGTACAATTGTTGGGCACGACGATGAGTTAAGGTCTGCAGCCACACTATCGCGAACAGCAGCAATATTTTCTGCAGTACGAGCTGTGCGAGCATGCACTGGTGTTTTCACATCTCCTACAAACCCAGTTTGCTCATTTTTTTGCACCATTTTTCCGATATGCATTTTGATTTGAACGCCCATTTTCATAATAAGCCTGAATAACTTTAACGCGTTGCTCGATTGTGTATCTTTCCATGGTTCAAATTGAGTTAGTCTGAATGACGTTTAGGTGTGGTTCACATCGGCCCTTAAAATTTAACCACCCGATAAAAGAAAAAGAGTCAAAAATGCACCATGCACCACGGAAGCAATATTGTCAAGGAGGTGTACATCATCAATACAAACATATACCTGAATCTCTTGTGGAATATGGGAAAATCAATTACGTAGCTTACTCTGTGGCTTAAAAGTGGAGAGGGGTTCTACCAGTAAATTAACACACACGAAAGCCATGATCTCCAAGTGCGGTAGTAACAAGTCCAAGCATGCTTTAGTGAGACTCTCCGCAAGAGTTACTAAGTGATTACGGCTTAAACCTCAAATGAGAGGAACAAGCTAACGATATACTTATGGATGACAACAGATGTCGCCAAAAACTGAGTGGAGTTTAGTGGTCTCCAACTTGTCAACAAGAGAGAGAGAGAGAGCTTTAGACTTTCGTGGACGAATATATTCACCTACAGCTAGGCTAGGTCTATAAGGCAGATAATGCCGAGAACGTGTAGTAGTCATATTTAAAGAAAAAAAAATTTTACCATTTATTTATAAATGTTGTTGAGCTTAAATGTTAAACACCTTCTGTTAATTACCTTATTTTCTTGATTTCAGTCAAATGTTAAGAGATACGTTCTATTCTCTATCTTTAGAAAAAATTGTTTCGCAATTTCGACAAAGAAACTCCAGTTTAATTAAAAAGCCTTTGAAAAAATATGTGTAAAAATTAATAAATTTAGGCCATTAAACCAAAACTAAAGAAACATTCTTTAAACCATTTTTAAGTTCTATTATATTTGTTTTATTATGAAATTTAACCAACCAGCCATTACAATATAGATAACCAACAAAATAAAGTCATAAGCTCAGCTGACAACAATGGATTCGTTCTTTAGTGTTGAGTAAATAAGTGTGTGTGAGTCCTGCAAAACAAAATAACAACCACAATAAATGTACATTTATGCGGCAGAAACAAGAGTTTGAAGAATCCACATACAAACAACATGAACATAATACCTGTTAAACAAAATGTAATAAAAACTAAAAATAAATATTTTACCTTCTAATATGATAAAAATGTAAACAGTTATTGTTCACAGCAGGAGGCATGATGTCGTAAGATATAACCCACCTATCTGAAACCCAAATACAGTACGGACTCTTAAGTCAAACCTTAAAGCAAATGTAATAGAATTTATACCGACAGCCAAAGTTTGAATTATCTGTATCGGATACCCGCGGTATGAAGAACCGAAAGTGATGCTTACATGTATATATGCTGGCAGCGTTTTGATATTATTCTGATTGTATGCAAGCGATAAGGTAATCTACTCAAAATAGATTCAACTAAAAACTACTCTCCGCATACAAATATTTCATTAGAGTACTCGGGAAGGTATTGGTCCAAAAATGTTATTCTTTCGGCAATGATATCTTTCAGTAACATTAAGCTCCGTCTCACGTTGTTAAACTACAGAGGGAATGCTTGTTAAAGAAGAAACATCAACATTTTAGACTATAACACCTAGTCAAAGCCTTAATTCCACTTAGACGTTTTGGGCCAAAACAGGTTGGACGACAAGCACAAAAAGAAGAAAACCGAAAATAAAGGATTCTTATCTCTGCGGAAAACTGGTTTAAATTATTCTAGTCGTACTCATTCCATGACTTGTCAAAGTGAATTAAGAAGTTATAGATCGTAACTGAATTAAAAGTGCTATAAAGTAGACAATTTATGCGGATCGGCTAGTATTATAGTAATTAAGACTGAAGATGCAGATTAACGTTATGTCAAACATCTATCACAGAGTGTTGTATCGGTGTCAATTGATACCCTTCTAAGCCTTCGCCATGTTAAAGTAATAGCACCCTTTCATTTAAAGTGTTAGGAGTCGAACTGGTCCGTGACACTTAAGAACTAGCCACGTGACAAATCATGTGTAAGTGCCCTACCTTCTAGGCTTACTACAGCACTAAATTGAATCCAAAAATTAAAAAGTGTTACAATACAATATTAAGCTATTCTTTATATACAAAGTACGAAATTAAATGCTTTCATTTTATAATTAGGAATTTATTTGTCTTTAAAAGAAACATTTCACCTGTGCACAGTGGAGCAGATTGGCCGATTGATCCAATATTTGGCATGAGCATAGCAGAGGAGTATCGCAGTTAAAGTTTTGACGGTGGACACCATCTACTTGTCAGGGGATGGCGCTTAGTTGTCTCAAATTTGAATACCTCGCCCCTGCTAATTCTCTTAGAGCTTGCGATTTCACCAAATTTGTTTGATTTTGTTTGTGCTACTGCTGGCAATTTCTACTACTTTCAATTACTCGATACAACTCAAAACTTTTTAATTGGGTACTCAATAGTACTCAATACTTCCGTTTACATACTAGCAGAGAAAATTTATCGTCGTAGTTGTCAAATATTTTTATAAATTTATTTCTAAAATTACCAACGTAAAAGTATCGATTAACTACTTCTGTGTATTGAGTACCTAAAAAAATTATCGAGTATCGAGTACTCGGTACCCACTACTCAATACTTTGCCAGCACTAGTTTGTACATGCTTATTACCTATAAAATTATGGTTTAATCTGTACATTATGTTTTAAAATGAGCGAGTTATAAACATTTTACAATTACAATTTTTGATTCTTCGATACCCTGGTCCATTTTTTTTTTTTTTTTTGAAAATATTTTGAACAATTTTCAGCAAATTTTTATATATATTTTTTTCTGCAGTTAGTGAGCAAAATTTAAAATATTGTTGAAAATTTTCAAGATTATATCTTTTCTGAGTTAAAAATTATACGATTTTCAATTTAAAAATTCCAAAACTATTAAATTTTTGTGTATTAAGCCTAAAAATGGCAGTCAATCTTATTTTTTTAATAGAATAAAAGGTTCTTAAGGAATATATAAAAATTTTCTAATTTAAGCTAACTATATTTGCGTACATAAAACCAAATTTCATGTTAAATTGACCATTCCTGTAGAAGATGGAGGTCCTTCAATGTGACCTATTTTACAGCGAAATTTTGACTTTAGCCTACATATATGTTCAAAAATCTCAAAGCGGGGATCGAAAAAAGGATACTGCCGTAATAAAGCTATATATACTCCCAATTATTGCAGAAAATATTTCATGACTCCTAGTCCATATGACTTTATGGTCAAAAGACAAAAAAAAAATCCAATTTTGGGATTTTCGACATTTATTTTGGGAATTTAAGGATTTCCTTTAGCTTAATGTTGTAGATTTTTTGCGATTTGATTTTCGTTGACTATTAGTTACACATCCACATAAAATTTTATTTGAATCGCTTACCTTATAATAATTTTGTTTCATATTTTTACTTTTATTTAGATTTTGGATCAATCGGTGCAGCCCTTTACAAATAGCTGACTTGTTTCCAAAATATTTTGTTTCTGCCCCACTGTGCTGTGTTGCATTCAATTACTTATTATGGAAAATACATAACCTTAAAGCTGATATACAAATTAATTTAAAAAGAATGTGCTTTAATTCCGTGACTCTTTGTAATTCCAGCGGCGAACCACTGCTTCTGTTAAATGTTATTAGTATATGTATTCCTTATGTAACAGAAAAACAGAACTTATGATGCAGCAACAATATGTAGCAATGGCAACCAAACAAAAAGGACACATAAATTTATGTAAAGGTGGAGTACTCACGATGCTCTCTATGCAAGTACTCTTGTTTTTAACCAACAGCAACAAATTTAAGCATAAAAGTATAACAAAAATGACTTTACAAAACTATAAATAATACACAACAATGAAAACAACAACAGCACTTAACCTATATTAAATAAATACCTGCATGTGTATACATATACAGTGAGTGACAAATCAGTGGAGATTTTTTTGAAAACTCTATTCCAAAAGTTTTTTTATTATTTGTAATTTTTTTTAGAAATTAAGTTTTCAATAATAAAACTGTTATTTGAAAAAAATTTCGTTACTTAAAACTAAAAATACGTATCGGAGTTTAGAAAAAAAGTTTCCATTGAATTGTCACCCACAGTATATTCTTTAATATGGGTGAATATAGGTGAGATGTGTACCTGCGTTTAAGTATTATCATAGAAAGGAAAAAAATACAAAACAGCAGCACATAAAGAGTGAAATCAAATAAGTCTTGTCAAATGGTTTCCTAAAATATTTGGTATTTTATTGCCGCTTTAAATATGCCTAATTCCTTTCGAGAGCCCCGACGTAATAAATCAAAGTTAGTTCAGTAACATGGGACACATTTAAGCTTGTTAGTTTATTGTAATACCACCGAAGCCTGTTTATGCGGCAAATTCATAGAAAAATAAATAAACTCTTAACCTGCCGCAGTACAATGCCTGCCAAGTGGAAAAATAAAACGATGGTGGACTATACCATGCATTCATCTGTCTAATCGCCAATCTGCAAGAGTCAGAAAAACATGTACGAAAATTTCGTCCTTATTTAATCAAGGACTCGGTATATAAACTTGTGTTTTGTTGTATTCTGTTGTGACCTATTTCGTCTTCGGTGTAAGTATCTTAATTATACTGGTGCCGGTATATACTGCTTTCAAAATCTGAATACGAATATATACCGGTATAATTTATTAAACCAAACGAATAGAATAAAATTAATAAAAAAGAGGAGTAGAGTTGAAGGAGTGCTGATTGTGCTGCCACTTAAAATATATATTGCTGGCAGCCATTCTCCTTTTTCTAGATCTTTTGGAAAATTTTTGCTTTTCTTTTATTTTTTCTTTTGAGATTTAAGGATCTGATGGAATTTTTGGTGAAATGTATAATTTTCGATTTTTTTTAGTTATTTTGGAAGATTCTTTAGTTAAGGTTATGCGCTGACTTTACTGATTTTAATAATTTTTTTTTAACTATACCTGACGGATACATCTATATATATAATAAAACTGTAACTAATTTCCTGTCCGTCTGTCTATTTCTTTGTGTACGCATCACGTAAAAACTACTGTATGGATCTTAACAAGTATATAAAGTAAATATGTAAGAGTCCTAAAGTAAATATGTAAGAGTCCTAATATTTGGGTTGGATTACTTTCTAAGCAAAATCTAATAAAATATTATCAGGACGCACATAACTTGTGTGGGCACAACTAGTTATATAAACCTATAAACAGAGATATGGATATCCTAAAACCGATTTCCTTACTTGTAAGCGGTTATACTATTTTTGCTGTAGAAACATATTTTTTCATACTTAGGCCTAAGCGCCATAGTGCCTTCTTCGCATACCCTTGTGGTACTTAAACTCTACGTACCCTAAAATTTTACATACAAAAATTGACTTTATCCCATATGTCGAATGTGAGACAAAGTCAAAACCAGTCATTTAAAAACGGTCAGCATCTGTTAGACAAAGACAAAAGTCGTCGTTTAAAAAATGTCAGTGTCTGATAGACAAAGACAAAGATCATCGTTTATAAACTGTCAGAAATGATTCTTATACTCGTCTGTAAAAGCTTTATTTTACCGTAAAGATTTTAAAGTGAATGTGTGTTAAAATTTTTTCTATCCTACTCCACCACCTACATACTCGTACAAAGATTATCGCTTATTAAAATGAATATGTCATAATTTAGCCGTAACAACGACAGCTATAACAACATGGACAGCAAAATATATTACGGCAAAATTTATTAAAAAATTTATAATAAACAATTTATGAGTTTGTGTTTTTTGCAAATTGATGTTTTTAGGTCACCAAAGGTACGGGCACATAAATTATTTATTTGCAATAACAAATAATGAAAATAATTGACGTTTTATTTATCTATTGATTTTAGAGCTTTAGGTAATTGTGTGGTGAACGTTTCGATATTAATGTTTTCATCATTAAAAACAATAAAATTAAACAACAACAAAAAATTTTATTTATTCAGAAACTTTATTTTCCCATAAGGACGAATTTAGTTTATGTAAATAAACAACCGAAAACCGTTTTAGCGGATCAGTGTATTAGCTTCGAATAAAGGAATGGGTCTGTTCAGTTTTTTAATTTTTCAAGTTTTAATTAAATACTGACTTTTTTTCCTTTTTGTATTTATTGGAGCTTGAGGATCGCTAATAAAATGGATATTTTTATTTTTTTTTCATACCGCCTGATGCTGCATTTTAGATATTAAATAAAAACTGTGTCTTTTGTATTCTACAACTAATTTTAGAAGTTTTATTTTTATGGTGCTGCCAGATATGATAAAAATATTTATAGAGGTTTTGTCATGAAAAGATCACGAAAGAAAACCTCACTAATAGAAGAGAATTTAGTGAAAAATACATTTGCAAAAGTATCAAGTATTGACCACCCCAGGCGATTAAAACATACACATGTGTAGTCAATGTGTGAACCACTTAAGCCTCAAATACTCAAGACCAGAGGCCCCCATCGGTGTTGGGATTTGTGTTACAATTGTACTAAATTTGGTACAATCGACACATTGGTTGTACACTTCATGCTTTTTTGGTACAATATCATAAAAAAATTTTATTCAATAAATTTTTATTTATTTAATATTTTTTTTTAACTTTTTAATGCTAAACTTTCTAAGTTCATAGTTTTCCAACCCTGTGTAAAACTAACTAAATTGAAACACTCTGGATTATGTTTAGGATTTTTATTATTTAATTTGCTAATCCTTTTATATATAGACAAGTAATGAGTAATTTAGTTGCAAGAACCTTTTCTGAACTAAAGCGTTAGAACGTTTTTGCATCGCCTCAATAAGTTACCAGCTTTATTCGGCTGATGTATTTTTCCATTATTTCTAATGAGAAACCGTAACGTATTTTTTACTAAATAGATGACTCTTTAATTATTCTTTCAAATAACTCCAAGCATACTCTATTAGATTAAGATCTGGTGACTTTGGATCTGCTGTATGTTTTGGGTAATTTCATGTCAAATCTACAAGGCACTATTCAGATTTTATTGAAACTTTTTTATTCGTATTCCTAGACACCCTGAATTCAAAAATAATTTTAAAAAATGTTCTCTCTTAAGTTTTATTGCTATACAATTATGAAAAAAGAAAAATAGCGCTTTTTCATATCCGCTCGAGGATTAAATATATTCTAAATCAAGTTCTATAAGCCCTAGGAAGTAATAGCTCATTTTAAAGGGGATTTCATACGCTCTAATTTGGTGACAATCATGAAAAAATATTTAAAAAAATTTTTAAATATTTTAAAAACAAAAGTTTTATTAAAATCTTTGAGATAGTACTCTTTTAATATTTACATATGTTTTTAAAAAATAAAATTTTAGAGTGGGTCCAAGGTGCGATCAGAAGTAATGTTCTGGTTGAGTTGACATGGAATTACCCTTTTGTTTGCTCTTTTACTAAATGCCAATTTGGTACAATTTTATCATTGTGGCGGTACAATTTAAACACCGTCAGATCCCAACACTGGTCCCTACGCAAACTTCTGAGTGTCTGTGAGCACACGCCAGGGATGGTTAATGAAATTTTCAAATTGTACCAACCGGCTTCTTAAATTGTATTTTTTGTACGGAAATTGTACTAAACAAATTTTGGTTGTGAATTTAAATTTATCCTTTAACCGGATCGCGCCTCATTCGGCAATCACACTCATTTGTGTACGGAAGCAGTACTGCTAGCTACTTAACAGATAGAATTACTCTTAGCATGCAATTATTAGCCTTAGGTTAGCACCAGCGCACATAGGGGTATTTTGCCAATCTAGCCGGACATTACTTTTTTTTAGCTTATGTTGGCTCTAAAAATGTACTGAGTGCCCCTAGGTTAATGAAGCTGTGCAGAAAAATCTGTTGTGGTCATAGGCTGTCAAAGCTATAAAATAGGAAAAATCGGATCAGGGAGAAAAAAGTTCCCCTTGGAAGAACTAATCCTACCTCTGAAAATTTCAACTTTTTTTTGATTTTCCCGAAATTTTGTTTAACAATTACAACTTCAAAGAATGTTCAAAAACTTAAAATTGGACTCAAGAGATTCTTAAATGCCATTTTTATCCCCGCCCCTTTTGTGGGCGGTGAAATAAAAAATTATTTAAAAAAATAATGAAATTATTACTTTTAATAATTTATGGGCAGGGGGAGATAGTCCTCCAATCCCACTCCCAAAACGTCCCTGTGAAAAATTTTTTTTTTATTTTTTTGCCAATTTCCTAAAAATATTCATTTTTAAACTTTCCAATGCCTAACCAATCCCCGCCTCCCAAGAATATTATTAAAAAAATATTTTTGTAATTTGTTACTTAATAGTATTTTATTTATCGGAAAATAATTAATTTATTCATAGTAATACCTTATTTATGATTGTAACGATAAATTTTATTTAAAATTATAACAATTAATTTATTTAAAACAACTTCTCCCTTGCACTAAGATGATAATGAGTGCCAGGGTTCTTCTTCGTCTGATTCTTCAAAGACCTCTTCCGAATCAGAATCCTTTTCAGCATTACGTACAGGTGGGAAGCATATAAGACGGTAATGACCTTTTTTTGAAGTGGGTCTAGTAAAGAGCGGGTCAGAACTTAGCAAAAGCCTATGAATAATATCTATGTTACACTGAACCCTTGAAAACTCTGCCTCAGCCGCTTCTTCTGATAACAGCCCAACAGGCAACAATGCCTCATTCATAACAGTTGCACCATGTATTAAAATCTTGTGCATTGTAGGTGTCATAGGATGCCACTCATTATTTATTATTTATGCAGCTAATTCAGAATTGAAAAAAAACTTCTGCTGTTACCATCGTTGGTGTTTCCAAATCCAGCTTTCGGTACACCCACTATTAGCCCTAATTCACTTCTAAATTTTTCTTGGATATTTTTTTTCCTCGCGTTAACAATGGCTTTGTCCGCATCAGATTTTATTTGCCATTTTTTCACTGACAGTTTATATGACAGGTGTAATATGCTCTCAAATAGGCGAATTCTGGCGTGTAAAGTAGATAGTCCGAAAGAAAAGGCATCTACGTCTATATATCTTTTGATATTTAAATTGTTTTTTGTACAGCTAATAACAGTGATATATGTAATGATTTAAATAAAAAACATCTACCTTCAGTTATTAAAAACCAAAACATTTTATGAATATAAAAGGGTTTCTTACTTAAAATTTTCAAAAAAATCGCAAAAATGCACAACGTTTTTTTTTACAGCTTAAAAGAAGAGGTCGTAAGTTTTGTAGTGATATATAACATTTTTAGGATCGCAATGGAGATCACTCTTAAAAAGCTTTTCACTTATTTTTTGACAAAAAAATTTTACAGTTTTTAATTTTGAACAAAATTTTTTGTCTTTAAAAATTAAAAAAAAAAATTTCTAAAAATTAACATAAGTAGCTACTAATAAACCCTTTTTAAACACCAAAAAATATATTGCAAACCTCTCAAAATCGTTTAAAGGGTAATAAAAACGTATACGATATACTCAACTTTACTGACTTTAACAGTGTCCCAAAACGACAAATGTCTAGCAAAAGCCTTGAAAATTCACTATACGATGCATAATTTTGTTGTCTGTCGAGCTGCGTACACTTGACATTTCTCAAAATTAATTTTTGCCCTAATGTCCGGTTAGATTGACAAAATACTCCTCTGTGCAGCGTTCAGAAGAATTGTACCAAAAAAAGTACAAATGTACCAACTTTACCAACCCTGGAAGACGCACACTCTCAACGAGACTCTCCTAAAGAGCACAAAACGTATACAAATTTTCAATCAGTAGGTGTGTGTCGCTTTCTTTTATGAAAATGGAAAACTATAAATATATTGTTTCTACTTAAAAAAGGAAATTTGTAAAAAAAATAGAGTGTAAAAATAATTTTTAGTTAAAAAAAAACATACATTTTAAGCATCAATTCGTGCTCTTTTTTACGTTAAATATTTATTTATTTAATTACACATAGTTTTATTTACATTCACATACAATCTGTCACACTTTTATTCTTAAAATTTATTAAGTTATAAAATTGGAAATTTGTGTAAAACCCCAATATATTATTCTCTTTTCAACCACTTTCTCTGGTTGGGGGCTCTTGCTCAAGACATTAGCAAAACCTTGTACTCTTAATTCTCCTTTTAACATTTTCACTATTTATTCAATTTGTATTTGCATGTTTATTTAATAAATTATCGTAAATTGTTAATTTCAGAAAACATTTTTGTTTCAATAAACAGCAAATTATATTTAAATATAAAATAAATAAAATTGCAAAAGTTCTGGTTAATTCGTAATTAAAACTGGGTCAGAAATTAAAGAAAAAAAAAACTGATAAAATTAGTAAAGTGGTTAAAAATTAATTAAATGTGTACGTAAATAATAAAATGGAAAAATATCATGAAATGCTACAAATAAATAAAATTATAAAATAATTTCAGTCATTTAATAGAATAAAATAAGTTGCAAAGTGGAAATCGCTTGCATCATGCATCATCAGGGTTGTGATAATAAATACAGAACCTTTATTGAAGTTCAAATAGTCTTTTAATTTTTGGGAACTATTTAGTACTAACTGCTTTCGAAACATCTATTCACCTAAAATTATGTCTCAGTCCCTATTGTATGCATTAAAATTCCCTTTGGTAAGCTGTTGAGAAATTATTGCATTTACATTTAATGCATTTTTAAGATTAATTTTTGTAACTCCAAAATGTTGAAAAAAAAAAATGCAAAACATTCATTTATTCTCTCATTTGGGAGTTGTTTTAAGGTTATAAACTTTTATAAATAGAAGAAAATAAGACCATTACAGCAATTTTTATATCCATATGTCAGAACAAATGTAGTCATGCACATAATGAGGAGTTTGAAAGAATGAGTTGATTGAGAACTACTAGTACGTTTTTTAGTAGTTCAGTTTTTAGGCTGCTGTTAAGTCCAGACAAAAAATTTTATGTTTCACAGTAGCCGTTATCATTTGCACTTCATCTCTCTGATTTATGGTCAGGCCAAGAGAAGCTATATCACTCCTTAGTCGAATATAATCATGATCATTTAGGATGTTGCGAGGCAGCAAGTTTGAATGCGTTCTAAACTTTATTAAATACATTCCTGTAAGTTTCGTTACTTCTGCTTTAACTAATGCACAGTGGTTTTAAAACGTCTTATTTTGGAAATGATTCGATAGCCAACATTAACTTAGTAATTCTGATTTATTTATGATTGGATTATTATTTTAATATATCAGCTGCATATACATATAATAAAACAGTAACTCATTTAATGTCTATCGGTCGGTCTGTCTGTGTTAAATTACTTAAAAACTGGATGTATTCTAACAAAATTTCGTGAGGAGGTACCTTAGTATCCGGAATCAAATATAAGACATCTTTTTCCCCAAAATTATATCTTATTTCCAAGAGAAAGTGAATAAAAAACATTGAAAGTACGCCGATTTTTTTACCGATTTAAAGGTACTGCATACTTTAAGGCATCTTTTATTTTCGAAAGCGGGTTATTTCAAACAAAATCTGAATTGAAAGTGAGATATTTTAAACACGGTTGCGAAACAGATGGCGCTGTTTTAAAATAATGACAAAGTATGAATTACTTACTGACAAATAGTTAATTGAATAAAATTTGTATTTGATTTGTAATTTTAGTTTGTGGAATTGTATTGTTATTAAAATATTTTAAACACCTTTTACAGAGGTTTACAATAATTTTTAGAATTTCAGAGTTTTATATAAATTCTATAATTTTATCCAGGGATGGGTACCTTTACATAAAATAAATACGGAACATGGAACATGACTACATTCTCCGAAACTGATTTGACAGCCCTGCGGTTAACAAAGGCAGTGTAGCAACTTGTGTAAAAAATCAAATATTTTGCAAGTTATCATTCCCGCTTTAGGAATTCAGATGTTACACAACAGTAGGATAACATAAATTAGTAACATAAACGAATAAGTGTGATAAATATGGGAATACTCATATTTTATAACAATTAGTTTTGTATGTAAGAAAGATATTCAGCTGAGTCTTTTTTTGTTTGATATCAGTCTACCTCATCTACATTTATATATATACAAGAAAAATATAATATTATGAAAAATTTTTAAAATTCGTTGCTGTAAGAATGGTTCAATTTGAGGAAAGTAAAAATATTAAATGTGCAACAACATTTTTTATTAGTTGAACGATTCTGTGGATATACAATTAGTCAGCGAAAATTAAATAGCAAAAAAATCCGCTACATTAAGGTAAAGGAAATCCCACAATTCCCTAAATAAAGATCAAAAATCCCAAAATTGAATTTTTTTTATCTTTTGCCCATAAAGTCCACATATCATAAAATACTTTAAGCAATAATTGGGAGTATAAATAGCATTCTTACAGCAGTCTTCTTTTTCCGATTCCAGCTTTGGGATTTTAGAACATACAGGCCAAAATCAAATTTCGATGTAATATAGGTCAAATTCATGGACCTCCATCTTCTACAATTTCATATAAAATTTGGCTTAGATGTATGTAAGCACATACAGTTATCTTAAACAAATTTAGAAAATTTTTATATATTACTTATGAATTTTTTTTTTATTTAAAAATAGATTGATGGCCCCATTTAGGCTAAAATATTTATATTGATTTTATTTTTAAATTGAAAATCGTCTAGTTTTTATCTCCGAAAAGATATAACCTTGAAATTTTTCCACAATATTTTAAATTTTGCCCACTAACTAAGAAATCAAAAAAAATTATGTTCAAAATTTAAAAAAAACTGGACCAGGGTATCGAAAAAAACTTATTTTAAATTGCTTATAACTCATTTTAAAACATAATTTATGCATTAATATATAACAAAAATTTAAGAAATGCAGAGCTCCAAAAGAAATTGCTGGTGCGTGGTACCTAACTTTGAAAATACATAGCACCACCCCTGGCACATGGATGGTATTCACCGTCAAGACTTATGCCCCTATTACGGTTTAAAACTCAACTCTACTTCAGTTGAAATTTTGCAATTTGGTATTATCAATTACAACTCAACTTGTCAAAAACTTTTAAGTTGAATTTAAATTGTGTTACAACTCTGTTGTAGTTTTACCGTTTATAACCCCGTGTTAGTTCGGTTAACAAAAGTTTAAAAAAAATTACAAATCATCAGTAGAACTTGTTTCAAATTACAACTCATCAGTAGCAGTTGTCTTTTAGTTGTCTTTTAGACAACTCAACTGAGTTGAGTTGTAAACCGCATTAAACTCAGATACTCCTCTGCTATGACCCACTGTGTACTGGAATGTTTGAGTGTTTTATATACCAGGAAGCAACTGTGATCATTTGACGAAACTTATTTTGACTCCTTTGATTTTTTTCTAACTTAAGACAGTGTTCCTTAATTGAATTTAATAACACCATCTTGGTTCGAGGATCGATTTGTACAGTCAAAATTTGCAATCTAAACAGAGGATGATAGAGTTTCTACGAGTGATCCAGTTCAGTTGCACAGCTTTCAACTTAATTTGTGTTAATTCAATTAAAGATTTTATATGACTTTCCTAGGTAAGGTGCCTATCAATTACTTAAATACTTAATACAAATAAAAATTAAACATTTTTTTGGAACATATCTTTTTGTATCTTCGCGGAAAGGGAAAACAAATACGTTAAGATTTTGCATGAAAATTATTTTTTTTTTTCGTCACTAATTTCTCGATAACTCTGAAACCGGAAAGCAAACATTTAGAAAGTAATATATATATATAGAGCATTTCCGAATTACTTACTTAACAAAATTGACTTAAACCGTTATGGAGTTAAGCAAAGTATTTGGAGCAACTCATTTATTTTGTGTTTTTACCCAATTATCTCGAAAACTAAAACAAATTTTACAAAACTAAGTGAAGTCAACACCCCAACATTAGAATTCAACAATTAGTGCATTCTATTCAGGTTAAGTCTCCATTACTGGATGTTTTTCTATTTAGTGACTCTGCGACTAAATCGAATCTTAGAACAAACTTTGCTAAGTTCAAACTCTACTATGAATCATAAAGACAGACCGATTCCTTCAAATTTCTGTTCCTATTATTTTCAAAATGATTTGACTCTATATTCAAATATTTAGGCACACTATCACACACATTTTTGTACATGCAGCTAGTAATACACAGACGCCTATCATATGAATGTGTGACATGTAGAAAATGAAGTTGAATTTTTTTCTTTCTTTCATTTTATTCTTATTTTCATTCATTTTGAAATTTGTATGGAAATTCTTGTTGTTCATATGTACAAGCTACGAGTATGAAAATATTGCAACAACAAAAAAAAAGGCTATAACTATAGCAGAATAACTAGAGAGAGAGAAATAAAAAACGTAAAACTTCATTTTCTGGTATTTGCATTTTTCCAGTCAACCATACACAACGCTCCTATACACAAACAAATAAACATCCTCAGCACTTGAATAACATACTTATACATACAAGTACAGTTATAAACATCGAAAGAGAATAAAGAAAACTTTAATATGAACGACAGTGGGATTGTTTTTTAAATTGCGTAACAAAAGGTGCGGTTTGTGTTAAAACTTAAAATAATGCAAGATCATCAAAATCACAATATGTAATTCTGGCAACAAAAAAAACGACTTCAAAACAGGTAGTAGGGTACCAGTTCTAAACTAAAAATTTAAGAAGTAATTTGTAAGAACTATATATAAACCAAATAAAAGAAAAAGAAAAAGGGCAAAAATTAGCAGAAAAAGAAGTAAAGACTGTGTGAAATTCAAGCACCTCCCTATTACCGTTCAAAAGTTAAGCTACTGTCACCAACTGTCACCGTCTTTTCTGGGGACACTATTTAATTTTAAATTTTTATAGCTGTAATAGCGACCATAGTAATACACATTATGTATAAATTTCAGTTGTCAATCTAAAAGGGCTTAAAAGATAAGGCATAACACAAATTTCAAAAGGGGACACCCTTTCATTAACAATTTTATAATTTTTATAGCGGACATAATAATGCACGCTCTGTGTAAATAGCAAGTCTCTACCTATAAGGGTTCAAAAGACTAGGCCATATAAGACAAATTACGTCAACTATGAGGACACCCATTAAGTTTTTTGTACTTTTTTTCGTGGACATAGTAATACTCGCTTTGTTAAAATTTCAAATATGCATATCTATAAGCGTTCAAAAGATAAGGTCATATAGATCAAACATCATTTATAGAGAACTTGGCCACAAAGATTTTTTGTATATTTCCACTGTCTATAACGGTTCAAAAGTTTAGCCATATATAGCAAATTACAGAACTATTAGTACACCCTTTAATTCATAATTCTAAATATTTATACTTTGTAGTATACCAGTCAAAGTAGTGCCTAATTTTTAAGTGTTTGTCTATAACGGTAGGGCCATATATGGGTCAAATTACATCAATTATGGGGACACCCTTTAATTTCTAAATTCAAATTATATACGGATTATTATAGCGGACTTAGCGATACAGGTTCCTTGTAAATTTCAGCTGTCGGTCTATCACGGTTCAAAAATTTGGCCACATACATAAAATACAGGTTCTTTATAAATTTCAACGATCGGTGTACAACTGTTCAAGAGCATAGCAATATACATCAAATTAAATTAACTATTGGAGCACCCTTTATTTTTTAATTTTGAATATTTATACTTTTTATTATAACGTTCATAGTAATCGACATTCTGTCAAACTTTCAAGGTTTTGTCTTTAACGGTTTAAAAGACAATCCCTTAAAGGTTAAATTACGTCACCTATGGGTTCACCCTTTAATTTTTAATTTAATTTTTTTTTTTACTTTTTGTTATTGAGAGCTATTGTGATACGCACTTTTTTAATTTAAATTGGTGGCCTATAAGGCTAGTAATACACGTAAAAAGCATGTATGTTGTATGGGGACACCCTTTAATTTTTAAAATAATAAACTGTTTTTGAAACGGGACCAAGAAATTTTAAAATCGGTTCAGAAATGGCTGAGTTCTGCGGGCACAAACATAAAAAAGCAAAATTCAGACGAATTGATAACCTCCTTCTTTTTTGAAGTCGGTTAAAAAATGGGGACTCTCAGATAGTGGATTACCTTTCCTCAGTATTATTGGATCAGATGATTTTAAAATTAAAATTATAATAGAACATCAAAATCACAGGAGTTGCAACTTGAATTGCGATGAACAGGGGGGTTATTACGTATTTCGATTTGAAAGAAATCTTTTTCGAAACATAATGTTAAAGTCATAGAAATTCGAATGATTTCCTTTTCGAATCGAAATACGTAATAACTCCCCTGTACTCATTCAGAATTAAAGTAATGATACAATTTTATTGCTGGTTCGTTTTGATTTTTTGATAAAACATTAGCAAAAATAGATTTCGAAACTGAAAAATGTTTCCTATCTATCTATCTATCTATCTATCTATCTATCTATCTATCTATCTATCTATCTATCAATCTATGTATCTATCTATCTATCTATCTATCTATCTATCTATCTATCTATCTATCTATCAATCTATCAATCAATCTATCTATCTATCTATCTATCTATCTATCTATCTATCTATCTATCTATCTGTCGATCTATCTATCTTTATTATAAAGTAGTACCACTACTGAATACTATTCAATTGGGTAGTCAATACTTTTCAATTGTGTACTCCATAGTAATCAACACTTCCGTTTACATAATAGCAGCGCGCATAAAAACGGCGTTTGTCGTTAAATATTTTTAAAAATTTATTTGTAAAAATATTGCCATAAAAGTATCGATTAACTACTTTTGTGTATTGAGTGCTCAACAAAAAAAATTATCGAGTATAGAGTACTTGGTACCTACTACTCAATACTTTGCCAGCACTAATAAAAATCACATACTGTGTTTGTTTGTCGCAAAGCTATAGATGTTTACACCAATATTACTGGAATTTTCACAGTTACCAGACTGTGAAAATAATATGATGTATATTTTTTGGATATTTCAAGTGAGCGTGGTAGATCCCATACATATTTATCATCGTGCTACACTAGTCCTCATTATAATATACATAGTCTGGCGAAACACAGACTGGATTGGAATAGTGGGCGTGGGACCTCCCATACAAAAGGCTAGATGTTTTAATTTCCATACTGTAATTGGTAAGGCTTTAAAATTTTATTACGACTAACCCTGTCGAGCGAAAAACCCAGCTAGGGTTGGAAGAGTGGGCGTTGTACTATACCAGATAGAGGGTTAAAATTTTGTACTCAAAAAATAACGTGTATTTACAAGATAAAATTTCGCGATTAGGATGGGAGGTCCGTTCGTTTTTAAGTTTAAGCTTGGCCATACTTGTAAGTAGTGTTTATTTTATTTTTTGAAGTTATGGGTAGTTAACTCCAGTGCGCAGATAACTAGTAAAATATAATTTGAAACTAAAATTTCATTTATGTACAGAACACTGTGCTGTAGTAAATATTCGTTGGATGCATTATATTTCTTTATTTGGATTTTATTCTTGTTGTCTTGCATGTATGAATGAAATTCTAAATACTGTTTAAAATAATTGTGTGTTAGTATGTGCATGTGTATGTGTATGTGTGTGTGTACATCTTTACGTGATTTCAAATCTTCCATAGTGTGTGTAAGTCTATTTATTTGGGGAATTCAGTCTGGTTTGCTGCTCATTTTCCTTAAGTTTTTCTTTCTTTCTTCCATATTTTTTCTGTCTCAAGGGAAAGTGAAAAATACAATTTTAAATTTTAAGTACAATTTCATTCTATTTGTTGTTGTTTTTTTCACATTTTATGTAAACACTTTATCTATATTTTATTCACTGAAAAAAAAAAACTGAAAAAAGTGTGAAATTCAAAGATAAATATGAAGAAGCTCAAAAGGTGAATTATTTATTTTACAAATTTGAAATTCTGAGAACAACTCTCGAGTATGAATGCAGAATGTAAGTGCTTGATTCAGAATTGAAATGTAAAATTATGTCTTGAGTACTGAAACTTATGCATATTTTTGTAGAAAAGGGAATACGAGTAGATTAAATAATGTTGAAAATAATTAAGTACAGCCAGGCAACGCAAAGTAACAAACGGTACAGCGAGTATCATGTCGTTTTACCATAAGCACTATGAACATATGCCTCACATATGGAGGCTATAGTTAGACTGGTTACTTTGCACGTTAGTATGAAGCAGAGGTGCTCACTTTCTGCTGGCGCAACATCGACAGACATTCCCTATACGTGATGTTTTCAACAAACAAAAACACATCGGATGCTCTGCGGCCTCTAGCACAAGCATATAATGTCATATTATGTGTTCAGACACAACGGCAACATTAGCAGAACTTAAAAAATTTTAAGCGCGACATGGACAGATAACAAAACTGAATCCCTTATGGATTAAGGGCTGATTGCGAATGGCAACTAGAGAAATCTTCTCTGAATTAAGATGTGGTATAAAATATGAAACCACTATTCCAGGTATAAAATTTTAGGCAGATTTTTGACATCTATAATTTCTGATTGAAGTAGCAGTAATTAGTACTACATTCTATGCTGCTCCTCTATTAGCAGGCGCTAAGAGATTCTGCTCCTATTGGATAGACTAAACTCAGTGAAAAGACTGACAGGTGTCAAAGTATGATGTGAACATTAAAGGACAAAGCTGCCTTTGGTCTAACAGTTATGATTTTACGATATATATGTACATACGTACTTGAAAACCAAATTTCAAACTAGCTTTCAAAAACATGGATTTGTGAAAATTATAAAATAACTAAAACCCATTTTTCTTTTAATTAATATTTAATAAAATTCTGAGATAAGCGCCATCTCGTGGTGGCAAAAGCAATCAGAAAAAATATTTTTGCTAACATTTATTTGAGATACCTTATTATATTTCAAAAATCTGTATTTAATCATGATATTGGAAATTTTTTTTTTTTTTTGTCATAGGTCGAACCTGACCCACTCTTTGAAAATCAAAGGAACCGGATTTGCGTAGCTGGCCCGGAGTTTTTATTATAAATTACAGATTCTACTATCTGACAGCAGCAGTATTTACTTTCAATTAAATACAATGGAAATTCAAAAAGACACGAAAGTGTTCAAACTTTCAACCATCTCTATAGGGATACATGACACTTATCAACCTATAGTGGCCATGTACTTGCTTGCATTGGCACTGCAAATCTATTCTTAAAATAAACGTAATCATGCAACTGCACTTTTGCTTAAATTCAGATTTTTCTATCAATCTACTTTATGAGCTTATCCTCTAGTCTTTCAGCATCTATAAAAAAGTAATCCAATTAGTTTGTATAAATTATTAACTGCTCGAGTGTTGAGTTAGGTTAAGAAGGGTTGTGCCCATGAAATCTCACGGCCACTCAACGATGCAGAGCTTCAACAAAAAAAATATTTGCTTCGTGCTCCATATCACTGGTTGTTTTCCTGACTGTCTGTCTTTCTCTCTGTGTTCGTATCACGTAAAAACTACTGGATAGATTTAAAAAAAAAAATTTGTAATCCTTAGAAGGATACCTTAGTATCCTGAATCCAATATAGGATACTCTTTTTCCGCAAAACTATCTTATTTCCAACAGAAAGTGGAGAAGAAGCAGTGAAAGTACGCCGATTTAAAGGTACTGCATACTTTACGGCATATTTGACTCTTGAAAGCGGTATATTTTAAGCAAGATTTCGCAACGGATGACAATGTTTTAAAATAATGAGTAACTCACGTCCTGTCTGTCTCTTCAGAGCCTTACGATAATTTTTACAATTTTAGAATTATATATAAATTTTAGAATTTTATCTAGGAATGGGTACCTTTGTATAAAGTAAAAACGTAAGAGTCTTAAAATTTTGTGTGGATTACTTTCAAAGCAAAATCGAACAAAATATTAGCAGGACGCACACAATGTGTGTGGGCACACATAAAACCAATATAACGTTAACCCATTTACTGGTTCTTGCTCAAATGGCGCTATGACTAGTGATCACACCTACAACGACTCTTACAACTTTACTGTTCAAACCCAAAAGCAGTTTAGTGTTTACCGTGGGCCCATGCACATCACTTTTTAAAATAATACTTGCAAAAGACAGACTTCAAAATAGACAGAAGGGCACCAATTCTAAACTAAAAATGTAAAAATGGAATTTGTAAGAATTAGATTTAAACCAAAGAAAAGATGCGCAAAATTAGGGTAAAAAAAGTAAAGACTATGTGAATGTCAAGCCTCTCCCTATTACTGTTCAAAAGGTAAGCTACTTTTACCAGCATCCGTCTTTTATGGGGACACCATTCAAGCTCCGTCTATTACGGTTTCAAAGATAGGGTCACATAGATCAAATAACATCACCTACTGGGACACCCTTTAATTTACATTTTTAAATTAAAGACCTGTTGTTATAGAGGACTTGGCCATAACGATTCTTTGTAAATTTCAACTATCTGTACTTGTTATTATACCAGAGAAAGTAGTGGACATTCTGCCTAATTTTCAAGAGTTTGTGTTTAACGGTTCAAAAGATAGGGCCATATGTATCAAATTACATAATTTATGGGTACACCCTTTAATTTCTTAATTCAAATTGTATACTTTCTATAGTGGAGTTTGCAATACAGGTTCTTTGTAAATTTAAGCTGTCTGTCTATAACAGTTCAAAAGTTTGGCCACATACAAGGTTCTTTCTTAGCGGTCTGTCTACAACTGTTCAAAAGTATGGCAATATACATTAAATTTAACGAACTATTGGATCGCCCTTTAATTTAAAATTTTGAATATTTATAGATTTTATTTTAATGGTCATAGTAATCGACGTTCTGTCAAATTTTCAAGGTTTTGTCTATAACGGTTCAAAAAATAGACCCATATAGGTCAAATTACGTCACCTATGGGGTCACCCTTTAATTTTTAATTTGTTTTTTTTTTTTACTTTTTGTTATTGGGAGCTATTGTGATACGCACTTTTTTTAATTTAATTTTCGAAGTCGGTTAAAAATTAGCCAAATTCGGTAATCACATCAAGATTCCGAAATTTAGAAAAGGGCTATAGCGCGAAAACTGGCAACAAATTCCAGCTTCCAACCTAGAAAAGAAACGATTATGTCGCAGTTCGTCGTTTAAAGGAGCTTTTTATTAATCCATGTACAACAAGAATTATAATTTATTTTAATTTTGCATCCATTATATATTTTAATATTCTCTACCTAAAAGAAATATAAATTGTTTAAAATAATCTGCTTCAAATTAACAATTAAGCTCATTTGCTACTCATTCTAATGACACCCGCACCCTCTTCGCCAAACCATACTTGCACCGCACCACAATTTATGTAATTTATTTTTATGATTTTTTTTCTTTTATTCAGAGGCCATCCCGACACTATCATTACCGTAATTTGGTTGGATTACGAAACAAGCGAATGAACAACAACAACAAAACGTTGTGTCAAAACGCGCTTTAAACTCCGAGGCAAAATAATTCTGTGGCCAGACTGAAAAATAAATATACAAAAAAAAAAACAAAACAAAAAAAAAGTTATTAAAAAACACATTTTTTACGTTGATAAATTTAAATTCTGTTCACACACTAGAAATTTACAGTAAACTGACACTTTTCCTGTGAAAAGGCGCTAAAAAATAATTTATTTTCAGGGCAGGATGGGGGATGGATAGATGGATGTATGGATGGATAAATGGCTGAGTTTGCTGAAGGATTGCATGAAGGCATATTCAGTAACTGGGAGTGCATGTTTAAATATCAAAAATTTATAATCCAGGCGACTAGACGAAACATAAACCCACAACAATGTTTTTAAAGTGTTTGGAGTCTATGTTGGAAAAATTGGTCGACCAGTAGTGAAAGCCATTGAGCGTAAATGTAACAACAATCCAACAGCAATAAAAAACTGATTCAAAGTATTAAAATATTGATGGACGTGTGACATGGTGAAAAAAATATAAAACTTTTTTTAAAGAAGAAAAAACTTGCAACAAAAAAAAAAAAAAAAGAAAACAGACACAAATAGCCAAGCATTTTGAGAATAGATTGTTTAAACAGTTGAACAACTAAATGAATATAAAATGCGAAAAAAAAAATTGGGTAATGAATGCCTGATAGGTAGCTATGAATATTTAATGGGTTCCTTTTTTATTTTTTCTTTTAGCAATTGGTAAAAGTTTTTCGTAGAATAAAAGCATGAGTAAGTTTTTAAATAAAGAGCAAGGAAGCGATGTTCGAAGTTTCTACGTGTAACTAGCAAAATTTAAAACACTTTAAAATAAAAAAGTGATGCGATAGTTTTAATATTTCTTGCAAAAAAAAAACGAATTCAAAACCGACAACGGGGGCTTCAAATCTATACTCAAAATAAGTTAATAAAAAGGTAAACAAAATACGTCATAATTATGTTTTGTATTGGGCCACCTTTTAGTTTTAAATTTTATTTTTTATTCTTATCGCTGTAGTAACACACGCTCTGTGTAAAGAGGCCCATATACGTTATTTTCTTTGCATCACCCTTTAGTATATATTTTTACTACTTTTTATTGTCGCGGTAAAAAAGTACACTCTAAAAAAGCATAAGTTATAAATTTCAACTATCCATCTATAAGGTTTCCAAGAAGAAGGCCATATACGTACGGCAAAATAGATCACCTGTGGAACACCCTTTAACTTATTTTTCTGTGTCTGTCTAAAAGTATATGAAAGATATTGCTATATACGTCTTATTACGGTGTCGATGGTGTCACCACTTTGAGTTTTCATTTTAGAACAGAATTAGTTCTGAAGGCATTAACATTAAACAGTTGTATGAGCAAGCTTATGAGCACTACTGGAACACCAACTAGCTTACTTAACATATGCCTACTCATAACATGCTATTAGTAAGCAATTCTCTTTTCGTATCAGAATGAACGAGCAATGAGCTGCTCGAGTAAAACGAACTTTCTATACTAGTGAGTGCCCTGCTTAGTCGCGTCATTTTCGAAACACACAGTGTGTTCTGTCTAGTAGTTGTGTATAACTTTTGGATAAGGCTAAGTGTGTTTTACTTGCACTAGTGTTTTGTTTTTTTATTTTTGTATTTCTTAAGAAATAAAGGCCGTAAAATGAAGGTAAGTAATGTTTTTCTGTTTTTTTTTTTTTGTTTATACACTCGAACTGTGTTTAATGCATAATACTGCTTAAACTCGCCCAAGTTCATTGTTATTCAACATTTACTCACACTTATTCAAACTTGCATATGAAAACTATGCAAGCTCATCACATTTAGCGCGTTGCTCAAGTAAATAATATAATGAGCGTCTTATGAGCTTCGTTTGTTGAGTCCACCTTCATTCCTCAATAAAGGTGGACTCTTTCTATGGTTCCATTTTCTGACAGGGATTAATCCGTGTTACGGTTGACCGATTTATCAAATCTATTGTCATTTATACCCAATTTGATTTAACATTTTACCATAAATTGATTAAAGACTAAGTTTTAAAATTGTGCAAATTTATTTCAAACTTCGTGCATGCTCTGCAATCTTCAGGCAATTATTGGCTACTAAGCAATTGCGTTACCTTCTTTGGAAAGGTGTAGACAGAGTAGAGAGGACGGGTGTTAATAAATATATGTAATAATTACTTTTTTTAACAACTCTGTCGTTGCAGGTTATGATTATTTTTAGTACAGGTTGCAGCGCCTCTGGTGTTGAGTAGTTACTCGATACTTTTAACTTTATAGTTTTAGAAACAAATTAAATAGAACATTTAATGGCTTCGTTAAAATTCTGGTTAACAGCGCATTTCTATTTTGTAAACAAAACTACTGAGCAATATTGATTAACCAATTGATAAGTATTGAGTAGTATCGAGCAATTAATAGTAGCAGAATTTGCCAGCACTAGTGTTGTGTAGGTTAATCAGCTTGAGGCTGATATACCCATTTTATTAATTATTTTACTTTGCGACTATTTCCTGAATTTTCCTAATCCAGACCAATTTACCTGTAGGTATTTAGCTCCCTTGATAGTTTTAACTCGATATCTCTGATTTTAGGTTGTTTAAAACATACCACTTTACACCGCCTGGTAAAAGGAATTAACTCTTGTTTTTTTTTTCTTAATTAATCCCCAGTCTCTTGCTAAAGGCCCAGGAAGCAAGTCCTCTCAGTACAGTTTGCATGACTTCACTTATTGTGCAGAGAAATTTTCCTTTTACCAAATCGTTTGCATAGACCACTATTGACAAAAATTGACCTTCACTACTAACAACCAATATAAGAGTGACAAAACCTCCTGCGGTGTTTCTCTTGTAAGTATTCTTTTTAAACGTCCATCCTTTAGAGTCGAGTTAATGATCGTGCTGCTAAGCATGCGAATAATCGACTCCTCCAAAAAGCCCAAAAAGCCCTGGGTGTATGATAAAATACATATTTCTTAATTACGTCCAATCTTTTAAGAATAATGTTCGTCATGCTGTTGTTAAAAGAAAAAAAAGCAATCAACAAAATCCCTACTTGAAATATACAAAAATCTTTTGTTTTTTATATACAACACTTGCCAGCAGAATTTTTTTTTCACAAAATTTTTGTTACTGTGGGCACCTTAATGTGTGGGGATTTTTTCTATTCAATATTATTAATGAACAATGGTACCACAAATTCGATTTTGTGGTTTTTATCGTATTGACTAACGTACGTGCGGTACAGTAAACGCATGTGTATTCATGTGTGTGTCAGCAGGTATTGGAAGGATGTTTCTTTTTTTATAAATATGAAAAATACCTCATACCACAACATGTTAAATATTTTTTTATCATTCATATTTCCCTTTCATACTTTTGCGCCAATTTGTGGTTTATTCAATTATGCCTTTCTAGGTACAAAAGGTGTATTGAATTGCAGGTGTTCGGATTGAGGTTTTTTATTCATTTATTTTTTTTTTTTACTCAAAAAAGTCCTCAATTTTCATTTTGTGCACAGATTTTTGTTTTCGAAAGGGGCTGTAGTTGAGGTTAAATTTTAATTAATAATAGTCTATAAAAAGCATAGAGAAGGGAAATAGGGACAAGGATGTTTTGGTAGTAAAAAAAGCTAGAAACGTATAATTTTTTTGTTAGAAGCTGTAATATGTTAAGGAATTTTCTTTGTTTTTAAACATAAATAAGTGAGGAGGCGTGCGGTTTAAACGGAAAAAAAAAACGTGGAAAAAACTCTTCAGAGACAAGGTTTCCATCCCACTTCTTCGCTCTTTGTTGCTAATAGGAACCATAGGACATAATATATAATCCCTCTCCACAAATATCCATCCAAAAATGCCCTATTATCAAAGAAAAATCAGCATCACATGGACGTTCAGAAACAGCGCTACTTCCACAGGGAAAACAATGGCAAATTACTCCACGTTACATAGCAAGGATCTGCACCGTCTTATGAAGGCGTGTTGCTAGGCAACGATAGATGGAAGTCTTACCACACTGGGGCTGGCTACAGTAGAGTAATTAGCTAAAAAAAAAGACTAACGAAGTGGAATAGTACTCATACATGAGTTTTCAAATTAGAAGTTATGAGTCGTGTCTGGCGAATAAAAGACACATCACGTGACTGGTTAAAAAAAATTACACAGAGCACTGAATATGAACATCACGGCTACCTATCATTAGTATCAATTGACCAACATGTAGGTGATCACCATTTTATAGAGAGTGTTAGAATTCCAACCGCGTTTACCAACACTTTTAGAACTAGTCATCTAACAAGTCATGTGTAAGTTCCCTTATCTACTCTGACTTCGCTTTAACTTCGCACTACTATTGAAGAAGAAATTCTGTCGAAGAGGAATAGTATAGACAAGTTTTTGTCTTTGTTCTTATAGCCCTCAGTGGACACGCGTCACATTTTTTTCAAAAAGGGCATCTCGGGTGTATTGAAAAATTAAAGCCATGTAAATATTGTGTTTTTTATCGACTTTAAATAGTTTTATTTCTATTTAACAAGTAATTAAAATATTATCTAGCTAATTCGTTGATTTTCTCCAACTTTGCAGTAGGATTTAAAGAATATTTCTTACAAAACTGATAATTGATATTTTTTAGAAAAATAGGAACATTTTATTTTAGACAACAACAGAATGATGTGCATTTTCTGGATCACTACATCCTTCGCCAGCATTTTTCGTATCCATCTACTTTGGGTAGAACTCAGATAATAGAATACGAGAAATTTTATTCTCATCATCCTTCGTTAATCAGTTAGAAATAAGTCTGCCACTAGCTAAAGCGGTCCTCTTTTATGTTAAAAATATAAAAATGAATTATTAAGTTGGCCTCGGTGGGCTAGTAGGTAGGGTACTAGTCTATCAGTCCAGGGTTGTGGGTACGATTCCCACCAAACACCCTGGTATTTTTCACTACAAGTTGACAGGGAGACCAAGAAGGAGATTGGAAATTATATAGATGCATACAAATGGTTAACTGCTTTAGTGTCATGTTATGGAAAATTAATGTATTATCTGGCCATCGACGGAAAAAGGCTAAGACGGCAGAGCAGATTTTGTTTAGATGTCCGGCACACTTGGTACCATAAAATGCTTTGGACCACGGGCAGAAACATGTTAAAAATGGATATGCTGTGAAGACCTTAGCTTTGGCAAATGTTAGCAATTACCATAGACTCCGTGCTGAGGATGAATTTCGACATGTATCAGTCGCCAGTCTAAAATCACTACAGTCGAGAGTAAAAGACTAGTGACAACACGAGACTCAATAAGAGTAAGGTAGTCGTAAATTACCAGTCGGATACCAGAAATAGTTGAGGAACGAAGGGGATTGAAAAAGGACCCACTGAGTTAGTGATCTGCTTCGGTATCCCAAATATGCAGTTTAACCAGTAGGTACAACTGTGCAACTCAACTATTTTTCTGGGTGAAGTGCCGGCCCTGCCAAACTGATGATCCTTCGTCTTCGTTTTCTGATGTTGTTGATGTTGCTTCCATACGAAAGAACGAACAGCATTTTCTGATCATCATAGGCATCTACTTAAGTTTTTGCGAGGATAATTTTGGAAGTTAAAGAGCTTAGATTAAAAAGAACAAGAAGAAGAACACATATAAAGAATGACATAGGGAATTTTTTCTATGATCCTAATAGTTTCTGCATGACTTCTTAAAAAATACAATATGTCGAAATAAAAGTATTTTCAGAGCAACGAAATATCTCTATGCTGTACATTTAGATCGACCATAGCAAAAGAGGAGCAATGCTATATATTTCGTAAAAAATGCATGCGTTCTCTAGTAATATTTGTCGAGCAAAATGTATATTTATCAGAATTCAGCTATCGAAAGCTATGGAACACTAAAAACAGTGTTGCTAGCCCTAATTTATATACAGCTAAAAATCAACCTTTACTACATTTTATATTAATTCAATAAATGTCTGGGGAACCTTTATTTTTAAATTCACTATCTGCGAAAAACTCATATCGCAACAACCTGTTAAATGTATTTAACTTTTTGTTTTTAAATCTTCAAATTACCAGCAAAATATATCATACGTCATAACATAACGTCACAAAGGCCCGTAAGCAAAAATTTACCTGACGTGTCATATAGCAGTGACCAACATATCAAAATATGTCATAAAAATATTGATGTATTTCTGTGTACATAGGTGTGCGTGATGTGTATGTGTTTAATATACACAAACATAAATGCTGGTGTAGATATTGGTGTTTTTGTGGTCTGGATTGCAATTTAAAACAATTTTTACGTTTATACAGAATTATTGAATGAAAATACGAACAACAACAATAGTCATCGTTAGCCTATAAGTTTATTTCAATTGAAAATAGGACACGAAAGAGGTGAATAAAAGCAGTACATAAGATATTTCCATAAAAATATTAATAAAAGACGTATCTACGAATCACGGGTTTTGTAGAAGCTGATATACATTTATGTCTATATGTCTATCTCTCTCTTCTTGTTCGCATCACGTGGCAACTACTGGATGGATTTTAACAACATTTTTTGAGGAGGTACCTCAGTAATCTGATTCGATTATAAGATACCTCATTGCCTCAAAGATATCTTATTTCCAAGAGAAATTGGAGAAAAAGCAGTAAATGTACGTTGATCTTTTTTTTACCGATTTAAAGGTATTGCATACCTTAAGTCATCTATTTTAAAGCAGAATATTTTAAGCATGGTTGGGCAACAGATGGTGCTGTTTTAAAATAATGAGAAACTCATTTCCTGTCTGCCTTTTACAGAGCTTTACAATAATTTATAGAATTTTATATAAATTTTAAACTTTTATCCAGGGATGGGTACCTTAAGATAAAGTAAATACGTAAGAATCTTAAAAATTGGTGCGGATAAGTCTTAAAACTAAATCGAACACAATTTGTCACGATCATATTGTTGGGAGGGAGGGAGGTAGGTTGGATACTAAGGTATCTTGGTCCAAAAATATAGGATATTTTTTTGAAAGTACACAATTTTATCGACTGAAATGTACTTTAAACTTGACATCACCTTTTTTTGAAAGCAGTATATTTGAAACACTATTTTCAGAAGTCTACAACAATTTTAGAATTTTACATAAATTTAGTATGTGTTTCCAGAGATGGGTACCTATATATAAAGTATGTATGAGTGTCTGTGTTGGCATCACGTAAAAACTAGGGGATGAATTTAAATAAAATTTTGTGTGGTGGTACCTTAGTATCTTGGTTCAAATGTAGTATACCTTTTTCCCGTAAAAATATCTTATTTCCAAGAGAAAATAAAGAAAAAGTAGTGAAAGTAGTGAAAGTACCGAGGAACTAGCAGTCAATATGAACTATTACTAATATCGTTATTGGAATAATAGGTGTTTATTCTACATCTTCCCTAAGCAAAACATGCTGAACATTCAGGAATATAAAGTATGTCTGATATAAAAACTAGCGGATGAATTTTAATAAAATTTTTGTGTGGCGGTACCTTAGTATCTCGGTTCTCTTTTCCCATAAAAATATCTTATTTCCAAGAGAAATTAAAGAAAAAATAGTAAAATTACCGAGGAACTAGTAGTCAATATGACTTGCAGACCCCGAATGAATTCACTGTTCTGTAAGTCGAAGTATTCACGTTATTTAGGCTAATAACTACGACATATATCGTTATGTCAATAACAGGTGTTTATTCTACATCTTTTCTAGACAAAACATGATGAACATTCAGGAATGGAAATGCGAGTTTTTGTTAATCAGCTCTGCAACTCACTAGTACATAGTTCTTTCAGAAGCTCCTTCAAATTATTAACGATAGGATTATCTATACATATTATAAAGTAGTAACTCATTTACGTCTATCTGTCTGTCTATCTGTCTGCTTTTCATTTGTGTTCGCATCACGTAAAAACTACTGGATGGATTGTAACAAAATTTAGTGGGAAGGTACCTTAGAATCCTGATTCCAACATAGGATACTTTTTTATTCCCAAGAGAAACTGAAAAAAACGCAATTTCCTTAAATTTTCGGTTTAAAAATGGGATATTTTGAATACTATTAAGCAACATTGAATAAAATTTGTATTTGATTTGCATTTTTACTTTGTAGAAAACCAATGTTATTAAAAAAATTTCAAAACCTTTTACAGAGCTTTACAATAATTTTTAGAATTTTATTTTATAGAACAATCTATTGTCAGGACGCACACGACGTGGCGGGCACAGCTGGTATAACATAAACTTATCTATTGCGAAAGTAACTTGTGACAGGACTGATTGAACAGAGAAGCAGGCGCTTCATCTTTACTCCTTTTTTAACACTCAACTTTTCGCCCTTTTACTCACTAATACACGATGACATTTTTCATGAAATCAGTTGCACGAAACCGTTTTTGTGATGACAAGAGTTGTAGAGAGGCAAGGAAAAACAAGAAAGTTCAAAAGCGAATTGAAGTAATTTCATGAAACGATTTCATGGTGTACGTTACGTCTAAGAGCCTTTTCGATAATATAAAGGGATCGAGTGCACAACCGCATCTGTCTCTAAGTCGATGACACATCTATACATATAATAAAATAGTCTATCTGCTTTTCATTTGTATTCGCTTCACCAAAAAACTACTGGATGGTTTTTAACAAAATTTTGTAAGATACCTTAGCATTCTGATTGCATATTTTCGTATAAAGTTGACCTACGTAAATATGCACCCCCTTATTACATCACGTACAATTTGTACTTTATACTACAACAGTTGATGTTTTGATTGTAACAATAGTCATCGTTTGACATTGTTTGTACTGATAATTGTATTTATTTATATGTTTAAATACTCACACACACACACACACACAAACACACACACACACACACACCGACACGTGCAACATTTGTATTTGTCAGGAAGTAAAACACACACAATTATATAAAGTTTGTCATAATTAATTAATAGAAAGCTTTTGTTAGAATTATTCCTTAAAGCAACAAAATTCACAGCAAAAAAGTAATTAAAATACATATCACTACACTCGTTTGAATAGAAATTTTTGCATTTAATTAATTGAACGACTTACTGATACAAACGAATTAAATAAATTTTAAATACGAAAAGTCAGGGAATTTTTTTATTTGTACTGACTTTAACAACGTAAAGTTTAAAAAGGTTTAATTAAGAAAATGTTGATAATTGTATCCAAATAAAAGAATTTATAAAAGACATTTACCTGTAGTTATATTGTGCATAAATATTTCACGCATTAATAGCATTTCATCTTCGGGAGCAGCTGACATGGCACCAAATACATCATTTTCAGGCCAGACTTCTCTGCAAAAAAAAATCATTTTTAAATAATTTTTCGTGTAACAAATATATATCAGGAATTGAAAATAAATTTTAAAATTGTCCACATGTCGTAAGGGTAAAAATGTCACTTTATTGTTTTCCCTATTATGTTTGTCCTTCAGACTGTCCCAAACACTAGGTGTCACCAGGTTTGATTCCTTGAGATTGAAGAATTTGGAAATACTATATTTCCGAAAAAAGTCATTACAGAATTTTTACTAAATGTTTTGAAAAACTTTTTATCGCATGATATATTTTATTAAAAACATATTGAACTGAAGTATTTATCTTCATAAAAATAAATAATTTTTTTTTTCCCATTTTATATAATAATTTTAAACTAAGCGTAATTTCTTCATCATGACTTAAATAAGAAACTGAATTATTTATTTTAAAATATTAAATTTTTATAGATTTACAGTAGGGAGCAGAAATGACTACATGTTTGTATTTTTATATTAAAAATGTTAAATATTAAAAATGTTTTTATTATATTTATTATTTATTTGTTAACAATAGTGTTACTAAAACAAATCAAAATACTACTTATTCAAAGAAAAATCAAAATAAAATAAAAATAGCTCTTATGTACTAATTTTTTTACTTTCTGGTAACATTTAAAATGTTTTGTATTTTTAGTACTTGGTCCATACCAGAGAATGACAAAAGTATAATTTTTAGTACGTAATAAGTATTTGAGGCGAAACATGTATAAATGTGTATAGCTACAGCTTAAACAACATATCACACACACATACTCATATCAATTTCAACTTAAATAACTACAAGTATATATAGGCAGAGAATAAGTGTTCGCATACTTGTTCATTATTTTTCGCAATACAACCAAGTATAAGTAAAAGTTGGATAAAGTATTGGCTATACCCATACTTGTAAATACAAAGTAGGAATAAGTACAAGTATGTAAATATTCTAAGTATACTTAGAGTATTTTATAAATATATGTAACTATATGTATTAATTATTTTACAATTTAAAAATACGTTTATTCATTCATTCCTTCATCCTAATATGAAAATTATTTTGGTTCTCCATACTTAACCAATGTTCGGTTATAAACAAAATATTGCCAAACATCATGCACCTTTTTATACACACAATTCCTAAAAGTAGTTGGTTTACTTATAAGTATAGTTATAGCATTATAAGTACTTTTCCATACTTGTAAGTATTAGGTATGAGAGATACATTATCTACCTACAACCAGTTGTACTCATACATGCATTACTTATACCTTTTTAAGTTCGTTGTTTATAAATAATGTTTGTTATAAGTATTGAGTACACCCATACTTATTTCACTGCAAATATGTATTTGTAGGTATTTTCTGTGTTATAAGTATAGGTATAACTAATACCCAAAAATATGTGTAAGTACTTGACTACATTTATTTTATAAGTACGTTTTGTCAGTCTCTGGTCCATACCCATTTTTTTTTTTTTTTTAATACAATTTTTGTATATATTCATCAACCAATTTTTGTATATATTCATCTGGATCTTTCTGCCACTCCAGCGGCACACGTTACCAAAACACGATTGAGTAGTATGGAGCTCTTCGATATTTTTCCATTAATAAAAAGTTATAATTGACCACAAATTCTCAACTGGATTGAGGTCGGACCTTGCGGAGGCCACAGCACCAATTGAAAGTTTTTCCAAGTCAGACATCCCTCAATGATTTTGCAGTTGTGTTTCGGGTTCCAACCTGTTGCAACACAAGTTCTTCCTTAGGATATGTTCTTATATCTAAAAAGTCGGGAAGATGTGTAGGCAATATGTTTAAATAGTCTTCCTTTCTCATGATGCCATCAATTTTTTGCAATGGGCCAACATGCCACCAACAGCTCAAACTTTCTGATACATGGCGAATCGTAAATGTGCCGAAACATCTATATGTATCACTGCAGGTTTAGTTTTCTTCACAGCTGCTTGGTATCCAATGTTGTGTAGCGCTCTTCATTTTTATTTATTGCTATGGAAGTCCTTTGGCATTAAGGTCTTGTCAGCTCCCTTCTTTTTCATCATAAGGCGTGCGTCCTCATCAGTTTAATGCTTTCTGTCTATAGACGAAATCATGCGGTCAACTTTTATCATTCCAATAACCACTGATTGGCTTAAGTTAGCTATTATTGCAACCAAATCTAAAACTCAATTTAAAATAAATTATAAGTTTTTCTAATTATTTAGTTGAGTGCAAATATGAGCAAAACTGAGTCCATACAAGTTCTCCTGTTGTAATTTTCTCCCATTACTTATTGTTTTTTAATATGTTTTAAGAGCAGTCTTGTTAAGGAAAGAACATAAAAAGAAGAGATTTGAAAATCGCTTAGTTAGCAGTTACTCTTACTTTAAACACTAACAAATTTCTAAAAGTACTTCATATGTAATAGTTGCTAAAATTTAATGATGATAAATTGTTCTTTTTATCTGTGTTGCATTTATGCAAACCAACCGTAGTGGAACACATTTTTTTTTTAAATAAAGTAAACAACAAAAACCTATATAAATTGTTCAACACTTGTCAAACTAACCTAAAAAACTAATTTCTCAGTGAGGAAATAAAAAATAAAATTTTGCTAATAATTTACAATTAAAATTTAAACATTAAGTAACACAACACAACACAAGTAACAGACAGCAAACTGATAAAAAAAAAATAAACTGAAAAATGTAATGTCAAAAAAGTATTCATTCAGCTTAATGTGACACGAAAAGGATGTGTGACACCAGGATGAACATTTTTATGTCGAAAGGGGGCATACGAGTATAACAGTTATATGTATGTGTGTATATATGTATGTAATTATTTACAACTACCATACATTATGAATACCCCTTCTATATTTGATATTATATATCGGCATATTAATATATCTCATAAAAAGTTCTTATTATTTGCCTACTGATGAAAATGTTTATCATGAATGCCCAGCAAATTTTTCTTAAACATTTGTTACTAAGCATGATTGGGCACGCACAATTTTTATTTGCTTGCTTTCGTACACACAATTGTACGAAAGTAAAGAAATATTAATTCCGAATTCCCAATTCTAACTGGTTTCTTAATTTAAAATTGTAACTAAGTGTTGTACACTTTCTTACATACATAGGATGTGTATGTAAGATAAGTGGACAACAATTAAATTCTTTCTGACCATTTCTTGTTGTCAAGTGAAGTATATATTTCTGCAAGCCCAACTCAACGAAACTTTTTGGTTGTTATGCATGCAGAATCATGATCAATTATTATTTGAATAATATAAAATGATATAAAGTATGATTTGTAAAAGAATAGAAGCAGTTCATATATTGACGCGTAATTATAAAGTGTTTCCTATTTAAGAAATATTAAAAAGGATCAAAGGATCCTTTAAGAATAAATTTAAAGGACATTTTTATAAAATATCATTCAGGATATTAGTGATCCTTAAAATTATAGAAAAATAAATATATTTAATTTATAAAAACTTTAATTGTAAAAATAATAAATAAAAATTATTTGTTTAAAAAATTAAAATAAAAACTAAACATTTTTCTGTGTTTTTACTAGAATATTAAAAAAGGGTAGAAACAAAACTTATAACATCAACCAAAGCAATATCAAGTACAGCTACAACAACAACAAAAGAATAAAAAATTTAAAACTATTTAATTTATGTTGAAAAGATACGTTGCTTAATTTAATTTTACCCAACTTAGTTTGGAAATAAGTTCACATTATGTTTTGAGGATAATTTTTATAAAATGGTTACCATTGCTTTGTTGCATTTTCTATCGCTTTTTGCGAACGCTGTGGCCAGCTTAAAAAGAAAAAACGCAATATTACTTGATTGCCAAAATTTCGCACAGGTAAGGCGTGCAAGAAGACGAGCTGTATGAGCTGTGACCTCCACCTTTTTATTATACTGTCATTTAGATTAGCCAAACTAAACATGAGCAAAACACATGAGAGAAAGAGCGTATCACTCACTTAAATAAATAACTGGAAAGTTCGTATAACTAACTTTAGTTTTAATATACATTAAGAGAACAAGACGTAAACATTTATTAACACTTATCCGAAGAACCTTACTGTTAATAGTCTTCGGTATTGCCGCACGTTATTCCAAAGTTCCTTTTGCCCGACAGCTGCAAACGCGAACCGAAAAAAGTCACAAATGTGCCTTTTTTGACGTATTTTTTACCTCTTTTTTTTTAAAGCCAGCAGCAAATAAAGGGTGGTTAAATTTGTAAGAGGCGATGTTGATTTTGAATAAAACACAAATTGTGTAGGAAATTATTGTCATTTCTTTTTATTTTGATAATGTTGGTATGAATCAATTATGTATGGAACAAAATATCGGCCAAATGACCGCCGCGACCTCGGCGGCACACCGATGCTCCAAATTTTCTATGATGCTGAGGCATAATTGAGGTTCTATGCCGTTAATGTGCTGAATTATCTCATCCTTTAGCTCTTGAATTATTGCTGGCTTATCGATGTACACTTTTTCTTTCAAATAACCCCAAAGAAACAAGTCCAACGGTGTCAAATCGCATGATCTTGGCGGCCAGTTTACATCGCCACCACGTGAGATAACACGGCCATTGAATTTGCCGCACAAAAGAACTATTGTATCGTTAGCTTTGTAGCTAGTGGCACAATATGAAACACACATAGCCAACACCATTCACAGTAACTGGCTGACCGGTCTCATTTTGGAAAAAATAGGCCCGATGATGCCGCCAGCCCATGAATCGCACCAAACAGTCACTCTTTGTGGTTGCATTGGTTTCTCGACAATCACTCTTGGATTATCATACGCCCAAATGCGGCAATTCTGCTTATTGACGAATCCACTGAGGTGAAAATGTGCCTCATCACCGAAGATGATTTTCTTCGAAAATTGATTATCCAACGTTGCCATTTCTTGCTACTATTCTGACCATTCATTGACTACGTTTAGAATGACCATGCTTTAAATTGAATTAGTCTGAAATTGAGAAATGTCAAATTAAATGCAGAAACTTTAAACTTGACGTTTAGGTGTGGTTCACATTCAACATCGGCCGTTAAAATTTAACCACCATCACTGCTAATAGCAGCTGCATAAACTACATTTTTGCTGCAGTTTTCCGTTTTCTCTTTATGCTTTAAACTAATAGTCGACAGCGGCTACAGCGCTACACGACTATAAATGCCGTTGACTACAATCGTATAGTAAGCGACTTAATTATATTGAAACCGACAGCTATACGACATTGATGTAGTAATGCATATTTTACTATTTACAAATAAAATAATATTTTCAAAAAATACTTTTATCATATCTGTGGCAATAAGGAAAAAGGTCTTAAGTCTGATTTTTAAGTTTTGTAGGCGAGCAATTTTAAACTTTAAAATAAATTTAAAAAAAAAAAATAACTTATCTTTAAAGTTCACCTATGGGAGTGAAACGTATGATTTTGAAAAATATCTTATATCTACCAAAAGTACGCAGGCGTTACAATTAATAAATTGGAAAAGGAGTTTCTATGATTTTGAAAAATACCTTGTAGTTTCTTAAGATTTTTTCCAAATACGATTCGGCATTGAAAAAAGGTAAGCAGATAGTTTTTTTGCTATAACTTCCTGAAAAATAGTACATAATATTTGAAACTCTGCACATGGGTACTTTGAAGTACGGAGATTTCAAAGGTGCCATTAACTTAATTTTTGCTTAAGTCGACTTAAGCATTTATTCCTTTTTGCCACAGATATAAAAACAATAAATGAATATATGTATGTATGTATGTATGTATGTATGTATGTATGTATGTATGTATGTATGTATGTATGTATGTATGTATTTGCTCAAAACCTTTTGATTGTAAATGAATTTGAATTTTTGAGACATTTTTTTGAATTTTTGAGACATTTTTTTCTGTTCAATAAAATAAAATTGTCGCAAACAAATATAGAAATTAGATTAAGTTGGCCATACAGGCAGTTGTATAGCCATATATATGTATAGCCATATATATGTATAGCCATACATGATGGCATCAAAATCGTATTTCTATAAACGTTTGTATTTTAGCTTTGACAGTTTGTAGTCGGTAGCCTGATTTTGTGTATGTGTTTAATGCATTATGCGAAAAAGAGAACTGGCAAAATACAAAAAACAAATAAATCAAAAACACTTTTTTACAAAACCAGCGTAAGTAAATTCTTAGCTGGCTTTTAGAAAATACGAACAGGAGCTAGTAGCGGTAGTACCAAGTGCTTAAATTCGAACAACTAAATGCTAATAGCCGCAAAAAAAGGGGCTACTGTATAATTAAAGAAATATGTCATATTATATGTGGTTTATTGTAACGACTTGTATAAAATTTATGAAAAAAACAAAACCTATATTATTTAGGTAGATGAAGAAATTTTATAAATTTTAAAACCCAAATATTTTACGAACGAAATATTTACAAATACATAACCAAAAATTTCCGAAAAAATAGATTTGTTAAACAATTTATGTTAAATGAATTTCAATAGAATAATGAAACTACAAGTAAACTCTTTGCAATAAATTTCTTATTATGAATAGACTAGACTACTTTTTCTTTTTATATATACCCAAACATGTATGTATACTCGTATAGGCAAATTCTTCTGTATTAGAATATTAAATTTTAGGATGATATTTTTTCAAAAGATAATTTTTTGGTTTAAAATTTCTATTACTCTTATACCTATTTTATGCTTTCAACCGGCTATTGCACTTATTCACGAGACTATTAGCCCTTGTTTATGTAGCTATTAGCAAATGTTCGCACTACAAGCTCTTGTTAGTGCTGTTACTATGGGATGTACACATTTTTAGTTGATGATTTAAAAGAGCTCTCTTTATTTCATTCTAAATGCTATTTTAAGAGTGTGTTCAAATAATTGCTACTTCTTTTACTGTCTTTTAAATTTTAACAACTGGCAGTGCTCTTCGCATTGACACATTGAAAATTTAGTGCATTTATTTTGCATCTGCTTTTGAAAAGTATTTTTCATGTTTGAAGTTTAACATTGGTTGCTTATCGAGTTCTGATTTTTATTTAAGCCATCGAAAAGTCTATATTTTGGTTTTTTTTTATTCTAAAATACTAGTAGCTCTTTAAACACTGGTTGCATGTTGCTACTGTTCCAATAAATAGAAATACTTATTTATTTTAAAATAAAATACAATCAACTTTATTTACTATTAATTTTATTTGTTCTAAGAACCCAAATAATGTTTTTCTATAAAATTAAAATTTATTTATTTTGGGGATTAAGCTAATGCTAACTTTATGTTGTTGTTAGTTTTTGAAATTTAAACTATTTGTTGTATATATTTACCAGAAACCATAAAAACGAGTCAAATAAAAAATAATCTATATATGTACATACATACATCTTCTATACATCTATACATATAATAAAATAGTAACACATTTCCGTCTCTCTGCTTTTCATTTGTGTTCGCATCACGTAAAAACCACTGGATGGATTTTAACAAAATTTTGTGAGGAGGTACCTTGGCATCCTGATATCTCATTTCCAAGAGAAAGTGGAGAAAAAGCAGTGAAAAAAAGCCATTTCCGCTTCAAAAATGCTGAAATTTTTGATTTAAAACTGGGATATTTTAAAAACTATTGCGCAACATTACGCGCCAATTGAATAAAATTTGTATTTGATTTGCATTTTTATTTTGTGGATTGACATTGCTGTCTTACAATTGGTGTGAAATACTTTCAAAGCAAAATCGAGCAAAATATTGTCAGGACGACCACGAAGTTGCGGGCACAGCTGGTATATATATATATATATATATATATATATATATATATATATATATATATATATATATATATATATATATATATATATATATATATATATATATATATATATATATATATATATATATATATATATATATATATATGTTTATTTATTTGCTAGTATTTGTTTGCTTGTCGGAAATCTATATCTACCTAAGGGAGCACTCCAACCTTCCTGGAATTTTCATAGCTTGCTAGTAGATAGGTGCTGGGTAAAACAGGGCGTGACACTTCCCGCGCAAAGTAAAAATTTATCATTGTGTTACGTGGTAACTGTAATAAGTAGCAACTTGAAGTTTTGTTAAAGTAACTCTCTTATTTATATGCATAATTAGGCGAAAAACTGGCTTGATTGGAATAATGGACGTGGTACCTCTCATACAAAGTAACAAAGTATTATCGTGTTCCAAGAGAACTACAATAGATAGGGTCTCGAAACTTAGCACAAGTAACTCTTAGCGTAATGTGCATAGTCTAGATAAAATACAGACTGGATTGGGACGCTGGGCGTGGTACCTCCCATATTAAGTGGAAAATTATTATTGTGTTCCAAGAGAACTACAATAGGTAGACTCTTGAAACTTTGCACAAGCAAGCCTTATAATAATATTTAAAGCCCAGAAAAACACAGACTAGATTGGGTCAGTCGGCATGGTACCTCCCATACAATTAAACTTTTGTGGTAAAATTTGAGTGTTGAAATTGTTTACTCTAAGAATAACGTGTGTTTTTCAGTTAAAGCTTGGTGATTAGGACGAGAGGATACCCCATAAAAAAAAATTATTCTATATCTAGAGTCCTAAAATAGTGACCCACTCAAAATTTCACTTAGGCTTCTCCGAGCATAACGTGTGTTTTCGAGTTAAAATTTTGCCATACTTTTACTTGCAAGTGTTTATTTATCGTATTTTTTGTGGATGGGTACAAAAAAAAATTTTTTGCACCATTCAAAGGTTTTAATTAGCTTTAGAAACAGTCTTAAATAATTTTTTAATTGATTCAATTATATTCTTAATTAAGAAAGAATAAAATAAATTTCAAACTAAATAAATAATTGAATCAATAAAACATTGAATGATATTTGTGTGTGAAACTAATTAAAACCTTTTATTGGAGCAAAAGATTTTTTCAGGGTATAGGAAAGCGCACTGGGGTTAGCTAGCAATCAATAAAAACTAACACAGTTTCAATTATTTTAAACACTACTGCATAATAAATATTTTGCAATTCTGTTAAAAGTTTAATTTTAAAGAGTTTGATAAAGTGTTAAATTTCAGACGAAGCGCTTATTGGAGCGTGAAAGAAAGTGTATGACAACTTTAACCCGATATATATTATTTTTTAACAAAGAGCTACCAATATTTGCAATAAAGAAAAATGGTTTTAAAAATAAATGTCAGCGAATCTGTGCGTGTTTTTTTTATGCTGAATTTCAGTAAATCCACATGTAGCACATCCCACACGCAGTCTTATCAACAAATACTTTTTCACAAAAACGAAAACAAAAAAAAATAACGAAGAATACTTATGCAATTCTCAACTACAACTGTTCAAGTTCATGCAGCAAACTACATGAGTTTGCTGTTCTACGTTTACCTAGTAATGGGCAGGCAACATAAAGGATACTTTCTCCTTATACTCTTTTCTGTGAAATAGTAAAATATTTGCTGGTATACTGCATCCAGTATGTTACTTTAAAGTTGTTTTAAAACAAAATACATCGGAATTTTAGTGAGAAACGTAGTCACAGGACATTTTTAATGCTGCTTTTTTAAATGTCATTTTTTGTAGAAAAAAGAAAGGAGGTTTCGTTTATTGTTTAAAGTTGTCTTTAGCTTGGAAAATTTTAAAATTATAACTGAATTATTTGATAGCTTCGTGACTCCTTTAAGCTACATTTAGATCAGCATCTTTTAAATATTTGTATTCCCTTCAAGTAATAAGAAACGCACGGCGATCTAAAGGGTGTCTGCTTTAACAATGACCACCTCGTTTAACTGAAACCACTTATCATCAGCCATTATTTAAAACAGGAAACCGTAGCCTATTTCAATAATATTTATCATAGAGACTACATACATGTACACCTAAGCAATGAAAAAATAGAGGCCGCCTTCGCGTGGAGCGCTCTACTCGGTTGAGATACCTACAGCCCAGCTGCTACTGGAAATGGACGCAGCAGCAGATCATTCACTATACCAGCACTAACAGACTATGGCTTATAATCTAGGATAATTATAAGTGGCATTTTAACGACATCGGAAGTAGCTGAACCAACTTTTAGCTCAACACTGCGCAGTCAAACATCTCGGGGAATAACGCCTGTAGAGACACTTTCGACTTTAAAATTAAAAGTGTATTAAAAGGCAGAGTTATAAGTTAAGCTTATGTAAATGGGGTTTACTTACTGTCATACTTTTTTAAAGCGCCCTAAACGTTTGATGTAATTTGTGACGAAGCTCAGTAAACCGCTTTTCAAACAATGAAACTGATTTTGCATAGACCTTATATTATTAATCCAGCATTGCTAGGGTTTCGGTGATATTATTTAGATTTTTTTTTTTTTTTTTTTGTAAAAATAACACAGGGCAACAGCAAAAATATGCTTGAGTAACTACTATATACATTTGATGTATCATGGCTACCTTAGTACAAAAATGGTAAAATTTTTAAATTCTATGGATAGATTTTTTTTTAAAAAATTTTTTTTTAAAATTGCAATTTTTTTGAGACGTTTCTTCAAATAATTAATGATAACTCAAAAACTACTAGTCCGATATTATTAAAATAAATTCAGAAAAATTAAGATTTGCATAGCCTTTAATTCGTCTATATATCGCGTTTCAATCGGATCAATAGTATCGGAGTTATAATAAAAAACTTAAGAAAAAAATATATTTTTTACGTAAAAATGGCAAAAATTTTCGTTTTAAAAAAATCATAAAAAATCGAAAACGGCAAAAAACTTCCAGATTCATTTTTTTTATCGCATAGCGACATATAATAGCAACAAAATGAGATATCGACCATAAAAATCGATTGATTTTTTTCGAATTTATTCACATTTTAGTGAATTCGCTCATTTTCACAAAATTTTAGTTGTTTGCTTGATATACGCATTATAGCGGGTTTTCAAATGTGTGAAAAACATAAATTTTCCAATTTCAAGGGGTGCATGTCGGATTAATGTTAGATTTGATGAGAAACTTCCACCCACAAAATTTTAGTCGAATTCGACAACGTTAACACGTAGCGCATAGGCCCCAAATCTGAAAAAAAGCGTTTAAATCGAAAATAATTGACAAATTTTTTAGTTTTTGCAAAATTAACGCTATTTATTTCCCCTTTTGCAAAAAAGTGGATCCTGGTCCTTAGGGCAAACACAATGAGATTTACAATAAGCTACATGTCTTTAAGTTTTCGAGTTATTACAATTTTCACTGGCCATTATATGTCCTTGAGAACTTGCCGAAGACAATTTACAAAAACATTTTACTTTTAAAATTTTTTATTTTTTTCTTTTTTAACAATAAAATATAAAATTTCGCTAAAATTGACTGATATCTTCCTATTACACAACGCAACAAAATAAAAAAATTAGATGCTTTTGAAACCACTATACAATATCCAGGTACTGCCAAAGTGTTTTGGATGAATGAGAAATGTATGGCAAAACAAGTACGCGAAATACTGTTTTGGGCAAAACACGTATTTCTGTGGGACACTTGTTACTGTGGAAATACAGTATTGAATGTAGAAAATTGTTTGGAACAGATCTTTATGGCATTTTTATGATTTTCAGAATTAAAAAAAGTAAGCAATAAAGGAAAAGTTTTTTAATTTTTACGATTTCAGTAGAAATCTGATAAACGATGAAATGCTCCTTTTCTGTTGGCTACCTGTCGCCCTTGCTTCATTTTGACAATTGCGGCGGCAAAGTAATAAACGTTCATAAATTTGCGTGCACGCCGAATTGGGTTTTTCCGCTGGCTACCTGTAAAGATTGATTTTTTGCATAGCATTCCTTAATGTTTTTTACGATTCTTGGGAATAGGTAAAAAATAGGACCACATTAAGGGTTGTTCGAAATTTTAGTATCATTATTTATAAGAGCTCCTTGAGCCATTTCTATTCATTCAACAAGTGTTTGCGGTAACAGAAGCATAATTTTCAATCAGCCATGAGCAAGAAAACTAGAACATTTTTATGTAAAAACAATCCGGACTCATTTTGTTATGTGTGCGGCCAATATATTAACGAAAAAAAAAAAACGGAAATGCTTCTCAGCTTCATTTCAAAAGTCATATGAAGATTGCTTTAATATAAATCCGAAGAATTTTAACGAACATTGGACGCCGAGTACTATATGTACTTCATGTCGATTCAATTTAACTCTAAGCTCATCTAACAAAAAGTAAGTATAGGTTAATACATTTGGAATATTTTATAAAATTTTTAATTTTCTGTTATAAAAATTTTTCAGACCACACTGGGGAATTTCGAAGCCTATGCTATGGAGAGAAACAACGAATCATGAATCTGTTTGCTATTTTTGTTTAACTACAAAAACCGGCTTTGGAAAACATTTGCGATGGTCTTACCCTACGAGGTCTGCTGATGGGTTTCAACTTGCAGTTCTACATTCACAGGAAATTATGGATGCACAAGATCAGGGACCAAGCTGTAGTCAAGTGCTTTCATCTTCACAAGGACACTCAACCTCAAGCATGTGTTCTCAATCAGGAAGTTCAGATCCAGAACTACCTATATCTGAAAATGACGAGTTCATCCCACACAAAAATATCTCACCGAGACCATGGAATCAAGACCAGCTAAATGATGTAATAAGAGAACTTGGATTGTCAAAAGCATCTTCGGAATTACTTGCATCCCGGATGAAGGAATCAAATCTCATAACGGAGGAAACTAAAGTTTCGTATTACCGTACCCGAGAAAAAGGCTTACTTCACTATTTTGCAGAAGAGGACGATTTTGTCTGCTGCACGGATATTCCTGGTTTGATGACTGCCATGGGCTTACATAGATATGATTCAAGCGAATAGCGTTTATTTATTGACTCATCAAAACGCAGCTTGAAGTGTGTCCTTTTGCACAATGGAAATAAATTTCACTCCTTGCCAATCGCACATTCAACCAAGGTAAAAGAAGAATACTCTGTAATTGCATTGGTCATGAAGAAGATAAAGTATAATGAACATAACTGGGTAATTTGTGTTGATATTAAGATGGTAAATTTCCTATTAGGTCAACAAAGTGGTTATACCAAATACCCTTGTTTTTTATGTTTATGGGACAGCAGAGCTAAGTCAGAACACTGGAAGAGAAAACAATGGCCTTATAGGGAAACACTGGACCCAGGTATGAGGAATGTTATAAATGTACCTCTGGTGCCCCGAGATCGCATCATATTACCCCCTCTTCACATTAAACTTGGTCTGATGAAACAATTTGTTAAAGCACTTAACAAAGATGGTGAATGTTTCCAGTATATTTCAAGGAAGTTTAAAAGTTTGAGTATGGAAAAGCTGAGAGCAGGAATATTTGACGGCCCACAAATTCGCAAATTGGTCAAAGATACCGATTTTCTCAGTTCAATGTCAGAAATTGAGAAAAATGCATGGGACTCGTTTGTATGGGTTATTCAACATTTCTTAGGAAATAACAAGGATGATGATTATGTTGCGCACGTTGAAGAGATGTTAACTCACTTCCAGAATCTTGGATGCAACATGAGCATCAAGTTACATTACCTTCACAGTCACTTAGATCGTTTTCCTGAAAATCTAGGAGACTTAAGTGAGGAACAGGGCGAACGATTTCACCAAGATATTCGGACAATGGAGGAAAGATACCAGGGTCGCTGGGATGCGCACATGATGGCAGATTTTTGCTGGAGTATTCAGAGCAACACTTCGTTATTCAATAATAGAAAATGTCATAAAAGAAAATTCCAAAGTTTGTAGTTTATAATATTTATTTATTTATTTCCTTATTTTATATGTTGTAATAAATTTAAATAATAAAATATAAAATAAAAGAAAATACATGAATAAAACAATGAAATGCATTTTCGATCTATTCCATCGATTTGACTTAGTTACATGTTTTTGTCAATTGCCTTCGGCAAGTAACTTGAAAACTGTTTAACCGATTTAAAAGATATGTAGCTTATTGTAAATCTCATTGTGTTTGCCCTAAGGACCAGGATCCACTTTTTTGCAAAAGGGGAAATAAATAGCGTTAATTTTGCAAAAACTGAAAATTTGTCAATTATTTTCGATTTAAACGCTTTTTTTTTCAGATTTGGGGCCTATGCGCTACGTGTTAACGTTGTCGAATTCGACTAAAATTTTGTGGGTGGAAGTTTCTCATCAAATCTAACATTAATCCGACATGCACCCCTTGAAATTGGAAAATTTATGTTTTTCACACATTTGAAAACCCGCTATAATGCGTATATCAAGCAAAAAACTAAAATTTTGTGAAAATGAGCGAATTCACTAAAATGTGAATAAATTCGAAAAAAATCAATCGATTTTTATGGTCGATATCTCATTTTGTTGCTATTATATGTCGCTATGCGATAAAAAAATGAATCTGGAAGTTTTTTGCCGTTTTCGATTTTTTATGATTTTTTTAAAACGAAAATTTTTGCCATTTTTACGTAAAAAATATATTTTTTTCTTAAGTTTTTTATTATAACTCCGATACTATTGATCCGATTGAAACGCGATATATAGACGAATTAATGGCTATGCAAATCTTAATTTTTCTGAATTTATTTTAATAATATCGGACTAGTAGTTTTTGAGTTATCATTAATTATTTGAAGAAACGTCTCAAAAAAATTGCAATTTTAAAAAAAAATTTTTTAAAAAAAAATCTATCCATAGAATTTAAAAATTTTACCATTTTTGTACAAAGGTAGTCATGATACATCAAAATTATATAGTGGTTTTAAGAGCACATGAAATTTTTTTTATTTTGTTGTGCTGTGTAATCAGTCACTACAGGAAATTCACTTTTTCCAATTTCGTCAAAATTAAACTAATAGCAGAAGCTTGCTCAACAGCAGTTCAGTAGGGTGTAATAGTTGACGTGAGCAAAGTTACACTGTAAGTGTCGCCGAAAACTTCCAAAATATCCAAAGCAACGGAATTAACTGACTTCGCTATTATAGAACTGTCGAAGTATGGAGTACCTAGTATCGAGTATTTGATTATTTTTTTTTTTAGTACTCAATACTCAAAAGTAGTAAATTGCTACTTTTATTAGTATTTTTATAAATAAACAAACTGCTGGGTAAATGGCTTAGTTTTTACCAGATATTTAACTAAATTCATGTCTTTATGCCAACAACAAAACTATAGAAAGGCAAAAAAGAAGAGCAACAAGACACAATTACATCAACTTAATTAAACGGTTCGTTCCAGTTAGTTTGTTACTTTTTTTTTTGAACGGGGAATAGAAAAAAAATAAGCTGCCTTAATTGAGGCTGCAGTTAGATGAACGAAAAGTGTGTTAGAGTAACGAGGAGTATGTTGAATTTCTATGCCACAACATTTACAGAACAACTCCATAACCAACACACACACACACTCAGTTTCATTAAACTTGCATTAATGCAATCAAAATATGTATGTGTGCTTGCATGTGTGTGTGTGTTCGTGTTAATCATTGTGCATGCACAACATGCCTGAAATACATGATATAAAACTATACCAAACAATTTCCGCCATATCAACAAAATCACATTCATTTTATGCCACACGGCCACACACACACAAACACCCACTTTTACATGCCGTAGAAATGCATCTACAAGGCTTTATTTACGTGCAGACAGACATGCTATTGCTCAAGAAGGTGCATTTTATTTGACTCTATATTTTTATTTTATAACTAATATTGTTGTCTCGCTATACACTTGTGTAGAAAAAATATTTCAAGATAAAAAAAAAGTATTGGAATCAAGGACAGCCAAAATATAATATAATAATAAAGTTGCGAGGTACATACATATGTATGTATGTATATGAAAAGATTTTCATTCGCTTGTTATATTTCCAACCAGAAGCTTCAATGTCATGACAGTTGCCGAATGCAACCTTAAAAAAGCTGATTTATGATATTTTAGCAGGGGAATTTTTCAAATTTCCTACCACAAGCGATTATCCGTTTTGAAAATATTCTCGTCATATTCTCGCCTATTGCGATCAAAGACAATTAATATTCAATATCGCATTGCAGTTGACTTCTGAATCCTGATAAAACCTGACAGGCCGACATAAAACTCATATTGAAGACCTAGAGCAATCAATCTTCAAGTGGGGTTTTGATCATTTAAGTCGCACACAGAGTTTCTAGTTCTCTTATCGATTGAAAAACAGAATGAGCCAAAGAATGCACCACCAGAGTTTTTTTTTTTTTTGGTCACCATTACAAGCATACAGGGTTCCAGTCTACGCATACAAGGTTCCAGTCTACGCATGTAAGTCTACATGCGTAACATATAGCTTTCAGCAGATGGAATGACTTTCATATCGAGAAATATACTGTGTAGAATGATGCGGACAATAAATCTTTGCAAGGAGTGGAGGGATAGCTAATTAAGACCCGATATCTAAAGGTAGGTAAGCGAGAAACGGTTCCCTAAATTAAAAAAAATAAAATATATTCAGTCCAATCAAGAGGAGCAATGAATTAAACATGACGAACAATGATGCCTTGCAGGTGTTAATCTCTGAGGTAACCTCAAATGGATTAATTAGCAAGGTGAATAGAAAGATCGGAGAAGGGAAAAGAGCTTTAGCAGTGACAACTTTGGAATCTCTGACACAGACAAATATAAATAATACAGGAATCAGCGCTCGAAGTGATATCAACAACAAGCAGCCGTAGCATCCGTAAGCATACTAGACCCACGCTTGTTATTTGTGATTTACAAATAACAAGCGTTTAAAAATAAAACTAGTGAAGTGGAAGTAAGACTCACACCCTTCACTTTTTAATATGTACTGGTTATTATAGCGAGCACAGTTCCACATAGCCTGTGTAAATGCTAAGAGTCTGTTTATAACGTTTAGAAGATAATACCAAATTTGACAAAATCATTGTTGCTCCAGCCGTAGCAACATTAATTTTTCTCATATGTTTTGATTATATTTACAATATTACATATCATAGCGCGCTCTTTCGCCGGTATTACCATATAGCACTAAATCGCCGGCGAAGTAAAATAATTACAAAATGGCTAATATTAGCTTATGCATTAAACACATAGACGACAGCAGGCTCGCGACTATAAGCTTGCAAAACAAAAATACACACGATTAAATGAAGACGATTATTATGACGCTATCATAGTTTCCATCGTTATGGCTGTAGCAACCCAACAACAAATTGTTGGATTTTGGTAGGCAGTAAAATGAAACTCATGTCTTTCAAAAGCGATTCTCATAGGCGCATCTAATAAGCGCATTCGAGAATACTATAATTGTAAGTCCAAATTTGAATTTGTTTTTGACATTTTCTTTTGATTTAATATTCGTAATTTTTATTGTTTGTGCGTTATTAAAAAAAAAAAAAAATACTAAAACTCTAAATAAATAAATAAATAAAAGTGAGTCAAACAAAGAATGAAATTTTACAAGAAATTGTTAAAATCATACCGAAATGTATACATAAATAAGGCAAACAATTTAATTTTTTTAAATTAACTCTGAACGAACGAAAATTGCACAAAGCAAGTGTCAAAAAGCCATGCCATTTTGTTTACCCCTCTTGCTTCTCTTCACCCCTTGCCCACGAACAAAAATTGCATGCAACCAGTTTCATGAAAAATGTCATGGTGTAAGTTGCCTCTAAGACAATAATAACAAACTGCATCCTCTCTCGCTTACAAGGCTGCAGATAAGTAAGCGAGTAAATTTTCAGTATAAAATTTAGTGAAACAAAGAGACCTCTTTCGTAAGCCAATAAATTTTTATAAAGTATTTGGTGAAGCAAAAAGACCTAACAAGAGTGAGACATCGCAAAACAAACATCATGCCTTCCTGCAGCAGGTTGGAAAGGAAACTCTATTTCTCTCTCCCTTCGAAACCTGCTTCCAAGTAAACACAATTTCCAATTGCTGGAAGCTTAGGATAATTTCTATTCTTGTATGCGACAGTTTTATTTAATTCAACAGCAAAGAATAACAAAATTATAAACTAAAGATTTATTTAGAATCAGGAAGTTTTGAGTAAATAAATACAAGCAACTTTATTTAATTAAAAAAATAAATTATGGAGATTTTATTAACCCAAATATAAATTATCTAAGCATATAATAAAACAGTAACACATTTCCTGTATGTCTTTATCATTGTGTTCGCATCACGTAAAAACTACTGGATGGATTTAAAAGAAAATTGTGAGGAGGTACCTTAGTATTCTCATTCCAATATAGGATACTTTTTTCCCGCAAAAATATCTTATCTCCAAGAGAAAGTGGAGAAAAAGCAGTGAAAGTACGCCGATTTTTTTAGCGATTTAATGGTACTGCATACTTTAAGGCATCTTTTACTTTTGAAAGCGGGATATTTTAAACACGGTTGGGCAACAGATGGCGTTGTTTTAAAGTAATGACAAAATATGAATTAATTACATTGTTATTAAAGTATTTTATACACCTTTTACAGAGCTTTACAATAATTTTTAAAATTTTATATAAATTTTAAAATTTTATCCAGGGATGGGTACCTTTATATAAAGTTAAGCCATATACGTGAAGCACTATAAAAATTCTTAAAATGTAACCGTACAAAAACTTTGGCAACTCTATTGTATTATTTTTTTTTTTTTATGAAAACAAAAAATATTGCGTTGTTGTTTTCGTTTATTTTACTGCTTACAACTACAACTAGAGTTGCAATAAACTGATCAGTATAGAAATAAAGTAAGAAAATATAAATGCACAGTTGGTTATTATCGCTTTCTTGCAGCTTTGATACTTTGTGTTCAATTGCTTTGACTTAATTCTTATTTAGTCCAAACAAGTTTTCAACTTAAAGGTATCTTTAGCTTATCAAAAATTTGGGTAAAGGTTTCCTGATGAGCTTAACTAAGCACTTAGCAATATAGTCATAGAAACTAGCTTAACCCGTAATAAGTTTTGGGTATTTTATAATTTGGGTTAGCGTGCGTTAATAATTAAAAATTGATTTGTTTTCACATGATAAAAGTATTTTGGAAAAATTTATATTATTTTTATAAAAGTGACATATGTATTTCTACAACAATATCAGAGTTAGTGATGTAGCTGTAGCTGAATTCAATATTGTTAAGTAGCTGACTACAGCTGGAAGATTATAGCCAACGGCATTAGTAGTTGTGTAGCCGTGTAGCCATGTAGCTGATGTGGTCTATGTGTTTAAAGCACTGTTCTAAAAATAAAATTAATATGCAATTGCAGCGTTGCCGAAAATGAATCTCTTACTCCAACTATTTTTTATTATTTATTTATTTATTCTTATCCCTTTACAAAGTCAGTAACACAATTAATATAGGCATATTAATAACATGAGCGTCACTTCTCTTAAAAATCCCATAAAAGCGAAAAACCCACAATATTTGAAAAGAAAAAATCCCAGCTTCACTGTTTTACAACAGCGACCGTCATATTCCACTCGACTTGTAAGGTTAAGGTGGTTGGTAGCTGAGCCGAGAACCTGAATGCCTAGTTAGTGGTTAAAGAGTACTACTTGTTAACAGCACCCCTAATCCACGGCGGAACAGCATATACCAGGGATGCGTGGTCAAGAGGGTGCTTGGCCTTTTGTATGTGAACTCTGGATAGAGGTAGACATTTAGCTTCAATGTTGACTTACCCATGCATAAGGAGCTATAAGTTTTCTCCAATAATGGCCCAGGGAAGAATTCAGAAGGGATGGACAGAAAGGCTTCGCAAGGAATGAACAGGTTAATCTCTAAAGGTTTTCCTATGGCGTTGAACTGGAATATTTCGATAAGGATGGGCAAGGAAGCCTCGTTAGAAGTGGAGAGGTTAACACTTTAGGAACTCCGGTTGCCACTGGCCAAGAGAGGATATGGAAAGAGAATGACAAAGAAACCTCGCAAAGGGTGGACTGGTCAGTCTATGAAGATACTCCTGCGGCTATCGCGGTATGGCCCTTTGGGCTTAGGTAAATCCTTTTCGGAAGCAGGAATCGCAAAACGTTCCTTCAACGTCAAGTCGGCGTCTCTACAGCTCATGCCTAAAAGTGTGAGGCAGAGGCAGAAGAGGGGACGGGGAAAGGAATGAGGCTGAGATGGCAGCGCACATTGTGTGTGAATGTCCAGCACTGGCTAGCATAAGACTCAGGACCACTGGTAGAAGCCTGTCAAATGTGGATGCCACGGGGGACCTAAGCCCTGAACAAATGCTAGCAATTATTACTAGAGACTGCGTGATGAGACAAAAAGGCCGACAGTTACTAGTCGACAGTCTGATTAACCACCAACACGTTACCCAATGTAAGTAGGTTGCCGTAAATTACATTTCGGTTGCCTGTAATCATAGAGGACGGAAGGGGGTAGAAAACGGGACCCATTATTGAAGTGGTCTGCTTCGATATTTCCCCTACATTAATAATAAATCATATTCTACGGACCGACCCAAGGGCAATGGATTTTGACTTATATTCCATACGAGACTGCCAGTCAACGCTTTTCAAATTGTTCTTTGCCGGGAATGTGACATGTTTAAGGTGGCTACACTGTCCATTACAATTACCAATTTTTTCAATTACTTTTTACTCCTTCCAACACACAACGCTTCTGTTGCATGTAATAGTGGCAAATTCGACACTAAGCACAATATTTATGTTTTCATTTTATGTCAGTGTTCAGAAGCGATAGTGCGTCTACAAACAACTTTTTTTATATTTAAATACTTTGCACTGGTATATGAATGTTATAGCTGAACTGTGTATGTGTGTGTGTGTGTGTGTGTGTGTGTGTGTGTGAGGAATGGATATTTGTGTGATATTTCTTGCAAAGAAATTTATATTCCACTATGTTTATGTTTATTAAAGTGAAACCTAAATTCAACATTAGGTGTATGAAGGAGAGTGCAAGTATGAAGTCACTCGTATAAATGCATTTGCTGCCTCATATTAACGGGTGTGTTTGTCGGCTTGTACTTTTTGTGAATGTTAGCTTTATGAACTGATAACTTTTACACCTCAAATATGTTTCAGGCAACACTTGGAAGCAGAGGTTATTAAAGTTTTTATCTAAAAAAAAAAATGCTTTGTAAAATTCAAATTGATCACTCGTCGAAGCCTAAAACAGCAAAGTAACAATTTAAAGGATTTTAGATGCGAAGAACTCTAAACTGGCAATACTGTTTTCTGTGACAGCTGATTTGAGAGTTCTGGGTGGTTGTTTTGAAGTTAGTGTGGTTTGTCAATTTATTATGAATAGACTCACGCTCTAGAGCAACGTTTGCAAATTGTTGAAATTTATTTTGAAAATCATAGTTCTTAGTGTGTAATAAGTATAAAGTTGGAAACTAAAGGATGTCCCTATAGCTACTAATATCTAATCTATATGACCTTATCTTTTGAACCCCTTGATATGCTGAGTAGCGGGAAGTAATGATATTCTAATAGGAGTAGTATACTGGCTTCTGGCCTCTGTCGATTCTATGAATGTATGCTGTATATATGTATGTACTTTTTCCACAGTAAATACATAAGTATGAGTACGTACATAGTTTACAAAGTACAAGCACATGTTTTATAGAGACCGTTATTATCTTCTTTTTGCTTATATCGGGTGGTTAAATTGTAAGGGCTGATGTTGTATATGAACCACACCTAAACGTCACGATTTTTTCTGCATTTAATTTGACATTTCTCAATTTCAGACTAATTCAATTTCAACCATAGTCATTGCAAACGGCGTAAATGGTCAGAATAGTGGCAAGAAATGGCAACAGTGAATGATAATCCAAGAGTGATTGTCGAGAAACAAATTCACCCACAAAAATTTACTATTCGGTGCGGTTTATGGGCTGGCGGCATCATCGGGCCGTATTTTTTTACAAAATGAAGCCGGTCAGGCAATTACTGTGAATGGTGTTCGCTATCGTGCGATGATAACGAATTTTTTATGGCCCGAATTGAAAGATATGGATGTGGACGATATGTGGTTTCAACAGAAAGGTGCCACTTGCCATACAACTAACGAAACAATGACTCTTTTGCGCGACAAATTCAATGGCCGTGTAATCTCACGTGGAGGCAATGTCAATTCGCCGCCAAGATCATGAGATTTGACCTCAATTATGCCTCAGCGTCATTGAAAATTTGGAGCATCGGCCAAATCGCCGCCGATATCGCGCCGATGTCACGTCGGCCATTTGGCCGATATTTTGTTCCATACCTATGACAATAATTTCCTAAACAATTCGTGTTTTATTCAAAATCAACATCGGCCCTTAATATTTAACCATATTAACTTAAAGGGTAGGTGATATTACAATATTTTCACCTGCTGTAAGGCTTAGTTCATATAATTTGGTTAGCAGAAAATATTTTGACGATCATATACTACTCCGTGCTTGGTCAGGTGAGTGCAATAATAGAGAAGGTCAGTACAATATAATGCAACACCTTTTAATTATTTTAATTTTAACGACTGAATAAATTTGTTTTTGTTGGTGGTGCAGATAGTAGTCGATATGGAATACAAAACCCAAATTTATGAAAATTTATGAAGTATTTTTCTGCATGTCTGTCTGTCTGGATGAATTTTAATAAAATTTTCTGTAAAAATATCTAATTTTTAAGAGAAAATAGAGATAAAAAGCCGAATAACAACACTTTTACTGATTTTATTATGTAAAGAGTGATTTTTTAAGAGCTTGAGAACTTTTTTTTAAAAAAAAAACGCATAAAATTTGCAAAATCTCATCGGTTCTTTATTTGAAACGTTAGATTGGACCATGACATTTACTTTTTGAAGATAATTTCATTTAAATGTTGACCGCGGCTGCGTCTTAGGTGGTCCATTCGGAAAGTCCAATTTTGGGCAACTTTTTCGAGCATTTCGGCCGGAATAGCCCGAATTTCTTCGGAAATGTTGTCTTCCAAAGCTGGAATAGTTGCTGGCTTATTTCTGTAGACTTTAGACTTGACGTAGCCCCACAAAAAATAGTCTAAAGGCGTCAAATCGCATGATCTTGGTGGCCAACTTACCGGTCCATTTCTTGAGATGAATTGTTCTCCGAAGTTTTCCCTCAAAATGGCCATAGAATCGCGAGCTGTGTGGCATGTAGCGCCATCTTGTTGAAACCACATGTCAACCAAGTTCAGTTGTTCCATTTTTGGCAACAAAAAGTTTGTTAGCATCGAACGATAGCGATCGCCATTCACCGTAACGTTGCGTCCAACAGCATCTTTGAAAAAATACGGTCCAATGATTCCACCAGCGTACAAACCACACCAAATAGTGCATTTTTCGGGATGCATGGGCAGTTCTTGAACGGCTTCTGGTTGCTCTTCACTCCAAATGCGGCAATTTTGCTTATTTACGTAGCCATTCAACCAGAAATGAGCCTCATCGCTGAACAAAATTTGTCACATTTGTCACATTTGTCACGAACCGAACACTGATTTTGGTAATAAAATTCAATGATTTGCAAGCGTTGCTCGTTAGTAAGTCTATTCATGATGAAATGTCAAAGCATACTGAGCATCTTTCTCTTTGGCACCATGTCTGAAATCTCACGTGATCTGTCAAATACTAATGCATGAAAATCCTAACCTCAAAAAAATCACCCATTAGTAGTACCCTGAGTCCGCAATGGACTTTTTGGTAGTGCGCTAGTCTATCAGTCTGAGGTTGCGGGTTCGATTCTCCCAAAAGACGCTGGTCGTTTTCTGCAGACAAGCAAAAAGCTACGTAGGTAGTGCTGTGTTTAGAAAACAAAAAAACATTACCCAAACGCGGGTACCTCTATACAAAGGAAATATATAAACAATCCGCAGCACTATAAGAGTAAGAGTCTCAAAATTTGGTTTGTATTACTTTCAAAACAAAAGGAAAATCGTAATAAAATTGTAAGGATGCTGACGCGGTCGCAGGCACTGATAGTCCAATTACTTCAGCCAATTAGACGGACGGAAGTTTTTCTCGTTTTTTCATCAATTTAAAGTTCTCAGACTCTGCAGAAAAACACCCTTTATTTTCAACACTATTACTCGAACGCCAGGCGAAATAATTGGGAATCGCTGAATCTTTTGAATTATGAGTTATGTTTTACAGCTTTTTTCCGGCCCATAAGTGTTTATGTGTGGTAATGTGTGTGTGTGTGTGGTAATGTGTACGTGTCAATGTGTATGTGTTTTCTATAAAATTACATGCATTTAGTGAATTGCAAGGCTTAGATTGTACACCACGACATATTTTGGTGTATTTTTATTTGCGTTTTGTCGTTGCATTTTTAATGATTTAGCGCACCATCCAACTATTACACTTTTACCTGTCACTTCAAATATCTTTTTCTCACTTATAACTTTCATTTACTACAAATGCTGTTAATTAAAACATGTTTAAAAATTATGATACTTAGAATCTGCTCTCGTTTTTCATGTAATGGCAACGTAATTTGCATTCAGTGATGAGCCTTTAGTGTTTTTTTTTTTTTTTCTACGTAAAAATTTTTAATTAGTGCGATTAAAGCCAAAGGAAAAAAATCTCGAGGCTTAAAACAGACGAAAATTAGATTTCTGGCAATTTACGCAAAACTGCTAGAGATGATAAAATAACTGGGTTGTGATATGAATGTGAAATACCACAAGAGGGTTTTTTAAGGATTTGCATTTGTGTAAAAGAAACATGAAGTTGTTAATTGTAAAGAAGAATAATAAAAATGTCGGTATAAAGGTTCATTTTACAACCCGAAAAACAACGTAATTTAGATTTATGTTGAGTTTATGATTTTGTTTATTATTTTCTTTGATTAATTATTAACGAAATAAAATGTGCTTTTGAATTCGATTGGAATAAGAGTAGATGAATAGAACTCAAATATTTTTGACACTTTTTGAGTTAATTAATGCAATAATGGTAATTATGCCATTTTACAGAAATGCATACACCATTTATTTTGAAAGCGAAATATTTTAAAGGTATTACATACTTTAAGGCGCATTTTATTTTTGAAAGCAGGATATTTTAGTAGGGATGAGACCCTTTATAGTATAAGTATAAGTTATTACATAAACCATAACTGAAGTACTAAATATATCAATCCAGTGCGAATTAGTCTCACATACGTAGGGTTCCGTACTATGTTCAGTACGATTTTAAAAATTCAAGTTTTAAATTCTTTTGTCTTATGGGGCACGCTTTAATTTTATAATTAAAGTCATATACGCGAATATTGCATCATTATTAGAACACCCTTTAACTTTTAGTAATTGTTGTAATAGCGGACATGGTAATACATTTTCTATAAAAATATCAGCAGCCAAGCTACTGCGATTCCAAAAATAAAATTATATTCGTGAAAAACATGTCCACTAATAGCCACCCTTCAATTTCTGTTAATTTTTATAGCGGCCGAAGTAACAAACATTTTAAGAGTCTACCTTTTACAGTTTATAAAATAAGGCTATTTACGTATAAATCACGTCACTGTCGGCACACCCTTTAATTATATTATTTATTATATCGACCATGGCAATTCTCCTTCTATAAATATATCAAGAGCCTACATACTACGATTAAAAATATAAGTCACTATACCGAGAAAAACATGTCATTGTCAGAACACCCTTTAACCTTTAGTAATTGTCACATCGGCCCTGGCAACACATCTTCTGTGCAAAATTTTAATTGTCTACCTATTACGGTTCAAGAAATAAGCCGTTATACATGAAAAACACGTCACTGCCGGAAAACCCTTTAATTTTAATTTTTTTTATAGCGGTCATAGTAATACCAAATCTGTGAACATTTCAAGAGTCTACCCTTTAATTTTTACTATTTGTTATAGCGGCCATAGTAATACACCTCCTGTAAAAATTTCAAGATTCTACCTATTAACGCTCAAAACTTTGGCCATATACACGCAAATCACGTCAGTATCGTAACACCCCTTAATATCTGGGTACAATAATTTTGTATACTGGTTTATAAAGCGAACATAGTTTTAATTACTGTCTGCAAATTTTTAGTGTTTGCCTCCTTCAGCTCAAGAAATAAAGACATAATCGTAATTGACACGTCACTTTCGGAACACCCAATAAGTTTTAGTATTTGTGATATAGCGGCCACAGGTATACGCCTTCTCTGAAAGTTTCAAGAGTCTACCTGTTAGGGTTCAAAACTTAGGCCATATACATGAAAATCACGTCGTCACTATCGGAACACCCTTTAATATATACCTGTTTATATAGCGAACTAAGTTTTAATTACTGTTTGAATATTTTACGTGTATCCCTCCTACAGTTCAAGAAATAAACAGAAATACGTGAATAACACGTCTCTATCGGAACACCTTATAAATTTTAGTATTTGTTGCTATAGCGGCAATAGTTATACATATTCGGTGAAACCACCTATTATGGTTTCAGAGACAAAAGGCCTTGACAGACGAACAGCAATAGGGTTACGTTTTTATCCTTTGAGCACGGAACCCTAAAAAGTAACAAAATATTGTAAGGACGCTGACGGAGTGGCGGGTACAGTTAGTTTTTAATATATTTAAGGCTTCATTGCTATGGTCGGCTAAAAATAACAATTTCCAATAGATATTAACAAAAACTTAAAAAAACACACAATCTCCTATTAACTCGATACAGCACAGAAAAAATTGTTTGCACCTAACAAGGCTTTTAATTAGTTTTAGATATAATTTTAATTAATTTTTTAATTGGTACAATTATATATTTAATTAAGTAAGGACAAAATAAATTTCGAATTAAATAAATAATTGAATTAATAAAATATTAAATTAAATTTGTAGCTAAATCTAATTAAAACCTTTAATAGGAGCAAACAATTTTTTCTGTGAGTCTATCCAGCTGTTCTCTACCATATTTACGCTTTCCTTATTATAAGATTTCGGAAGGTTCGAAAATTGGGCTTTCATTGCAGAAATGGATTTTTTATTCGCACTAAGTATTTATTAAACGTCAAATAATTTCTGGAAGTTTTAAAACCGCATAAAGTTATACAGATATCGTTAGCTAACATGCAAAAAGGCGTAACTGACAAAGGGTTTAACCGAATCTGTTTTCATTTTTTTACTAAATCCTATAGGACTATATGTCCTTACTTTTTTAACAGCCATATTTATTTAATTTAACACATAAAGATTTGTTAAAATAAGATTTTTTAAAATAAGATTTATTAACATAACTTTTCTTTCAGCAATATTAGCAATGACCAAAATAAACCAGCAATCATTATAAGCCCCAACGACCAGCACAAGTGGCCCTTGATGACATTAATACGATGTTCTTTTACATTCAAACATTGTTTTACAACCGACTAAAGCCAAATGCGATGAAGACAAAAAGTTATAAATGTTTTGAGTGACAGCTCAAGGGTATAAACTTTTCCAAGTCATTTAATTATGACATCATTAAAATCTTCCACCTGATAAACAAACATTATTAATAAAATTTTTCCGTCACACGTATACATACATACACACATTCTATGTATAGAAAGAGTTATTTACAGATTTATTCTTTCATAGAGTTGTAGTAGCCTCTTTGTCTCGGACTATTTAATCCTTTTCTATAAGCTCGCAGCAGCAGCAAAAATAATATTAATAGTACTCGTTATAACAACAATAATAATGATATTAAAGAAATTAAAGAGAACAACCACAAAATAAAAATAAAATTGTTTCAAATGATGTAAATGCGAAAATTGTTTTGGTTCGCTGTAATAAATTTTATTAAATATTTACGGCAAAATCATTTGAGGAGTTTTAATATTTTTTATATAGTCCGACTTAAAAATAGTTCAAATATACAAGGTTCTTCAGTAGGGACTTTGGAACTTTAACAGATGATAACAGCTACTTGCTGAAGCTGTCGTTTTTTCTAGTCTGGTTTTCCAAATCACCATGAATGGACATAACTTTTAACCGTTTTTTTTTTTTTTTCAACAAAAAGAAACCCTCAGAGCCACTGTGCATTATAAGTAATTCCCTTTTTTCTGTGAAACAATGAAAAACAAATAAATTGTCAATACAGATATTTTACCATTTTCTCAACACAATGGTAAAGATTTATTTCAACTCTTTATTTCAGTTTTCCACTGCCAACTTTAGCCTTCACGAAAGTGTTACAATGAAAAATGTTCACAATTTGTGGTGTTGCAAAATTAAAATCAAGAAAGGAACCAGAATCCAAAAATTGTAAAAAAAAGAAATCATTACATTATGATTTCGTCTGTGACATGTGATACATGTTGACATTAAAACATGCAAAGAATGCGTGAATGCGCGCAGTTAATTGCTACATTCATGTTGGAAGTGCAGCAAAATGAAGATACAAGGAGTTGTATGCAAAAAAAAAATGAAGAAAAAATAAATTTAATTCCACCAATATCACATTTTAATGAAGGACACAAAAAAATAATTGAAAATATAAATGAAAATAAAGATTAATAAAATGAAAAGAAAATAACAGTAGACGTAAAGAAAACGATGGTTGTGGAGTGGTCACAAGAACCACATTACGTTTTTTGTAACAATATAAATAAGTCGACCGACTTTACAAGCCCTTCGAAATCATTTCGATTGTAACGAAACATTATATTTTACCGACAACTCATATCGTAATAAAAACTATTCGATTAATCGTTTAATTTTTATGTCGTTTTAAATTTTAGTTTTTATTTTTATCAGGATATTACTTTTTAGCCCAAAGTTTTTCAATATATTTCCTAAATGAATGAAGAATGTTGTTTAGTCATTCTTAAATTTGTCTGAATAACAATGAATTTCATATTTCTATATTTTATTTTTTAATAATTTTTTCCCTCACCCAATAGTACTAGTAGTAGTAACTTTTGTACATTTGAAATAATGGTTAATACAATCAATAATTTAATCAACCAATAATTTTCGGAATGCTTGGGAAATTTTAAACCTGTACTTAGTCTTAAAAACCATTTTGTAAAATAAAATTATTATTGAAATCATATCCATCCCTACCGGTTTTATAATTTTTTTCGCAAGGATTTTGTTAAGTATTTAAGTAATTAAATTGCCCTAAATTTCAACAAACTGTTTCGACAAAACAAATGTCTTAAAACTACTAAAGTTAGCTAAAGACTGCCAATGCTAACGCTGATCTTACTGTATCCAATATCAGTCTGAATCACAGTTTTCTCAAACCTAATAAGACTAGAAGATACGCATGTGACACCATCATTAAGAGCCGAACTACATTATGTTGCAGTATTAAAATTTTACAAGGATTAAATAAAAATCTTACAATTAATTTTGACTAAACCAAATGCTCTCCTTGCAATGCTTTTGCAGTATTTTTCCACTTTATTTTTCTAACATGTCTCAACACATACGTTTCCTAATACTCATTTCCTTGTTACAATTTCTCCTTTATTGCTTATCGAATGTGTGTTGAAATGCTTTGCTTAACATATTAGCAAAAAAAAAAATACTTGCAACGAAAGTCAAAGTCACGTGTTGCATGTTATGCAACACAATCTTAATCATACGGGAGATCTAGAAGGAGCCGAGAGCTAATATTCTAAGCGACAAGAAAAAAATTAAAAAATCGAAAAATACTGTTCTTACACTTCATTGCATTTACGTGCAGTAACAAACCTTAAAAAGAAAAAAGTAGATAAAGCATCGCAACACAAGTCAGAGGAATATTTTGCTAAAATAAATAAATAAAAAAAGAGTAAAATCAAATAAAGAAGAATTTTGACTTAATTCCTTTAATATAAAAATTTTATTGAGGAGAAAATACAAAAGCTTATCCGATAAATTGACAAATTATGTTTTATTGGACAGTAATTAATGAATGCGACGAGACAGTGGTTGTAGGTTAAGAATAAGAAGAAAACTTAAGAATTAATTTCAAAGTCGTTGAAAGGAAGTATTAAAAGTAATTTTTCTTCACATGATATAGAGGATTCCGAAGAATATTGCAGCAAAGACAACATCTCTTTGACTAAAAAGGAAAAATTCCTTAATTGTGACATGGTTTTAATGTCATTCATTCAGGCCATATGAGATGCTATTTGAGCGGCTATGAAAAATAAGGAAAAATAATTAATTTATATTTCGTTGAAAAAAAAAAAAATAGCAACAAATAATGCCGCTGCACAGTGTACCTTTTATTCACTTGAGTATTCAAAAATGAATAAATTTTAATGGATTAATATAATTTATTCTTATTATACTAGCTGTGCCCACACACGTTGCGTGCGTGGGCACACCAAATTTTAAATTCTTATGTATTTACTTTATATAAAGGTACCCATCGCTGGATAAAATTCTAAAATTTACATAAAATTCTAAAAATTATTGTAAAGCTCTGTAAAAGAAAGATAGGAAATAAGTTACTCTTTATTTTAAAACAGCGCCATCTGTTGCGCAACATTGCTTAAAAATGTCCTATATTGGAGTCAGGACACCTCTTCCTTGCCTCCTTGCAAAATTTTGTTAAAATCCATTCAGTAGTTTTTACGTGATGCGAACACAAAAAGAAGACAGACAGACAGAGAGACAGACGGGAAATTAGTTACTGTTTTATTATATATATAGACTATTCAGTCAGCTCAATTTTTTTTTTCTTAATCTCATGGTGCAGGCGAAATCAGTTGGAAAATCAAGTAGAGGTAGTCTACGATGAACTATATCGCACTAAGATCGTCAGATGAAAACACTACTTAAAACAGACTTGAGAAAGATAGAAGTGGATGTTGCTAGTTTTGTACATGAGCTTATTGGAATTGATTGGAAAAGATTTGTTTGCAAGATTCCTCAAAAACCTGCAAATCAGTTAAGTCAACGATAAAAAAAAGCAAAACGATATAAGCATTGGACAAGTAAACAGTGGGCTAAAATTTTATTTTTTTTTTAAGAGAAGTAACACTCGGGCAATTAATGCCTTTATTAACTGTGTTACTTCCTTCGGAAAGGGATAGAAGTAGACAAGACAGATGGTTAGTGTGATAGTAAAGCTTCGTTTCTGGCTACACTGCAATTGCACGTTATGGTTATTTTTAGAACAGTATTGCAGCGCCTCTGGTGTTATTTAGGCGAATTAGTTTGAAGCTAGCATAGCCAATTTATAATTATTTTTACTTCGCCGGCGATTTAGTGCTATGTGGTAATACCGGCGAAGGATGGCGCTGTGATATGCATTATTATAAAGAAAAATTAATACATACTAGAAAAATTGATGTTGCCACGGCTGAGATTTGAACTCGTGACCATTGCTTAGTAGTTAACATGCTAACCACATAAGCTACAGCCCCCCCAAGTGTGGAGCGATGAAAGCGAATTCAGTTGATTTGTATCTGATGGAATAAACTTCGTACACATGGCATCTAAACACTGATGTTCATCTAGATATCAGCTACAAAAAAACTAAATATGGTGGAGTATTTATGGTACGGAGGAAACGATGTTTTAAATCAAATCAAAGATTGTATGTCACATAGTTATCTCGTAATGCAGTCGAGTCTACGAATGCAATCAAGTACAAAATACTCCAAAAATACATGCTTGCACATCTTCGAGAAAAATGTTACGTAATAGTATACTCACAGCATTGATCCCATGATATGCCTGTTCGGGATGGGCCATCAAAATTTCCTGTTTAATCCAAGCGAAAATCTCTAGATTGCTTACCGTTCTTTTGAAAAAGATGCATTCCAATATCATATGATACAGCGTTGCATTTTTTCTGCTCGCTACTGTATGTAAAGAGGTTTAGGTGTGGGCCCTTAAATGACATTTTGAAAAAAAGAATCAACCTCAGAATATGTTCTTCTAAATCTTCTGAAATCGTAAATACTGGCAAAGCTCACCAGAGACAACTAGTCAAAATCTAATTCTAGTTTTTGTTTGAAAAAATGTCCATCACTGATTTTATTTTCCATACGAAAACATATTCACATATAATCTCCTCCAAAAATATAATTCGAAAACTGGCAGTTTTCTGTAAGAATATTCCTGTTTATGTCATTTTCTAATTGAACATAATTTTCTGTTTTTCATCAATGTTGTTTGAATGCTTATAGCACTGCAGATAGTAATAGTACGATTGAGCAACAGATGGCGCTGTTTGAAAATAAGACTATAAAACTAAAATAACACAACAACGTCATTGTCATGTTAGAAAACAGCTTTTATAACAAATGCTTCAACAACCATATTAAGACGTGGAAAAAATGGACCGTCTACATTTAATACTAACATGATGTTAGGGTTAATGTTTATCATTTTATAATTATTTCTAATGTAGACGGATAGTAATGTTATTAAAAATTCCGTGCGTTTTGTGTGTACACTCGAACTATGTTCGTGTTTCACTCAAAGCATAAAACTCACCCAAGTTCATTCTTATACTGTTTATTTTTTATTCATATATATGTACATATATACAAACTACATTTTATATACATTTAGCTCGTTGGTCTTGGGTGTTAATTATTGTCCACTCATCGTTGCTAGTGTGCAATGAATAGATATGAATTCGATGAAATACATATTACAATGAGCGTCTTATGAGCTTTGTTTTCTTGTGCTCATGCAGGTTCGTGTTGTTTAGTGCCTCTTACAATTATGCTACTTTTAAATCAGTAAAGTGATGTGGCTTCCATTCATGTCATGATTTATTTCTTCTTGTAGACCGTCTAATTTGACAAGATATGGGCAGAGCGCGAAGCCGATCGGCTAATAGCCGGCTATTAGCCGCCGACGACATAAATGGGAAGCAGTTAGCCGCCGACGAAATGATCGGTTAAAATCGGCTAAAAATTTTAGCCGCTTCATCAGCTAATATGTTTTTAGTAATTTGATATTATTTATTTTAAAATTGATAATTTGAAAATAAATGGTAAATTTATTTAAAAATTATCATTGATAAATATCATCATCAAAACACCATTATTTATTGATTTTATAAACTTAAATTCACCCCCACTGTATTAAGTGATTACGCAGGGTAAAATCACATTTAAAAATAGTTTAACACTTTAAATGTGATTTTGAGAAATTGGTATTTGTTATATATTACTATCACTATTTGTGGCACTATGTTCCTTATAGGAATTACAGGATATTATATATGATGTATATATATCACTATCTCGCATTAAAGGTGCGGTGTCTTTTCAAGATTTAGCATACTTGGGCATACTGCAGTATATTTTTAATGCATTATGTATAGCAGTAACCAGTAAAAGTATACTGGTTACTGAAAAAGATTTCATTAACCATCAAAGTTTTACTGGTTACTGTAATTTTTTCAGTAAACAGTAAAAGTAAAACCAGCAAAAATTTACTGGTTACTGTAATTTTTTTTTTTTTTTCAGTAAACAGTAAAATCCAAGATTTAGCTGCATGATTTAAATAATGCAGTATGCCCATATATGAGATTTAGCGTCAGTACTTGCCATGATGGCCTAACCTGATGGTTGCGCCCACATTGTACAATACAAGTATTGTTCTTCCAGATACAGGTTCTAGGAACCCCGAAGTCTATATAACCCATATTCCTCGAAAGCACTGCGACAAAGGAGTAACACGGTAGATTGCAATAAGAGTTAGTGTCCCCGGAGGGAGATTAAAGGAGAGATATGTTTGTAGAAAAAAAATGCCAAATTTTAAGTTAGTTTCTGCCTTAGACGGTTATATTTGTTTTTTAGCCGCCGCCAGTCGTCATTTCATATCGGCTTCGCCCTCTGGTCATGGGATGAGTATGATTGGATCAATCGTCTCAAATTTTCTACAAGGTGATTACGGTTTCCTATAGAACAAATTTATCAAAAAGTGTCAAGTTACTGACCTTTTTTTAGTTAAAATTAGTCAGTAATTGAATGCAAATTTCTGAAGTCCTAAAACTGTCTGTAGAACTGGTCAGACTGCAATTATCAGTAACTGACTATTTTTTTTTTTTTTTTTGTCTAAAAAATCATTCAAATCATGACAACTGTTTTTTTATAATAAGGAAAGTAGGCAGACTGACGACAGTTTTCTAAGTGAAAAAGTAGTAGGAAGCTGACCTACCGCTTTCTATAGAAAAAGCAGTTAAACACTGCATAGCGTGCGTTATAATTGTTTTCTTTTATTTAATAAAAGTACCACAATTTAATTATTTATTTAATTACATAATAAATTATGTGTAAGTTTTTCTGTTCTTTCGGTTCAAATAAAATACCATTTAATTACAAAGTAAAAATTTAATTTAAGAGCCCATGGTTTTCAGTTTCTTTTTCTTTATGCACTACTTGCCCCCTGACATTTTTTCAAACCACCCACTTAATTTTCCACACAATTTCACTTTTATTTATAAAAATGTTCTTTTTTCTGTTTTGTGGTTGCCGGACAAAACCGTAATAGACGGAAGGACAATTTCGTAGTGTATAATTGAGAAGTGAAGTGAGGACGCAATTGAAAAAAAAAGTGAGAGTTGAGCAACTGAATGAGTGAATAAAACAGTGGGTGAAGTACATTTATCTTATGCTTGTAACAATTATTAATTACCTCATGAAAAATAATGCTGCTTTTTACTGTCATTTGTTTTTAGTTCTGCTATTAAAAAAAAACTTGATTGTCCTTCAATTTTATTTAAAAATATTTTTAATTTAATTTTCTTTTTTTATTAATTTTTTCTTGCATCTCATTTTTATATTTGTCAGTTCGTTTGTAACTTTTTAATTGTACTTTTTACATTTATTTCTGTTCTTCGAACTTTTAGTAGTAATTTTATTGTTCGTTTGTCTTTTTCTATTGTATAGTTTAATTTCACAGTGTGGCGAGTTTTATTTATGGAAAAAGTTTACTTTTTTGAAAGTATTCTTTTTTCGTTTCTTTAACTTTTTATTATAATTTTTTTGTTCTGTGATTTTTATTTTATTTTTTTTTTTTTTTTTTTTTTTTGGTTACTGGAAGCATATATAAAAATAATAGACGCTTATAAGTTAATCAAAAGTTAAGAAAATGAAGACGTAAATTAAGTTCTTTAAGTCGTTACAATTTGCGTCTTTTTCTGAACACTGAAAGTAATGTGGCCATGAGGTAATTAATTTTAAGTTTTTGTTAATTCTTTTAAAGAACATAAAACATTTAAAGAAAAATTTCAAGTCATTGACAGGTTATAGGAAAAAAATTGTCAGAATCTGAATATCTTTTGTATAAGAAAAATAGTCAGAATCTACAGGAAAAATAGTGAGAATCTGAGTATCTATTTTAAAGAGAAAAATTCTCAGATTCTGAGTATCTTTTCTATAAGAAAAAAATACTCGGATTCTGAGTATCTTTTCTATAGGAAAAAAATACTCGGATTCTGAGTATCTCTTCTATAAGAAAAAAATACTCGGATTCTGAGTATCTTTTCTATAGGAAAAAAATACTCAGATTCTGGGTATCTTTTCTATAGGAAAAAAAATACTCAGATTCTGAGTATCTTTTCTATAGGAAAAAAAATACTCAGATTCTGAGTATCTTTTCTATAGGAAAAAAAATACTCAGATTCTGAGTATCTTTTCTATAGGAAAAAAAATACTCAGATTCTGAGTATCTTTTCTATAGGAAAAAAAATACTCAGATTCTGAGTATCTTTTCTATAGGAAAAAAAATACTCAGATTCTGAGTATCTTTTCTATAGGAAAAAAAATACTCAGATTCTGAGTATCTTTTCTATAGGAAAAAAAATACTCAGATTCTGAGTATCTTTTCTATAGGAAAAAAATACTCAGATTCTGAGTATCTTTTCTATAGGAAAAAAAATACGCAGAATCTGAGTATCTTTTCTATAGAAAAAAATACTCAGATTCTGAGTATCTTTTCTATAGAAAAAAAATACTCAGATTCTGAGTATCTTTTCTATAGGAAAAATATACTCAGATTCTGAGTATATTTTCTATAGGAAAAACAAAATGAGTATCTTTTCTATAGGAAAAAAATACTCAGATTCTGAGTATCTTTTCTATAGGAAAAAAATACTCAGATTCTGAGTATCTTTTCTATAGGAAAAAAATACTCAGATTCTGAGTATCTTTTCTATAGGAAAAAAATACTCTTATTCTGAGTATCTCTTCTATAGGAGTATTCTGAGTATATTTTCTATAGGGAAAATTTACTCAGATTTTGAGTATCTTTTCTATAGGAAAAAAAATACTCAGATTCTGAGTATCTTTTCTATTAAGAAATTGTCTGAATCTAAGTATCTTTTACTATAGGAAAAATAGTCAGAATCTGAATATATTTTCTATAAGAAAAATAGTCATAATCTGGGTATTTTTTCTATAAGAGGAATAGTCTGTTTGTATACGAAAAAAGGTAAGAATCTGAGTACAATTTTCTAGAAAAAATAGTTCGAATTTGATTATATTTTCTATAGGGAAAATAGGTAGAACCTGAATATATTATTCTATAGGAAAAATAGTCATAATCTAAGTATCTTCTTCTAAAAGATAGTCAAAATCTGAATATATCTGGTCAAATTAAAAAGTAAATAATTGAATATCTAAATTCCCTTAATGTAGAAAACTTAATCGTTATCTGAATTCGTGGTAAAATTACTGTCAGAAGGTAATCGCTTTTTTAATATCATCTGTAAAAAAAAATTTTAACTTATGTTTTTTTTTTGCAAGAATTTTTGCAAAACAATTAACAGTTATTTAAGTAGTTAAGCTCTGAATGACTGACTTTCATCATATGTTATCTCTGTAAAGAAAATTACACATATTGAAAATATTTTATCTAAATAAACTAGCTGGTCTTGAATTTTTATGCGCTTCATACTAATTTCTCACAGCTTATAACTATAAATAAACAATCTCAATCCCAGATGTTACATAAGAATAAGGCCAAAAAAAACCAAGCTGTAATCAAAACAAAAGAAACCAAATAAATAGAATCATATATAAGACTTAAGTGTCTAGACAGAAGGTGATTATGACTTTTTCTCATATTCCGGATAGAACAGTTTTTAAATACCCAAGTGATAAAACAAACGAATTTTATTTATTGACCGCAATACACAATACACGACTAAAAGCAAAAAATGTAATAGTAGAAGATAAGCAATATATGTACAACATTTCAATAAACTAAACCCAAAAGAAACAACTGACTACAGTAGAGTAAACAGGACTGTTTAGAGCTGTACAGTTTTGCATAGAAACACGATATGCAAAAAAAAGAATAAAACCCAAAACTACATTGTTTATTTGTTTTACAAACTTTAAACAAACTATGAAATTGTTAAAACATTTTCAAGCAGCAAAAAACTAAAAAAGAGATGAAATGCACTCAAAATTTGTATACAATCAGTCATAGATGGCTAAAGGGGAATTAAAAACAGTTAGAGAAAATTTGGGACATAAATAAAATAGAAACGAATGCTGAATGCACTTAAGAATAAACTGAAAATTAAAAAAAATATATATATTCAGAATATTAGCTTTTTTCATCCGGACATTTGTATAATTTATACTTAGATTCGAATTTTTTTCTTCGAAAAGAGAATAATTTTTAAGACTATTTTTTAAGGGAAAAAAAGCACAAACTCAGACTATTTCTTGAACACAAGTAATACTCAGATTCATATTATTGTTTTATTGTAAGCAGCTCCCAGACTTACTTATCTATATCTATACATACACATAATAAAATAGTACCTCATTTCCTGCCTGTATGTCTTTCTGTCTGTGTTCCCATCACGTAAAAACTACTGAATGGATTTGAACAAAATTTTGTGTGGAGGTACCTTAGTAACCTGATTCCAAATATATCTCATTTACAAGAGAAAGTGGAGAGAAAGCAGTAGTAAATTAAATAACCATAACTGAAGCACTAACCAGAGATGTATACTATAAAGCGTCATATTTTAGCGCAACAGATGGCGCTGTTTTATATAGTAAATACATAAACCATAACATACTAACCGATATGCAGCATAGTTTAAGGTGGCAGTAAAAAAGAAAGCCTTTGGTGTGGATTCCTTTCAAAGCAAAATCGAACAAAATATTGCAAGGGCCCTGACGAAGTGGCGGGCACATCTAGTATAAAACTAATATTATTCAAGCTACATTTCCTACAAAAGATATTATTAATACTCTGACTACCTTGGTCACAGAATAGGTTACTCTTTTTGCTACACACCCATTTTGGCTGTTTTTCCTGTAGAATTACGCAGGTATTAAATATTTTTCTGTATTAAAGGTACTCACATTCCAATTTGTTGTCTTATAGAAACAGTACTTAGAATATTTACGATAGAAATTTGATTTTAAAGACTTTTTTCTACAAAAAAATGTTGGGTTTCGTAATATTATTCCTAAAAAAAAACTCCTTACATTCTTAATATATTTTTTTATAGAAAACCACTCAAGTTAAACATTGTAAATATTCTTCTTTTAGAATTGCTAAGATTCAGCGAGCCATGACTTTGAGTACCATTGTATAGTCCTAGTTCGTATCGACCTACGACTTAAGAAAATCCCACAAGGAAAAGTGTAAAGGGCTCAAATCGCAAGAGTTGATGTGGTTAGATGATCATTCACACTCAAATTCAGGATGGCCAATGAGGCATGAGCTGTCGTTTGTGTCAATATCATTTAATTCAAGTCAAAAGAAGTTGTTAAACATCAACCTATAGTGACGGTAATGGCCTGCAAGCTTTATTCTCAAGGAGATATATACCGATGACGCCGCCAGCTGGAAATCCACACAAAAAGACGCTCTTAAACTGGTTTCTTCCCAAGTTTAAAAATTTTGTTTGTTGACGTACGCATTCATCCAGAAATGGGCCTCATCGCTGATGTTGTCTTTTCGATGAAAATGAGGGGCAGTTCGCAATTACCCCAAGACCCATTCATCGAACACACGGCGTAACCGCGGCAAAAAATGGTTTTTGGCGTGTCGTCCAATTTGGATGAAAATTTCACAGTATATTAATAGATATATGAGTAACAATTCCCTGCAACTTCAGCCTCATAACTTCATTACTTTTTGGTACCCCCGGGTGTTCCAATTGTCACTGCAGGAATGGCAAATGCTTTGACGGGGTTCACTCGGGGAAAAGGTCTGCGATAAACATTGCGGGTCCTCTTCGAGGCCCGACCCGTGCCCAAAGGACTGGTACCACGGGAATCGGTGGCCCCACAGAGAGCCTATCCTCTCTGTGACCGGTTATTGGTGAGGTCCCCTTTGGGGGGTACACGTGGTGGTTGTGGTTTAAGATCGATTTATGTAGGTATGGTGCACGGTCGATCAAGTGTGCTGTTGCACTCTCAACAGACGGAGTTTGGATAGTCTCAAAACCCCTAAGCAAGAGGTTATAATGTGGATCTAGGCTTGCCTTGGAAAGGCTTGCCATATTATATAAATTGCTACTCATTGTGACTGTATCACACACAAAAAGCGATTGGTGGCAATCGTAAAGTGTTGTTATACTACACAATGGGGGCGCTAGTCTACACCTAAGCTTCACTCGGTGGTAAGACCACCGTGAGGTTAGGCCGACTAGGCAGGTACTCACGTTAATCTTGTTCCACAATTACTTTTTGGTCTAGTACAAGTCAAAGTTTAGGTATGCCAACGCACTTGAAATATGTTAGTTCAATATCGAATATTCAAAAACTTATTAATAAAAAAGTATTTTTTTTAAATTAATTTAGTTGTTGTAGAATGAGTAGAAGAAAAAATAAATTAAAAAAAAAACACAAAAAAAAATTTCTTAACAGAATTGTGGTGTAAAAATTGAACATTTTTCATTTTCAATGGACTAGGAAATATACAGCAGCCCCTCGCCTTAGGTGCAGACTTATATCAAATGAAAGATTAAAATCTCAGCTTCCATTTGAAGTAAAGGACATATAGCAAAAGTTTGCAAAAGTACTTTAAACATACGAAAAACTACAAAAAATACGCAACATTCTGTCGCTATACGTATATTAGCATGCAATAGCATGCTTACAACTTTTTACTTTTATTTTTTTTTTTTAATTGTTTACAACTATTCACTTATTGTTTATTATTATTTTATTTACATTATTCATTTGATTGATAATTTTTTTGAAGGTCATTGACTTTGAGTTGCATAATTTTTAATTTAAATTGATAGTGCAAGCTGTTGTTCTTATCTAAGTTGTGTTATGCTAACTTTCTAATGTGGTTAGTTTAATTGTTAAATATTGAATTTAGTTGTTGCATTATTTATTGGGTTAAGTAATAATGAGTGTTCTTGTAATGATCTCTTTTGATAAGAGATTAGCATTTCTCTAACATATTTGATATTTTATTTGGTGCTATCCTGCAAATATTAAGGTTGATGAACGTTTTAGAAGTGTTGGATTACAAGAATTACTTGATCCCACTGCTTCAAGAATTTTTCGAACAAAAACAGAAAGTGAGATTGATGAGATTCCAAATGAGTTGAATTTAATAAGTAAATGGGGGTGTGATGGATCATCAGGGCACAGTGAATATCATCAACGTTTCACCGATGAAAATGGTTCTGAAAATATGTTTTTAACATCTCTTGTTCCGTTAAACTTAACTGATCTTTACAATGATTCTTATTTGTGTTGGACAAAATTATATCTAGAGCTTTATGGCTGGTATTACATGCCTATAACTGTCCATAAAGTTCTCATTCACGGCAGCAAAATGGTATCTGAGGCTATATTGCCAAGAGGTTTGTTTGCAATTTTTATTTTTAAAAGTATTTTTTTAAATTTTATTTATTATTAACTTTTTTTGCTACAGCAAAGATATCCGAAGAAGCGCAAAAAGCAATGAATAAGGAGTATAGAAACTGTAGGCTATTCCATTCTCGTAAAAATTCACGTATTTCTACGAATGAAGATGTAATGCACTATTTGCAAATATCATAAATCAGATCCTTACATTAATTCATTTAGAATGAGAATGAAATTGAAAAAATTATTTATTTTATTTATTTATTGAAAATTTAGTAAATAGATTAATGTAATCACTAAATATATATATATATATATATATATATATATATATATATATATATATATATATATATGTATATACATAAAAGCTATAGCAACAAGGCCTTAAGCTTTAATATTTACAGATATGTGTTTAACTTATCTTAATTGTTTAATTTATACAATGTTATTTAAATATATTTATCCTGTGTTTTATATATGATTTATTACATTAGCAAAACTGTTTAGATTTTATTATAAATTTTGATGAGCTTTAAAAATTGTATTAACTGTTTAATTGATTGTTCTGTTGGTAAAGAAAGTATATTGAGGGGGTTTTTATGTGAAAAAATTTGATACCTATAAGAGCTAAATTTAGAGCAATTAGTCAGAATATGAGATATGTTAAGGGGGCTGCTATTATCGCAATCACAAGTGGGAGCTTATCTTTTGATAAGGTGGTTATGTGTAATAGCTGTATGACCCAAACGTATTCTAATGAATTTTATTGAATCCATACGATTTATGTTAAAGTCCTTATGTAAACAAGTGTAAATATTATTCTTGTTGGGGTTGGTTGACTTATTCCAGTTGCTTGACTGATTCCAAGTAGAGTTTAAGCTGCTTTTTGTTATTTCTATCTTTGAGTGTTTTCTTATATCAGAAAAATTTAAATTAGCAGTTCATGTTAACGGAGTTTTAGTAGCCTGTTTGGCAGTGTAATCTGCGAACTCATTTCCTTTTTAACCGACTTCAAAAAAAGAAGGAGGTTATCTATTCGTCTGTGTGTTGCTTTTTTTTTTGTATGTTTGTGCCTTCATAACTCGGTCATTTCTGAACCGATTTTCAAAATTTTTGCACTATTAGAAAGGTTATGGCTACAGATTGGTCCCATTTTAAAATAAATTCAAAAGTTTAAAAATTAAAGGGTGTCCCCATACAACATACAAGTTTTTTACGTGTATTATGAACTTTATAGGTCACCAATTTAAAATTAAAAAAAGTGCGTATCACTGTAGCTCCCAATAACAAAAAGTAATTAAAAAATAAAATTAAAAATTAAAGGGTGACCCCATAGGTGACTTAATTTCACCTTTATTCTCCTATCTTTTGAACCGTTATAGACATACTCTTGAAAGTTGCACAGAGTGTTCGTTACTATGTCTCTTATAATAAGTATAAATATTTAATATTAGAAATTAAAGGGTGTCCCATTAGTTGGTTTATTTTGATATATATATGGCCAAACTTTTGAACCGTTGTAGACAGACAGTTGAAATTTACAAAAAACTTGTATTGCTAAGTCCGCTAAAATAACAAGTGTAAAATATGAATTTGGAAATTAAAGGGTGTTCCAATAGTTAATGTAAAAGTAATATATATGGCCAAACTTTTCAACTGTTATAGATAGACAGTTGAAATTTACAAAGAACCAATATTGCTTAGTCCGCTATTACAACAAGTATAAAATTTGGATCTATAAATTAAAGGGTGTCCCCATTATTGATGTAATTTTACCATTATGTCCTCATCTTTGGAACCGTTATAGACAAACACTTGAAAAATATACAGAATGTTCACTACTATGTCTGGTATAACAACAAGTATAAATATTTAAAATTGGAAATTAAAGGGTGTCCCAATAGTTGATGTAATTTGAGGTATATGGACACAAAGTTAAAATTTAAAAAGAATCTGTATGACATAGTCCTCCTTAAAAAGTATTTATATTAAAATTTTAATTTAAAGGGTGTCCCAATAGGTGACGTCATTTGATATATATGACCATATCTTTTAAACAGTTATTGATAAACACTTAACAATTAGACAGAATATCCATTAGTATATCTGTTATAATAAGTATAAATATTTAAAATTGTAAATTACAGGGTGTCGCAATAGTTTATGTAATTTGATGTATATGACAAAACTTTTAAACCGTTACAGACAGACGGTTGAAATTTACAATGAACCTGTATTGCTACGACCGCAATAGTTACCGTCTTAAAGAAACATGATTTTAAGTTTGTCTGTTTTGAAGTCGGTTTTTTTTGCAAGAATTATATTAAAGAGTGTCCAAAAATCCAAATGATAATAAACTTTGGATAGTGTTTAATAAGAAATTGTCTGATACTGACGGCGTAAATATTGTTATTATTGATATTAGTAATAGCTTCTATTGAAGATAAAGAGTCAGTGCAAATAGCATATTTTCTCGATTGTTCGCAACACTCAATGGCCTTATAAATCGCTATTAACTCAGCAGAAAATACTGAGCTATAATTAGGTAGAAAATATGTGTTAATTACTTTTTCCTCCGAGGTAATTGCAATAGAGACAGATTCTCCTGTTTTAGAGCCATCTGTATATATAAATATTCTATTATTGTATTTGTCCCTAACTTCACGAAATAATAAGTTATATTGCAGTACAGGTGTATTATTTTTTTTATAGACTGTAAGTGTTGAATCAATGCATTCTGGGTGGGTGTGTGCCAGGGTGGGTGTGTGGTTTTGTTTGGATTGAATAGTCTGGTTGGGAGATTTTGTGTAATTGTTGTTTTAGTAGCTCTGAACAATGCAGATTTAATTTTTGGTATTTTCTTGCTTTTGTGGACATTTTCAATGGTTTTCTTAAGTGCAGTGTCGTAAGAGAATATTATTGATTTTATGAGTTTTTTTAACTCCATATCGTAAACATGATCTAAATTTAGGGTATTAGCTTCATATATGATATTATTAATTGGCGTCGTTCGGAATGCACCCAGTGCACAACGAATGTTAGCATAGTTTTAATTTTTCTAAGAGGTGTTTCTGAGGAGCTACCGTAAAGGAATAATCCGTATCTAATTTTTGAAATTATTAAGGCTTTTACAATATTAAGGAGAATAGTGGTATTAGAATTAAATTTTAATGATGATAAACATTTAATTATATTCGAACGCTTTGTTAAGTCTTTTGTTATGTTTGTTATATGGTTATTTCATCTAAGTGTTCTATTAAAAGTTGCACCCAATATTTTTAGTTTATCAGTTTGTCTAAGCTGAAGGATACCTGCCGATAAGGTACAGGAGCAATTATGTTTTCTACAAATGTGTAAATATTGACATTTGCTATTCGATAGAACAGCGCCTGATTCCTCACACCATTGCAAAATTTCTTGAATTAATCTGCTTATGTTAACATTTGGGTTTTTGGTTTTATCTGATTTAATCATTAAATTGAAATCATCAGCATAAGCACAATAGCTGATATTTTTGTGAATAGATATTATATTACAGAGCTTATTGTATGCAATAAGGAAAAGAACTACTGACAAAGGCGAACCTTGTGGGATTCCATTAAATAGGTTAAATGTTTGTGAAGATGTTTTCCCTAAGCGGACAATAAATTTTCTATTTTTCATAAAATTAATGACATAGTTAATGATTTTAGTTCCGAATTTCCATGAAACTAGTTGGTCAATTATTGTATGTATTCCTCCTACCTTATCGTACGCGTACCATGAATATGTTAAAAAATTATTGATAGAATGAAAAAAAAAATTGTTCTTTTTTATTGTATTTCAATGGGAGGTGGGCGTAATGGTGGACGTGTTATTGTAATTTTTGCATGAAACATTTGAAGGTTGTACCTGAAATATTTTAGAAAATATGGCACTTTTTATGTTGAGGTTGAATGGGTTGTGGGGGTAAAAGTGGGCCAAAGATCAACATTTTTTTCCGATAATGTTTGTAACAATATAACATTCAAGTATACCAAAATTGATAGTTATACCTAAAGTATTACGCACAATACAGCATTTTACAAATTTCGATTGTATGGGAGGTGGGCGTAAAAGTGGGCGAATTTTCAAAATTTTTTCTTTTTAAACTGGAATTGTATCAAAAATAACCTGTGCAAAATTTCAGAGCTCTACAATGACTCCTTGTATTTAATGCCGGCGTTGTGGTACTGTCCGGCGTTGCCTATGGTCGTCCATCTTCAGCTCTTGGGTCAATTGGCTTTTGTAAGAATCTACATCCAAATCACGACGTAATATACGCAAGTTGTGGTATACTAAAGCTCGAGTTAATGTGATCGACGAAAAATGGAGTGTGCTCCTGCACAGCGGACAGCGGCAAAGTTTTTGGCAGATATTGTCAAAGTACGGATGTTGCTTGATTGTTTACTAAACCAGTGGACTCCTATTTATCCGCAATATTGGGAAATACAGCTGGCAATTAATACTAATTCAATTGGGTACTCAGTATTACTCACTACATATCGCACTTGTTTCTCTAAAGAGAGTCAAATCAAAATTTTTAAATTTTCACTTTTTGCAGGAAATCGATGTACAGTGTACTCTAAAAAAAATGCTGTTTTATCACTCTTCTTGATATTAAATTTATTATCAATGTAGGGGAAAATCGAAGCAGACCACTTAGATAATCAGTCCCTTTTCGACCCCCTTCCTTCATCTATGATTACAGGCAACCGAAATGTAATTAAAGGTAACCTACTTTCATTGAGTCATGTGCTACAACAAGCCTTTATTCTTGACTTAAGTGATCACAGACTGCCTAATGGCAACTGTCGGCCTTCTTACTCATCACGCACTCTCTAGTAATTGCTAGCATTTGTTCAAGTCTAAGATCCCCCATGACATCCACATTTAACAGGCTTCTGTCAGTGGTCCTGAGTCTTATACTAGCCAGTGCTGGACATTCACACACAATGTACGCCGTCGTCTCAACCTCTAACGAGGTTTCCTTGTCCATCCCTATCGAAATAACTCCATAGGGGAACCTTTCGAAATTAACTTGTTCACCCCTTCCGAGGCGTTCCTGTCCATTCCTTATGAATTCTTCCCTAGGTCATTATTGGAGAAAACGATGTCCACCCACACAGAGCTCCTTACGCGTGGGTAAGTTTACATTGAAACTGGAGGTCGACCGCTATCCAGAGTTCGCATACTAAAGGCCAATCACCCTCTTGAGCACGCATCCCTGTTGTATGCTGTTTCACCGTGTATTAGGGGAGCTGTTAACGACTAGTCCTCCGCAACCATTCAGGTTCTCGGCACAGTTACCAACCACCTTAACCTTACAAGTGGTTCTTGATATGAAAGTATATTAAAAAAAGTTTTTTGCCTTTACTAAAAATTTTTTAATTTTGAATTGACTCTCTTTAGAGGAACCAGTGCGATATGTTTACCGAATAATAGGAACGGACCGTTAATCAGAGTTTTAATGAAGTCGTTAAATTTTCCATTTAATTTGTATGAGTATGAGTCCTCAAAAAATGATCGAATACTCGATACCCACAACTCAATATTTTGCAAACACTATTGTACGGCGTCCGTAAAATTACCAAAGCACTTTAAACGTTAGCCAAAGCCAATTCGCAGGTACAACTTTCACGATAAGACCACTAACAACTTCCAAAGTTCGATAGACAATATTGGAAGATCATCATAAACATCCTTTACATTTTAAATTATTTGAAGGTTTATCTGATGTTGAATGGCCCTAAAGGCTTTCAACTAATCTTGCAATAAGAAATAAATAAGGATTCAGGATTGGAGTTGACTGAGCTTTTCCGTGAATAATTTGTTTATGATTTTAATTTTAAGCTTTAAAATGTCTCAAATTGAATGAACTGAAAAAATCTCAAACAAAACGGAATTAGTGAGTCTTCATACAAATGGAGCAAGAATAATGGAGTAATATTTTTCGCATAATAAATTAACTTTTAGAGCGACACAAGTACCAATTCATGTTGCTTTTACTACTTACGCTTCATTTTTTAACCTGCCATTTTTAATATAAAAGCATATTTTTATGACCTTTTTCAAATGCATACATACATACATATGTACAGATAGATATATGTATGTATGTATGCATCAGTAAACTATGTGCACGAGCAGTTTATGTGTAGCAACGTTAACTTTATTTTATCGTTTCCAACAACAGGATTGTTTTCCTTTCGGTGGCCATAAAAACAAACACTTGCTACTGACTGCTAGACGAAAGATGGTGTAACAGATGGTAAAAAGTTAAAGAGAAAATAAAGTTAAAAATACATCATTTTTTTAGTATTTTAACTTAAATGTAAAGTAAGGCATTGTTATAGACAACAGCAGCGACCTGACTACTGCAGCTCTTGTGGCAGACAATTTTTACAATGGCCGCGTGCTTTGAAGTGTCTTTTTTACTCCTTTATTTTTCATTCTTTCTCTGAATCGCGCAGCAGTTGCCTTTGGTACACATAAACCCAGAACTAGATTAAAATGTTGTTTGAATGCTTGGTAGCGCGACGCCTGCAGAAATAATAAATAGTTTTTATTCATAATAAAAGATAAAAGTGTATCATTCTCTGTACTTGAGTTTCAACTCGAAAGAGAACACGTAAATTGTAGTTGCTACCTGATGAAGTTCACCACTTTAACTCTGGGTCCTTAAACTATCTTTTTGTGTTGTGTTGTTATGTGTTGTGTTGCATCATAGTGAATGTGTGCAAATTGAAATTATTTATTACATAAAGAATAGTTGTTTTTTACCACTGGCGAAGACTTTAAGCTGCTTTCTACACTAAAGGAAACAACAATCTTTACAGCATTGGTTTCGTTAAGCTGCTGTGCTGTGCTGTGCGGTAACTAAAGCTTTTGTTTCACACAATATAAAAAAATAAACGGGGCAAATACAAAAACGCAATGCTAATGCTTTGCATGTTTCTGTTGCATAACGAAAAATAATCTTTTGCAGACAGAATTTAAAAAAACAAACTTTTGCAACGATTGCAAATTAAAATAAAATAAATCCAGAAAAATGCAAAAACTTTTTCTAAAATAATGTGTTTTTAAACAAGTGCTTTAAGAACACGATAAGATTCTTTCAAAACTTCTAGCACCTATGACTTTAAAATATTTTAACTTCTAAAATTTTTTGGGAGAGAAGTTTTGGATCTAATATTTAAGAATTAGTCACGTATTACTCGGGAAAAGATGGATATTGTTTCATGTAGGCATTATAACGGAGCACTGTATGATTAGACGTACGAGTGTTGGTCAACTTCTCAGTTGATAATTCAGGATATTACGGGCCCGCGGATTTAGATGCATTTCAAGCTTTTTTAGATACGTTGCCGCATGTTTCCCTATTACTGCACGTTTAGATGAATGTTAGAGTTTTTAATATACCTGGGTGCGACTGTAATTATTCGTAAAATCGTAAAAGTAAATATGGTTTAGTTATTGATTTAAATATCGGATGGTTTAATTTTACGGGTTGATGTTGAATGTGAACCACAGCTAATCGTCACGTTTTTTTTTTTTCTACATTTAATTTGACATTTCTCAATTTCAGTCTATCTCAATTTGAACCAAGGAAAGATACACAATCGAACAATGGTCAGAATGGTGGCAAGAAATGGCAACGTAGGATGATTAATATTCGAAGAAAATCATCTTCAGTGATGAGGCACATTTTCACCTCAGTGGATTTGTCAATACGGCAGAATTGCCGCATGTGGGCGAATGATAATCAAAGAGCGATCGTCGAAAAACCAATGCACCCACAAAGAGTGACTGTTTGGTGCGGTTTATGGGCTGGCGGTATCATCAGGCCGTATTTTCTCCAAAATGAGGCCGGTCAGGCAGTTACTGTGCATGGTGCTCACTATCGTGAGATGATAACGTACTTTTTTGGCCCGAATTGGAAGATATGGATGTGGACGGTATGTGGTTTCAACAGGACGGTGACACTTGCCACACAGCTAACGAAACAATGGCTCTTTTGAGCGACAAATTCAATGGCCGTGTTATCTCACGTGGTGGCGAACTCAATTGGCCGCCAAGATCATGTGATTTGACATCGTTGGACTTCTTTCTTTGGGGTTATTTGAAAGAAAAGGTCTACATCGATAAGCCAGCAACAATTCAAGAGCTAAGGGATGAGATAATTCGGCACATTCAACGGCATAGAACCTCAATTACGCCTCAGTGTCATCGAAAATTTGGAGCATCGGATGGTGGTGTGGCGCCGAGATCTTGGCGGACATTTGGCTGATATTTTGTTCCATGCATAATTGAACCATACCAATATTATCAAAATAAAAAGAAATGACAATAATTTGTGTTTTATTCAAAATCAACATCGGCCCTTACAAATTTAACCACCCTTTAGTAGGGCCTGAGTCTCTACGCAGAGTGAACAAGGTTATGTGACTACATTTTTGTTCGTTAACTTTTATTCTCCATTTTTTTAGCCTGTAAGTATTGGGGCTACTTGGGGACTTTCATGAATGCTTAGAAAAGCAGTGTCTTCAACAAATATTCCTGCTCAAGATTCTCTCAAAACCTGTATACTATTGTTGACAATGAGTAACCTGATAGGTTTTGCAAAAAGCTCCACGAGATACTGGAGTTCTATAGTCGGTCGTCGTAGGTGGTCTTCGCGGCATTACAATGGGCCGTCTTAACTGAACCTAACCTATCCTATGTATTACTTCTACAAGTATAAAGTTACTAAAAACAATGCTTAGACAAACTAAAACTAAATCGGCTAAGTGCTAGTCGGAATTACACAAAGAGGGTTCCATACTAACCTACAATATTTAATTTTACATTAAGAGTGATCAAAAACCACAATATGCTACTAGTAAGCTTTTTAGTTATTTTTTATTCTCTTTTGGATATCTCATCCTGCAGGTATGGTATCCTGTGTTTGCAATAAAAATAAAACATGATTATTAAACAGTGCAACAGTGAATAAATTACACAGACTTGACAATATAGATTCTACTACCAAACGGAAGTAAAAGTCTATACTGCGTTTGGCGAAATTGGTGCCCAATTTTTAATTATGGGCCTCGAAAGATTCTGAAAATGAGTAAGCTCTGCAAAAAAAGTGTCACCAGTTTTTTTTTTCTAGTATCTCATTCAGACTTAACAAATGCTATTAACTCTTTATGTCAAAAAAACTTAATTATTCCTACACATTTTCTTAAAAAAAAAAAAATAAAAAAAATATTTTTTTACTGTTTCCCGCATAACTTAATAGTAGAAAAATGTACAAATTATATTAAAAAAGAATGCTAAAATTTTTCAAAATTTTAAATAATTAAGTTAAACGACGATGCTGCCAAATAATACCAATTTTTAAAGAGTTGCACACAATATTTAATTTATTTAAAATAATTAGCTAAAGAATTGGTTCTAACACTATTCCTACTAACGTAAACTGTCTCAATATTACATCTTAAAATTAGTTCCTAAGGAAATAATATGAAAAAAAACTAAATAAGTGGCAATGCCGAACTAAAATGAGCATTAACTTGGTTCACCTGTTTAGAACTGAATGTATAAATTGCATAGCTTTCGTGGTTAGCAAAGTTATTTATACTAACAACTGTTTTAGTTACAAGCAGCTATGTATAAAAATATAAAGTGCCACAGTTTCACTAACAAAACTATTATTTTATCACAAACATTTTTTGTTTTTTTTTTTTTTTTTTTAGTGCTTAAAAAACAATGGGCAACAAACACTTCTGTTCGCCTGCCTCTATTGTTATTTTCATTGTTTTAGGTTACTTTTTTACATTTTTTTCTCTCTTTCGATCCATTGTATTTTTTTCTCCTACTACTTTGCAGGCTATTACCATTTTATCATCATTTTACATTAAAGTATTTCTTTTTTAAAAATGTTCACTATAGAGCTTTAAAAGCATAAAAGTAAATAATTAACAATTTCAAGTTCTTGCAAAAGTGAACAGAAACCTGAGTGTTAAATGGAAACAGCATTTCGGTTTTAATAAACTTTTGCCATAGTTTTATGTGGAAAATGCAAAAGACATTTGCTGCAACAGTCAAAAGAACAGCGTTGTAAAAAGAATCTAGATACTCAGCAAAATATATTAAACCGTTAAAAATCTCTTTAGAATGAGTATGTAAAGAAAAAAGTACTTAAAATAATATTAAACCGATCTCATACCTAAATATAAAAAAAACTATCAGTACGATTGTTTTTGATATACATAAAATAATATAGTAATCGAAGTACTTTTTTATAGGTAAAAAAGTCAGAATCTGAGTACTATTCCCTATAGGGAAAATAATCAGATTCTGAGTACTTTTTCATACAGGGAAAACAATCAGATTCTGAGTACTTTTTCCTACAGGGAAAACCATCAGATTCTGAGTACTTTTCCTACAGGGAAAACAATCAGATTCTGAGTACTTTTTCCTACAGGGAAAACAATCAGATTCTGAGTACTTTTTCCTACAGGGAAAACAATCAGATTCTGAGTACTTTTTCCTACAGGGAAAACAATCAGACTCTGAGAACTTTTTCCTATAGGAAAAATATTCAGAATCTGAGTACTTTTTCCTATAGGAAAAATATTCAGAATCTGAGTACTCTTTCCTCTAGGAAAAATATTCAGAATCTGAGTACTTTTTCCTCTAGGAAAAATATTCAGAATCTGAGTACTTTTTCCTATAGGAAAAATATTCAGAATCTGAGTACTTTTTCCTATAGGAAAAATATTCAGAATCTGAGTACTTTTTCCTACAGGGAAAATAGACAGCGTCTGAGTACTTTTTCGATAGGAAAAATAGACAGCGTCTGAGTACTTTTTCGATAGGAAAAATAGACAGCGTCTGAGTACTTTTTCCATAGGAAAAATAGTCAGCGTTTGAGTACTTTTTCTATAGGAAAAACAGTCACAGTCTGAGTACTTTTTCTAGAGGTAAAATAGTCAGTTGCTGAGTACTTTTCTTATAGGAAAAATAGCCAAAGTCTGAGTACTTTTTCCCTAGGAAAAACAGTCGTATACTGAATACTTTTTCTAAGGAAAAAATAGTCAGATGCTGAATACTTTTTCTAAGGGAAAAATAGTCAGATGCTGAGTACTTTTTATAAGGGAAAAATAATCAGATGCTGAGTACTTTTTATAAGGGAAAAATAATCAGATGCTGAGTACTTTTTATAAGGGAAAAATAGTCAGGTCCTGAGTACTTTTTATAAGGGAAAAATAGTCAGGTCCTGAGTACTTTTTCTAAGGGAAAAATAGCCAGATGCTGAGTACTTTTTCTAAGGAAAAAATAGTCAGAATTTATTTAAAAGTTTAAATTTTTTTGTCCTGAGGTTGTTGCTTCTTATCACCTAATTTTGCTACCTCAGCTTGTGCCAGTTGACGTTTTTTTCATTGTACTTCTTTTGTAATATTAAACCACAATCTCTGTTTGCAGTCTTTTTCTAACTTAATAAATAACATCTACAGTTATTTAGGTGATACTTAATTTAAACTTAATTTAGATATTTTGATAAAACAAATACAAACTTTAAAGCAGACACATTTTTTTTTTTTTTTTTGTGAATTCCACGCAATTAGTAACTCTTAATTTGTAGCAGTTTGGAAAGTACATTAGAGATAAAGAAAAGGTTTATTATTTGTATTAAAAGTTATAGCGAAAATCTTTTTATAAGCTGTGTGAAAAAGAACTTTTATCCTTAAAATCGGTTTTATTTAAACCTATTTTTTATAGAATTATATTAAAAGTATGGATAAATCGCTATGTGTTTATAAAATCCAATAAGAAGCAAAACGAATTTAAAACAAAGTACATTTATATGTATATTTTACAAGGAAGAATTACAAATTACACTCAAATATTGTACCGTTATTATTGGACTGAGAAAAATATATTCCTTAAGTGGCTTTATTGTTTGACCATAAGTGTATAAAAGATACAAACAAAATTATTCTCTTCTAACAAATATAATCCAACTTAAAACTGTTGTGTTCATTTCTATTTAACCCTTAAAGGTTTTTTTTCTTTTCTAATAAAAAAAACATATATGTAACCTGTTCTAATATTAAACAGTAATCAAAAATACATTTTAGCCGAAAAAGTAAAAAAAGGAAGAAACGCATTAGCAGACGTTTTTTTCAAAGGAAACTTAAATCCTGGCTTTACTTATTTTATCAGTAAATTTTTAGCAAAAATTTCCTCCCAACTTTGCAATATTGACATTGATTTTTAAGGAAGCAGAAGGATTGAGTTTGAGTATATTACACTTACCTGGCAGCACGCATTAATGCAATGGCATGTTCCAATTTACCAGTGCGCAACATTTTATGAATCCTTATCATACAATCTTCCCTGAAAGTAGAAAAAAAAACATTTTACATATTGATTACAAAATATTTTCGTCAAGTAAAAAGGATGGAAAATAAAATTTATGAAACACAAAAAGTAAAATTCAATCAAATCTAAAGATATTTTACATCACACGATGACAACCTAATGATGTTGCAAATCATAAAGTTGGATTTTTCTATTGAAGTCTTTGATAAGGCAACAACGAAAGAGGATTTACACCCGGTATTTGTACACACACACAAGCAAATGTAACGTTAGATTAAATACACAGCCAGAAAATGTCTCTCAACAGGCCAAAAAATGCAAAAAATCTAATTATTTTTTCAAAAGAAGGCTGTATACTGTGAAATATAGTTTCTGTAGGGCACAACATAAAAAGCTACAATAGTATTTATCTGGCAAAATATAATTTTATTTTGAATTTTACATATATACAGTTCTTGAATAATCGTGTTATATTTTTCCTCAAAGATCAGAAGAATTTTTGCCAATTATTGTAGAATATATGTATTTGCAAAACTTTATATGTATACTTTTTGTAGTGTGCATATCTCTTTGAATATGATGGAGGAATGTAGCACAATAATACTTTTTCTTGACATGAAAAATTCAATAATCAAACAAACAACAATCTGCTGCTTTGTGAGAAAGAAAAAAATACTATCGTACTTCATACGAAAAAAAAAACATTAAAGAAGAAAAAAGTATGTCAAAGTGAACTACAAAAAAAAATTAGATCGTCACAAACACGCAATGAAATATGAAATAAACTGTATTTGGGGATTGTTGAATGTCTCTTTTTGTTACCTGATTTTAAAAATGTACTTAAATTGATTAAAATCTATCACAGAGATACATATAAAGGAAATACATTGTCACAAAATACACATTAGTATAATACATAATTAAACCAAAAAAATACCAGAGTAAATCGATTTATCTTTAAACTAACTGTGCCCGCACACTTTGTGTGCGTGTGTACTGATAATATTTTGTTCGATTTTTCTTTAAAAGTAATACACACCAAATTTTAAGACTCTTACGTATTTACTTTATATAAAGGTATCCATCCCTGGATCAAAATTTAAAATTTATATATAATTCTAAAATTCCAGAAATTATTGTAAAGCTGTATATACCGCTTTCAAAAATTAAAAATGCCTTAAAGTATGCAGTACCTTTAAAGTGGTAAAAAAATCGGCATACTTTCACTGCTTTTTCTCCATTTTCTGGTGGAAATAAGATATTTTTGCGAAAAAAAAAATCCTATCTTGTAATCAGGATACTAAAGTACCTCCTGTTAAAATCCATCCAGTAGGTTTTACGTGATGCGAACACAAACAGAAAGACAGACAGACAGGAAATGAGTTACTATTTTACTACACGTATAGATAAGCATATAAAGGCGAATTTGATAACTTGCCAATAAAGTTGCCGATGGTAAAATATAACTTTGGTTAAAATGAATTTGAAAGTGAGGTTTAGTAATTTTGGACTGTTATAAATTTTAAACTACACATTTTTGGGCAACACAATTTATGGCAATTAAAAAAACACGTTAAGAAGGAATAAAAAATTTGCGAAATCTACAAAAAAACAACAAATATTTAGATGAAAACAAAAACGCGATGCCAGAAGAAAAATTGTATACAGAGTGAAGAAATATGGAAAAATCGAACGCCAGCGAAAATATGGTAACTCCAAACGAAATAATCTGAAGTTAAAAGATGAAGGTACGTACACGTTGTTGTTAATGTAGGCGAAATATCGCACCAGACCACTTTCTTAATGGGTGCCTTTTCAATCCCACTACGGTCACAATGACCGTAGGCAACCGATTTGTAATTTAAGGCAATTTTACTTTCATTGAGTCGTGTGCTACCACCAGGCTTGACTTTTAACTTTAGCGATTTCAGACTAGCGATTTGTAGTTGTCGCCCTTCTTTCTCACCACGGAGTCTCTAATAATTCCTAACATTTGTCTATGGTTTAGATCCCCATGTTATCCACATTTTACAAATTTCTGCCCTCGGTCCTAAGTGTTATATTAGCCAATGCTGGACATTCACACCAAATTAGCGCTACCGTGTCAGCCTCGTCTAGACACACTCAGCAAGTATCATCTTCTACCATTTTCATCTTTGCTGGATGATACTTGAAGTTTCCATGACCTGTAGTATTTCTATAATATCTGACCTTCCTGCCATTGTAGGACCTTTGCTCGGATTAGACAATTTCCCAGTGCAACTCTAGGTCTGCGGCTTCAAATCCCTGCGTAACGTTACGTACACTTACAACAACTAAAAGCTGAAGCTGTGTCCGATAACATCATACTTTAGTTGTTGAATGTGAAAACCGCCCTAAGAAGCAGTAATATTTACAACTAGCTGTGCCCGCCACGTCGTGGGCGTCCACAATACTTTGCTCGATTTTGCTTCGTAGGTATTTCACACCAATTGTAAGACTCTTACTTTTATAGGGCTTCAGTTAAGGTTTATGTATTTACTTTATATAAAGGTACCCATCCCTGGATAAAAATCTAAAATTTATAAAAACTTCTAAAAATTATTGTAAAACTCTGTAAAAGGTGTTTAAAACAATGTAATTCTGTAAAGTAAAAATAAAAATATTATTCAATTGGCGCCATCGGTTGTGCAATTTTGTTTAAAATTTCCCACTTTCAAAAATAAAAGGTGCGCAACCGTTTTCAAAATATCCCTGTTTTAAACCTAAAATTTTAGGACCTTTAAACCGGAAATTGCATGCTTTCACTGCTTTCTTTTGGTAATGGGATATTTTTGCGGAAAAAGGTATCCTAAATTGGTATCAGGATGCTAAGGTACCTCCTCCCAAAATTTTGTTAAAATCCATCCAGTAGTTTTTATGCGAAAAAAATCGTTGGGAAATTTTTTGGTATTATCAAACACGATCATCAAATACTAAGTTTAAAGCTATTAACGATATAAATTGGAGCGACCGTCGTATTATAGATCGAATTATAAAATGTGTCTTACATTTGAAGTGACCGTCGAGTTATAGGTTGCCAAAGTCTAAAGATGAAAGTATGGTAACATTGTTATGACAATGAATGTCTAAAACTGCGAACTTAGTTCTGTTTTATTATTGAGTCACTACTAAGTCCATTGTTAAGATTTTTCCTCTTCGCAAAACTGATAATTTTTGACTAAAAGACAGTGAAATCGGTTGATGATGAAGTGGCCATGTTTTTTGTCTTAACACACTTGGAATTCTCTGCGATTGAGAAATCGAGAAAAAATGCTCCAACAAAAAAAACTTCAATCTGTATAATGCTAATGGGAAAATTCACCTTTTTAGTTTCAAATTGTTGTGGCAGCCACCTTATTCTTATATTGGGCTCGTAAGGACTTTTTCCAATTTTAAATAACCACCTCATTGCAAACAGATTCGAGTCGAATCTCTGCAAAAAAAGCTACATTTACGAACCTTCCTTACCTTTCGGCTGAAAAGGTGCGAGAAGTGGTAGTATACAATAAAATCAGCTTCCAAGAACCTTTTTTATTATTCATTTTTTTTTTTAATAAAATCATTTGAAAACATTACTTTTTTGAACTATATGTCATCACCACTTCATTAACTAAATGCACTACATTACCGCAGCACTGCCAGAAGTTGCTCAGTGGCAGTAAAGCAAACTGAAAATAATAAACAATAAAAAAATATAAATAAATAAATTTAAATAAAAATAAGGTAAATACATTAACCATAACTGAAGTAGTATTAAAGTAATTACACTTGGTGGGGAATACTTTCTAAGCAAAATCGAGCAAACTATTGTCAGGACGCCCACGACGTATAAGTACAAAGTTTCACTAAGGGTTTAGAGAAATGTCAGATAACAGAAATATCAATGAAGTGAACTTAGTGAGAATTTTGGTAAACTTTAAAATCAAATATAATGCTCGAAGGACCATTTTATACTCGGTTTAGATAAAAAAAAAATTTTATGACCAAAAAACCTCCACTCAATACCTTGATTTTAATTGAAACTACCAAGAAAAAATGTATTAAATTTAATCTCTGCGCTAGTCCGTTAACGTTTCTTAACCGTGAGTTTTATAACAATTTATGTTACGCATTGAAACCAGAGGCCTTGCTCTTATGCTGAAAAATACAGAAAAATGAAGAACTGAATTTAAGTAAGTTTCGTTGGAGGTTTTTATTCGCAGAATGCCTAAGCGGTGGCGCCACTTGCATTACCAACTTAAATTGCTGCAGCCTGATAATTTTTTGTGTGTCCTTTAATTCACATCAACGTTACCGTACTTAGTCCTCTAGATTGGATTTGTTCTTGCGAGGAAGCTGGCTGAATTAAGTCCAACAGAATCTGGATATCTGTCGGCCTTCAGTCTCTACATAGACTGTCCTGCGCATACGGAGCTCTATGTGGGTGGACATATGTCCTCTATTACTGGAAATTTTGCGAATTCTATGATGTTTAGGGTCTTGCTTGATTGCATTAAAAAAGGCTGTGAGAAACCGACACCGATACACAAAAGATGAAAAGTTATTCTTTAAGGGAACTTCGGTTTTTATTGGCCCAAAGAGATGGACTAGAAAACCTCACAAATGGTGGACGGGTTAACCTCTAAAGGCGCAAATGGGGAAAAAGCCACTGGGGAGGAAATCCTGAAAGTTTCTTGGAGTTCGGTCGAGTTATCGATCGAGGTAATGGCAAGTCTTCGAAACTTCATGTATCATCTGGACAAAATAAAAATCTAAGAAGACGATACTTGTATGCTGTGCTTGAAGGAGGCTGAGAAGGTAGCTCACATTGTGTGCGAGTGTCGACTGCACTGATCGGAATTAGGCTGAGAATCACGGGCCGACACATATTAAATTTTTTTTTTAAGACAACACTACCTCTACGAACCTTTTTTGCTTGTCTGTAGAAAACACCCAGACTCTGTGGCAGAAATAGAACCCGCAACCTGCAGACCGATAGACTAGCGCGCTACCAATGGCCGATGTCAAGGTACTCTGGGTAACTTGACATTAAGCAAATATTTTAACTACGCGAAAATCTGTGATGAAAAAGAAAGTGCAACAGTTACCAGCCAAAGGTTTGCGTAATAGCTAGTGAAGGCACGAAACTCAATGGAAGTATGGTAGTCGTAAAGTGCCGATCGGCTACCAGAAGTCGTTGAGGAACAAAGGGGTTCGAAAAGAGACTGATAATGTTACTGGCCAACTAGTACTAGTATTAGTACTTAGGACACAATTTATTCGAGAACAAATGGTTTCATATAAAACTATTTATCTTTTTGGTGTCGTTCAATTTTCTCTAACGTGATATGTATATTGGATTAACTAGATATGAAATAGATCGATTAATTGAATGCGCTAATAGTCATCCTTAGAATTGCGGTTAAAAAAATGAAGAACAAACAAAAAATAAAAATGTTAATATAAAAACAAATTGAACTTACTTTTGATCATCAATTGGTTTATCTGATGCCGAGTCAAATGGTAGGGGATGATCCTCTTCTGCCAGTTGCAGTTCATTTGACAAAACTTGTGAAACTTCACCAGCCATCTCAGCCCAACGATTCGAAAGTTCTTCCTAAAAAATAAAACAAACAAAAACATTAAAACTAAGTTTTGAGCAAATTGAAGAAAAATTGGAAAATAAAAACTTTTAACTGAAGAAAAAAAAAACAATTTTAATATACGAATACCAACGTATTTAAATTTAAATTAAAATTAAGATTTTTGTTATTAATTAAAACTTAAAACACAAACAACATTTAACTTCGTTTGTTGGAAAAATAAAATTTACACAGGTTTACATATTTATGTTAACTTTTGGACTGGAGCAAATGAAAGCTGTTTCTTAAGCTGTTAAGGATTTCTGGGTGCTTCGGTGGGATAGAACGTAGTATTTTAGTCTATCAGTACAGGGTTTGATCCCGTTGTTGTGGCAGACCTCAGAGAAACTTGGATATAGTCGGGATACCTTAAACTGGTTAAATGTATTAGTCCCGACTCACGCAAACTGCAAGTGTCATCTTGTCAAGATCAAAATAGTAAAAGAAGATTTTACAAGGATGTGCCTGGAAGAAGTTATTACGGTAGCGGACATTGTGTCTGTATATGCAGAATACTGGCTAACATAAGGCTTAAAGGCAGTGGCAGACAGAAATTAAAAGCTGTAGACGATATGGGAGAAAATTAGGCTTAGGCAAATGTTAGAAATTAAAAGAGGCACTCTGTGAAGAGGAAGAATGTCTGACATCTGTACCATCGAGAGTAACAGTAGATAAAGCAGGATTGTCGAAATTACCAACAAAATTTGAGAAGTCGTTGTGCTCTGCTTCGATATCGCCCCAACTTAACACTACACTGAACCAAATTTCGTAGGTAATATTAACGAAAAAAATTTGTTGATCCTTAACCACAAAAATATTTAAAACAATTTAAATTTTATTCAAATCTATATACAATTTAGTTATATAAACTTATTTTATTTAAATTCACAGAATTTCTTTCATTAAAAACATGTTTCAATAAAACTTGGAAAAAACTTATAAAAATTTAATTGAGATGAAGTTTTTTATATGTTCACAATTTTTGTTCTTTATGACAAGAGCTACAACTTTGCCTCAGAGAGTATATCAAAATTTCAAACGGTTTGCAAAATATGAGCTTGAGTATATGATCATTTTTTTTGCAAAAATGACATCGAGGTCCCACATCTTTGAGGGCCCATAAAAAGAAACCTGGAGGACTTTGGGCAAAACTGGGAGACAGATGTCTTTTTTTTTGGTCTTTTATCACGTAGTGGTGTCCGTATATGGTTATTTTTTTCCGTATTGCACTGTGATATTTATTCGGAAATCTTTTCATGTAGATTTGTTAATTTACGTTCGTTCAATAACAACTAGCGATGAGAATTTTACTGAAGTCACAGCGGCCCAAACCGTAACACCGTGGTTTAAAAACTTTTGCTTTCGAAATAATTCGGTAGTTCGAGAGCCACTAAAAATATCCTTATTGAAGTGAGGCTGCAAATGATTTTTTCTGTGGTTGTAGCGTTCTGGGAGAATCTCATGTGAATTTTCCTCACTTCAAGCCCCGAAGGTTTCCTACTGACATGCTTATTAAGCCAAAAACTAGCATAATCCCTGAACGAAATATATCTATAAAACATTCCTGGAGTGAACCACGATTAGCGAAACAAAATTTTTCAAAATTTTCAACCGCTGTTCTGGCGTTAGTCTGTTCACAATAAAATAGCAAAAGCACAAATGATAATATAGTTCCAAAATGTGTATGACAGAACAGTTCGTAAGACAGCTTAAGTCCTGTCAAACAATGGAAGCTTAAAAAGCCGCTCACTATAACATATTTTTTTGTGCTCGACTTATATTAGTTTTATAAATAAAATGTGTGCCACGTAAGGCTAGTAGATAGTGTACTCGTCTAGCAGTTCGGAACTTCTATATATAATGAAAACTTTTTAATAATAATGTCCGTTTGGTTATTAAGGTCTATAATTTTTACTGATAAATTTATGTCTATCATCAAATTTAATTGAATGAAAATATTGTTCTATCAGCACATTTTTAATTAAAAAAAAAAAACTTTAACAATTTATCTTTAATCTGTGCATAAAGAAGAAAATAAATACAAAAATGTGTTAAATATTTTCTGGCTTTATCAACAATAACACACAAAAAAATTTAAAGTTAAAAAAAATTGATATCCTGCAGTGCTTTTAACCAATCCAGTCAGACAGATAGACCAGCCTTAAAAAAAAGAGAAACATTTTTATATTTTATATATTTTGTGTAATAATTGTCGAAATATATTTTCATAGTTTGTGCTGCTTGTTGAAAAAGGATGTCAGAGACACAGACTACATTTAAGAGCTGCATACAAACATATGTTGTATAGAGAAGATGGCGCAAGAAAAACAAATAAATTATAATTTTTCAACCTCAATTGCGAAATAAATAAATTTCAAAAATTAAAAGTTATGATGATCGTCTGGCAAGAGGCGAATTTAACTTTTGTAAATAAAATAGTGTATGTAAAGAAATAAAACGTTTCGCAAACGATTCGTGCAAAGATACAAACTTTTTTAATTTTTTTAGCCGTTTTGTACACGAGTAAAACCGAAATAAATACTAGCAAAACAGTTGGCTTTTCACTTATTCGAATTTATCACTGATAAAATATCGTTAAGGTTAAAGTGAATAATCGTTTGCAATTTGGAAGTAATTGCATTTGCTTAGCCTACGTCTTGCTTACAATATATCATCTTTTAAAACTAAGCTTTTATATACGCTTCTAGTAAGCAGTTATTAAATATATATAAAGCAAATGTTTGATAAAGCAAAAAATTGTGTACCTCTTCCTAGAAGAATTCAAGCAGAGCTTTTAGTCGGCGTAATTGAATCTTCCAATGTGTAGTCCCACACAAACAAAAAGACTTCGAGAGGATGTTCCTTAACCCTAACATAATTAATAATTACCGAACGTTTTGGGATCCTATCGAGTGTTCTGACGTGATCCAGAAATATCTAGGGGTTGACTATTCCGCTTACAGATCTTTAAGAGCACCCCCTGCAGGTAAAAACAAGAATTTTCTCTATAGAAGTACTCAAATGTCTAAGTTTTAGCGACACGCTAGCTGTAGAGATGTGGTCAAGATTTCCGAATTTTTAGGCAAGCCATGTTCTAACCTCTTGGGGTTGGAGACTATGCAACTCCTTCTGTTGAGAATCCAACTGCACAGAGACGGGAGGGTCTCTGTGGGGCCACCGATTCTCGTGGTACCAGTCCTTTGGGCACTGGTCGGGCCTCGAAGAGAACCGGTGTTATAAAACAACACACCATTTCTTCCAGATTTAGGCTCCAGCAACCCTAGCGTCTGGTGCCCCTACTATTTACCCCATGAGAACCGCGTCAAGGCATTTGAGAATGTACTGCAATGACAATTGGTACCCCGGGGGGACGCTAGTTGTACATTTAGTTTTAGGTGATAGTATTTCATTATAGAAAAATTCCTTTGCCTTCCCAGTTAGTCCCCTTTTACAATATGCAACTTTTGTCGCTGCAATTCTTCCTTAGTAGGAGATAGGGTTACTAAAACTGGTACACATATGCTTGTACTCTTGAAATTCGTTTTGTTCTCTTATTCGTAGTTTTAATTTTGAAGATTAAAATGTAAATAAATGTAATATTAAAGAAGAAAAGAGAAAGATTGCAACAACAAAAGTTGCATAATGTAATTCGGCACTTAGGAACCTCGTGCAGTTGTAAAGATTATAAAGTCGGGCTAAGACCAGCGCGCAGGCCAGCGCCGCCGATTAAAAGCCGGGTGTTTTTCATATTTTATTTATTGTGTTTTCAATGAACTAACAATAACTACTCCCATCTTAGGTCTAAAATAAAAAGAAAACAAACTCCACTGAATTAAGTCCAGGCAATGCTAGAAAAATATGAATAATACACGATTGAATTTATCATTTGTGGGTCTTCCCTCTGATGTTCGTACGAGAGAAGCGATGTCCCTGCTTCTTTAAACGAATGTAACCACGATCATTTAGGATGTTACGAAGCAACAAGTTAAATGCGTTGTCTATATTTCTCCCGCAATTTAGCCACCCTATTACTCACTGAAGGGCCTCACGAATAACCGGTCACAGGGACTGGGGAAGACCGGTTCGCTTAGTATCAGTCGTTTGTACTAGTCCTCGAGGACTAGTGCCCGTATACCACGGACGCGTAATTAATATATTCCTTATTTGTATGGAAGATAAACAATAGGTCTGATGATTTTCCAAACCATTAAAATTTTTATTATGAGCAAGTAGTAAGTGATCCGCTAATTTCTGTAATTTCAATAAGCTTTAAAGACTATCAACTAATGAATAGCGTCAGATAAATAGATTTAGGCTTCGGTTATTAACTTTTTTTCCTCTTGTAAGACAAAATTTGGCCCTTCTATTCCATCATTATTCACGACTCAGTTTTGTTTTAATTCTTTTTATTCTACTTTGGGGGCAAGTTTGTACTGCAACTCCGTTTTGTAACACATATGTTTATAGCGTTATTATGTACATATGTTCATATTTAGAAATTTGTTGAAGGAAACGGAAAATATCGCAGATATCTATACACCGGCAAACTTGAAGTATCGTCGATATATCGGTAACGCAAACATTTCAATAAAAAAATTGCAAAAAGATTAAAAGTTGCCTGTTTTACTTACCTCAGTTTCTTGTGGAGGCTTTGCCATTTTTTTCAAATTCGTATTGGAACGTTTCTTGGTGCGTTTCTTGTCCTGCACCACAACAGAATCTTTGCAGAATTTTTCCATCATCTTAATAAATATATTGGCAGTTTCCACCACATCACGTAAAAATACTCTAAAAAAAATATTAAATTTAATAAAAAAAAGATTATTAATTTATTACAAATTTTCTCTAAAAAAATATATAGAAGCCGTTTTTTAAAAAAATATTTAAGCAAATTATGCGGAATAAATTTTATGCAATATTTTTTAATTTAAATTTGAAATAAAAAAAGTTATGCTTAAATCGAATAGATTTTTTAAAGGGTTCTCCAATAGAGGTGGGTAAGCCAGGCCGCAATAAATAAACTAACAACTTTTTAAATAAGCAGCAGGAACAATGGTTAAATATAATTATAAAAATGGATGTTATGTTGCGAAAACTATGCCAACATATTTGGCCAGACAGTTAAACTACCACTTGCTGGTATTCCAAAGAAAGAAGGGTGACGAATGTCTTGGGAATGTATTTTAGTAAAATTTACTTTGTGTTGTATATTTGTTTGTTTGTACCTTATAGAAAGAGAAACCGTAAGACAAATCGTCCCTAAATCTGATGCCGATTACTTTGAGCATAGCGTGCGTTTAACAGTTGGTGTTATAGGACGTTCTGTCCGTCTTTAAATATACAGTAATTCTTGTGTATCCTACATTTAGAGAACTATAAAGGTGACATCATCTTAATTATCTTAGTTTTATATAGACTACTCTGAGAATAAACAGTGTATTTTCTATTAAAAACTTGACTGTATAAGACTTTGGGGAAGCGTAGTCCCGATTGAGAGCAATTCTTAATTATCCTATATTTCGAAATCTCAGCAGTTATACTCTATAAATTTAATGTACATATATGGTCGCGTTTCTTCTTAAACCACGTAAGCGTAATTTTTTCGAAAATGACTTTTTTGGTTTTTATAGTAGAAAATAACATTCGCCACCAGATTACATTCTCATCTTAACAAGTTTGTATGAAAAATAAAAAAATCCATTTTCAAAACCTCGTAAGCGCCATACAAATGACATTTGCATGCAAAATATAATGATTTTTATATTTTTGAAGTTGGAAATGATAAAGTCTCAACCACTAAGTTTTTTCTATTTAAGAATAAAAAAATCAGGAAAGTTTCAGGCCAAATTGTTTTGAAACCCATATTAAAGAAGTTATTAAGTTTTTTTCGTTTTCTGAAAAACGACTTTTTGGCGCTTACGTGGTTTAAGAATAAACGCGACGATATGCTGATCTAACCAACTTGTTGAAACTTCC